>JASSRZ010000014.1:1293080-1311664 GCA_032164315.1 Malacoctenus gilli | reverse complement strand
GTGAACGATGGCCCGGCGCCGCGGCGCAGCACGTCTCTCCCGCTCTCCTTACGGGTCCCGGTTTGAACCCGGAGGTCCCGTCAGGACCACGAAAACCGGAGGCGTGAGAGGAGGAATCGCTGCGGCGCCTTTAGGTTCCCCTCGCTGCTCCCGGTACTTTTATTCACAGCGGAGAAGGTTCAAACGCAGAGAAATAATCTCCCCGAGGAGATTAATGAGGGAGGAACATCTCTGCCTGCCGAGGCAGCGAGGAGTAAACAGGCTTTTCTCCAGAAGAAAAGCCGCCGCTTGGTCATAAAGTGGGCACCTCGTCCAGGATTCGGCGTGTATCTCGCCGCCCACGCCGTGATCTCAGCGCGGCTTCTGTAAATCGGCCCATTGTGAGCAGCAAGCCACAGAGGAGCCGGAAGAAAAGGCTCGTCTGTATCAAAAGGGGGTCAAAATATCGCCCTTGTTCTCCTGGAGTGTGGAGGCGGAGCCTGCCGGCTCGATTGGACACGGCGCTCGTCACCTGCGCCGCCATAACCAGGACGGGAGGCACCGGCATCGGGACGCCGCGTGCGTGCGTGCGTCACTGCGCTCCGCTTGAGAAACCCACAACAAAGCCCGTCCGAGATGAGGGGGTAACATCGCCATCTGCAGGCGGCGCGCGGCACCTCGCAGCAGCAGCAAAGTGCCCGTCAACAAGTTCAGTCACACGGCGAGACGGAGAGCGCCGTCCGAACTATAGCTCCCGTCCAGCCAGCGTGCAACGGCGAGAAGGAGGGGGAGGCGGGGGGGGAGAGAGCGGAGAGAGGACCAGGAGGGGGGAGAGAGATACTGGGACACATAGATATACTGCAGATAGAGCATGCACGCACAGCCAGTCTCAGCTGAGACCACCAGAGGAAGCACGACAGAGAGAGTGGTGACGGAGGAGGGCAGAAAGAAGAAGACAGGAAGAAAGAGAGAGACCGAAGGAGGAGGGGGGGGGGCTCTTACCGATGATGGGAGCCAGGCGGAAGATGTCCGAGAGGCGGCTGTTGACGGGTTCGTACGGAGAGTCCTCCAGGAAGTCGTTCCCTGAGAGAGGAAGACGCTCGTTAGACAACAAACACACGCCGACCTCCGATCGTTGGAAGCAAAACTCGTGTTCCACCAACGTCTCTGTTTATTCACCAGACGCTGCTGTTTGTTTTTTATCAGGTTGTGCAAAAAAAAAAACAAGAGTGGAACATCAGCTTGAAGACTGCTGAGGTGGAAGAGACAGAATGTAGTTTTAGGGTGCGTTGCGATTCCTCCCTTAATCTTCAATCTTCACTCTCAACCTCAAAAATGCGCACTCACGCGAAGTGCACGTGATGTCCCAATCCGTAGGAAGTTGAGGAACGAAACGCGCTCAAAACTGACATTCTCCTGCACCTCCTTTAAGAGTATGGCTACCCAGAATGCATTGCGTTTTTAGTTACTAAATATGGCGGCGAATACGGCGAGCTACAAATGTATTTTCTTTGTTAAGAGATATAAATATTACTAAAAACATGGTATTCTCTTAGATTAGGCCCGCGTTATGGATCAGAAACCTCCCTGTTGCTTAAGTTTTATTTTTATTGTACGATCTTTTGTCGATAGCGGCCTGCAGCGGTACTGTTGCTGCTGTTGCCACGGCGACGGCTTCTTCTTCTTCTTCCGACTTAACGGACTGAACGGCGCTTTGGCGTCACGCTGCCCCCTACAGGCTGAGGGCGTTACTGCATTTAAGGGGCGTCCCGTTTCTAGCCGTTAACGCTTAGTTTTGAGGGTTAAAATTGAGGATTAAGGAAGAGAATTGGAATTGGGCCTTATTGTGTTTTATTTCAACAGAGGAGATGAAAAAAAAACAGTGGACGGACAGTGAAACAGAGTCCTCCTCAGACTCTACTCTAAACTCGAGTCGTCGCACCATCGCTGCCTCATGCGTGCGGACGTCCCCCAACAAACGAGCCTGAACCCGTGCGGCGCTCAGCAGGGGGGGGTGGCGAGATGTTTTTAACCCCCTCCTGTTTTGTTTACCGCCCCTCGGCCGGCGCTCTGGCCTGCATGTGACACGGGTTATTGGGGTCAGTCGATATCCACGCTGGCACGCGGCCACACGCTTGATTAGGCAGGTTGGTCAGCTGCGTTGCACAACTGGAAGTCGACTCACTGCCACTGAGCTGGATGCAGTTTAGGGACTGAAAGCGCCCCCCCCAACCCCACCACCGCCCCCTCCCCTGCTATGATCAACACTTTAAGATGGCACAGCCGAGCGCTGAGGGGCGTCACGCTCCATTACCCGCAAGGAAAGTGATTTAGGAGGTCAAAAAGTGCTCCCAGTGTCTCTGCAGGACCGCCGCCCGCCGCCGCCTCAATGGAAACGGAGCGGCGGCGCACGATCAGCGCTGTCGGCGTGCTACTTTTTTGGAGGTTTGTGGTGGCAGACAGAGGGAGGGTCCGAAAAGGGGGTGGGGGGTGGGGGGGCTCACCCCCTCCTCCTCCTCCTCCTCCTCCTCCTCCTCCTCCTCCTCCTCCTCACCAGGCAAAGGGGGGAGGAGCCTCGTCTAACCTCCTTTTACAGGGTGGATTAAAACCAATGGGGGATGTCCAGTGCACTTCACTGGAGCTGCAGGGCGCTCCCCAAATGGGGCTGTCTAGCCCAAACATGAAACCCCAGGGGGAGAAAGGGTGTGTGTGTGTGTGTGTGTGTGTGTGTCCTCTCTAGGAACTAGTCTGGGTGGTGCTGCTGCTGTGTGTTGAGGCCCCGGCAGCCCCAGCAGCCCCAGCAGGGGCGCGGCGCTCCCACCTTGCAGGGTCTGGTAGATGCCCCAGTAGATGCGCAGGCAGTTCTTCTCTTTCTTCATGCCCCGCTTGCAGCGGCAGTTGTACAGCGGGCTCTGCTTGAGCGCGTCCATGGCGCTCCGGCACTCGTCCTTGGCCTCCAGGCCGGCCACCTTGCTGAAGTTGCTCTCGCTGCCGCCGGCCACGCACTGCCGCATGGTGCGGTACTTCGTGCTGCACGCCTGCTCCTTCAGGCACTGCTCGGTGGCCCGCACGCAGTCCAGCCGCGGGGGCCCGGCGCCCCGCAGGCTCTCCTCGGCGCACGACAGCACATCTGGAGACAGAAGGGGCGCAACTGAGGATGAGCGTGAAGCGAGCAGCGCGGCGGCGGCGGCTGCTGCTCTCTAATCGCAGCCTCCGCGCAGTAATCGCCGTCCAAGCTGCTCCGGGGCTTAAAAAACATCACCGGCGGGGGGGAAACATGCACTAAGTCGCATCCAATCGCTTCACAGCGTGTAAGCACTCATTAACAGCAGTTTGGAACTTGTTTTGTTTGTTCCACGTTATCACTTTGGAGCCGTTTCATCGCGTGAAAACGTGCCCGACGGTCGCGGCCGCTGACGGACTTTTGGAGCACTTTGGACGGCGCGCAGCTGCCTCCGGTAGCCGGTGAGCAGCGGCCGCCTCCGGCCGGGCTCCGCGCCTCCAAACACCCCCCCTACCCCCCGAATCTCGCCGCGAGAGCCCCCGAACATCACCTGCACGAACAAAGCAAGTTGCACTCACCCAAAAGAGACAGGAGCACGTAAAGCACTGCGAGCACCATGGTTCCCTCCGCGCGCCGGACACGAAACTCCTGCTTGTGATTCGCGAGCTGAAGGAGAATTAGTGGTAGTTTATTTCCCAGCGTATTCCCACCGTGTTAGAATCCATTGAAGACGTGCGGCAGTGCCGATCCAGCCCCGCAGCACGCGAGGAATAAAGAGCCGCCCGCTCCGGTGGAAGAAAAAGTGCCCAGGTCCGATTTGTCTCCGGAAAAAAAAACCCCTAAAGAAAAGCGCCGCGCGCCGAGTTCCCCCCTCCGGTGCCGGTGGTCCTGCCTCAGCCGTGGGGGAGAGAGCAGAGCGGGCGAGTGTCCTCCCAACTCCAGCAGTGGGATGCTTGCGTGTGTGCGTCTGAGCGCGCACAGCCAACTGGAGTCCCGCTGCTGCTGTGTGGCGCAGTGAGCAGAGCAGAGCAGCGCAGCGCAGCGCAGAGCAGAGCGCAGAGCACAGTGCCAGCTCCTGTCTCCCCCCGCGCTCACCCCCAAACTACTGGGAGCTCATCACACACACGCAGCCACGGACCTTCCCCTCACCGCGAGCTGCTCACGGCTTCATCACGCGCACGCAGCGCGGCAAACACCCTTCAACGCGCAAACGTGTTTTTAATAAGGGTTTGAGTGTTGTTTATGTTTACTTTGAATAAACTTTGACGGTCTGTTGCCCGCTGGGTTCGTGTTTGGCTCTGTGACTGTAACCAGCACCGACGCCTCCCGCTGTGTTGCGGGTCAGAGGCCAAAGAGCGGGACTCCCGTGCGTCCTGGTGACCCGATGGAGACAGACACCCGACAGCGCGAGCGGCGCTTCCTCAGCGGCGGGAGGAGCCGAGCGCACACATGTCGGAGCCTCTTTTTTTTTTCACCGTATTGCCGCGACGCGACGCGACGCTCCTCCCGGGCTCACCGGCACCGGGAAGCCCGTTTCCAAACTGGCAAAACGCCGTTATGCAACAGGAGCTGCGCGCGACCCGGGGCGCGTTTACAGGGACGCAGCACCGTGTGTGTGTGTGTGTGTGTGTGTGTGTGTGTGTGAGCGGGAGAAACCTGCCCTCGGTGGACACCGGGAGAGTGTCGCCATCTGTCGGTGAGAGCGAGGTAAAGGTCACCGGCAGAACCCGCACTCAGCCGTCTGAGCTCCACAATACAGAGGGGAACCTTCAAAATAAAGTTCCCTGTACTATGTGCACGGATCTGTATTTCAAAATACATCAGTGCATCAGTTTAACGGCCTCATTGAAGTGAATATAAAGCTTCATCTGGGCCACAAAGTCGTAAAAACTCATTACTTAGAAGCTGCTCGACTCACGTTTCAGTTCGAGGTCGGCGTTCCGGCCTCACAATGACTCGGTCCAGGTTTTGATCCTGAGTGGAGCCGTTTCAGGTGTGATTGTGAACCCTCACCCGATGTCACTGCAGCTGGCAGACAACAGGTTTCATCATCGATCCTCAAACGACAGATTCAGGTGGTTTAACTGGGACTTTTTCCACTGGTGCTCGATGAGGCTTCGACAGGAAGTTTCCAGACACCCTCGCTGGGTCGACACGACGTCCCAGAGGGTAAAAGTCCAGAATAAAAGTTGCGACTACGTCCTGTATTTGGCCTGAAGCTTCGAGACAACCCCACATATTACAGGACGGTTTTTTAAAGGTGATTTGAGCAGCTTGTCGTTTGAGGTTGAACCGGCAGATGATGGTTCTGAGAGGAGGACTGCTGCTGCTGCTGCACCAGCCCACCGGAGCCTCTTCCTATAGGTTCATTGATTGCCTATATGGTCTTTTCAGAGGCTAATCCACTCGACTAAATACATGGGACCAGGCGATGTCAATGAGCCTCTCTCTGCATTTAAAGGCTGCGCTGAATCAATCACGGATGCTGGCGCCCACCGTGGTAAATCAACTCCTACACAGGAGGAGGAGGAGGAGGAGGAGGAGGAGGTTCACTCCGAGATGGGATGATAGTTTATTTGAAGTGGTGATGATGTTGGAGCAGATGAATCCATCCTGCAGGTGCAGCTTTCAATTTGGTAGAACGGGTCTGCCAGGAGCCAATCTGTCCCCGCTGCGAGGACGGAAAACGAGACGGAAAGCGGGTCCAAATGAACGACGGGCCGGGTCCGGAGTAATTGTCTGCTTGGGATTTGATGACTCTGCTGTTCCGGAGTCTCCGAGGGGAGCCTTGCCAGTCAGAGGACGGCTCAGCCCGCTGATTTATGAAAAGCCTCAATCAATATGTGATATTAATTTTGCAAATGAACGTCAGAATGATGTAGTCTCCGGGTCATTCGGCGTTTCACGCGGTAATGCGCTTCATGGCACCGGATCAGAAGCGTTTAACGCCCTCTTTTTCCTCCCCTCAGCGGAGGGACGAGAAAATTGCTCAAAGTCGGTAAATCTGTGACAAATGTCGGCGACGAATCTCGACGGATTACCTGCGAGGAAGCGGCCGTCGCCGCCACGGCGCCTCATCGGGTTGATTTCAACACTCGGGCTGCCTGATGAGCGCCTGCAGGTGACCACAGGTGGCCAACTAACGCTTTTATTCACGCTTCAGCGGCTGATACAGAACACAGGGGACCAATAAACGCCACGCATCGTTTTCCCACTTATTTGAAGACGTGTCAAAGTGTTCATTGTGATTTATACTCATCTGCTCTGGTAACAATCTGACGGAGCCATTGTGATGCATTCAGGTGTACCTCAGATTAAACGCGCTAAATGTAAAAGTTTCAAAGTGTGAACCGAGTCCAACTATCAATCTGCAAATAACTACGATCAAACTATTTAGAATACAGAAATAAAATGATAACATGAATAGGAAAATGTTTCACTGCCATGTTTCCGTTTGTGATAAAGTTCAGCTACTGTTCCAGATCCAAACGATATTTTTAAAAGTCCCTGCTCAACCCGTAAAGAATTGTTTTTTCCGATTCTTCTGATAACACCGGAACGCAACGAACGGTTGGCGATATGTCATTTCCTTAATTAAGCCCGCCTCTTTCTGCATCTGAACTCATACAGCGCAATGATTGGTCTGGCTGATCGCTCAGCGCTCGGATTGGTCCCTTTGGATCCTTCCTGAAAACTACACTGCCAAGTATTTACTTTACAGATTTTAAGCAATCTTTCACTTTTTTTTTTAAAAGATTGAGTAGATTTATAATTATAAAATAAATTAACTAAATACTTAATTTAGCCCAGAGGTAGACTTTTCCCCCAAAAATTGTCCTACTGAGCCGTAAATTATTACCTTGCTGTCAGGATGTGGGCGGAGCTCGGATGTAAGCGAACCGTTGCCTAGCAATGACAGCCGCTGTACGTTGACATTAACCGCTAATGTAATTTCATTAATATTTCTTTTATTTAGGGGTTGCAGATTTCGAGACCAAATGAGTTTAGACACGTTATTTCACCAAATCCTCCTGACTGAACAACAGTCAGCGGAACAGACGCAGAAACTCAAAGAGGGTACGTGAGCTAACGAGTTAAGTAATAGCTTGTTATTGCTGGTAACTCAATACTAGAGGACTGGTAACAAAGTGCCCTTGGCTAACTCTTTAACTATACAATACTCACATATCTTTATTTCTGATCTGCAGTAATAATTTAATCTTTCATGTCACTAAATGCTGCTGTTGTGTTAACTGTGCTTCAGTTAAAGTTGCAACCATCAAATGCAATGAAAAGATCAAGAGTGTTTCTGAGAAGTATGAAAAGACCAGAGAGGAACTGGATGAAAAGGTGAGTTTGTCCTCCACACAAATCTTTACAGGAGCTGTTTATGGAAAGAAACGTCAGTAAACTCTGACACAGTGTTTAAAAACGGGGCTGTAATTGATCACTTTGTAACCGTGCAGGTGCTGCAGTGCATTAGGCCTCAAAAGTGAAGCGGATCCATCATTTCTGAAGGGTTTTAATCAGTTTTATTAGTTTTCACTGCATGAGAACGGGTCAGTGGCATTTAATGCTGGAGCTTTATGGACGGTTTCCATCCATTTCACTACATTTCACAATGAGCCAGTGTAAATAAATGGTCACTGCGACTGCTGCTTTAATGGTAGCGGTGATTTACGATAAACCAGCCTGATGTTTGCTCAGCCTGGGCCTGCTGCTTATTTCCATGGTGGCATATCAATTAATTAATTGAGTCTTCATGCAGATAAAAGCTCCTCCGTAGATCTTTAATCAGCACCAGCAGCACCAGATGGGAAGCCGCAGTTAATGTTCGACCACGTTTTCTTGAGGCGCACATTCGTCGTGTACCCGGAAAAAGGGTGGTAAATAAAAACAATCGCATCAATCGCCGGTTCACTCCAACGCAAACAAAGAGTAAGTGGCATTGACACATGAGAAGAAGAAGTGCGTATTGGCATATTGACCAACTGATCTGCTTTATGATTGAACGCACTTAATCTGTGCCGTTCATTTCATCAACAGCACCGAGGATCGATTACGAGTGCCACTGTAGAATCGATGGCTAATTTCCACCGGATAACATTAGTGAGGGCTCTTAGCATGTGTGAGATATGATGTCCCAGGCGGACGCTTTGACCTTTCAGAAATATGGCCAACTTCCTCCCGAGCCTGCGAAAGTGAGCGTCCAATCACGCGAGCATATTAATCGGCGTGATTAAAGCGAACTGCTGATTCCAGCGCCGTCCGGCCTGCGTGTTATTTGCACCGGGGTGCGTCTTCCTGGGGATGGGATATGAAAGTGGTTTACATGGCGCAAATATGCAGGGTGTGTTTACTGCGCGGCGTGTTTACAGCTCCCACCGTGTAACTGCTTACAGTTTACGCGAGCCGTCCTAAGGTAATTACTGTGTTTAGACGACTCGGAGTGCTGATGGTGCTCCCTGAAAGCGCCTGTTGCTCAAGCGACGCCGCCTTCAAAACAATGAGCTCACACGACAGATCGCGAGCTACTGAAGGAAGAGCTGACCGTCCCGTTTGATCTCACAGCTTTGCTGGAAAAAACGACGGAAGTTTGGAAGTTAACGGTGCAACTTTTTCCGATGTGGAAGAGAAAAGCGGACTTGACTGTAGTTTGGAGTGGTTTTCCGTGGGTTTCGCTGCCGTGCGCTGACCTCCTGACGTCTCTGCGTCCTGCAGGCCCAGCGGCTGTCTGCCACCAGGCTCCAGCACGATCTGGCAAAGAAATGCGAAGAGCAGATGTTGAGGCGAGCCGAGGAGCTGCTCGCTCAGCGGAGCCGGCTCGGTGAACTTCTCGTGGGTTGAAACCCGAGCGAATATTTGGGCTACGTCTTTTAAATCATATTCGCAGTATAAATACCACGTTCACCTCCAGCCAGCGTTCTGCTGAATGTCTCCTTTCACTCGTTCAACTCCCACGTGAGACGCTGACGTCGCCTGACCGCAGTCACGTCTCGCTCGGGAAGCTTTCCAACCAGTTGTTCCCAGATTTAAAGATCAGTTTACTCTGAATCATCTCAGATAAGAAAACCAGGTGCTCAGTTTAGAGGCAAGACGTCGTAACGTTAACGTCAGTGTGTCAAAGATGTCTCAAAACCAGAAGCTCAGAATCATCCTCTATGTTTTCAAAGGTTAAAAATACATCAAATTATCAGGTTTTTATGAAAACAGACGAAAAGTATGAACACGATCTTCTAATCTTGCATTTGATCACTGCAACAGAGGTCGGTAGCGCCGTTCGCAGCGTTTTCTTTCGTCTCTTCTCACGTCAGGCCGAGATGAAGACAAAGTCCAAAGAAGAAGAGCAGAAGTTCCTTCAAGAGGTCTCAAAGTTCAACTGCGAGTTCAGCCTGAGCGGGCGCGGCGAGGCGGCGCTGCGGAGCCGGACGCACGCCGAGCTGCTGGACCTGCAGACGGAGGCCGCCGCTTTGCACAAAGGTGGAGGAAGCCGTGCGGCGCGATTACTGCTACGATCCAACAACTGAAACGCAGCCTTTCAGAAAAACAACAAACAATGTTTGTTTTCCTTTCCATCGTCAAGCTGAAATAATAATTGGCCACATGTGGTGAGTCTTGTTTCGTGTTGAAGGCTGCTGAACTACGAGACGATTTGATTAAAGCAAATAGAGATTTAACCTCGTGGACGATCATCTCACCTCGAAGGATCCGGGTTTTTTTAATCGCACCCCCGCTTTATTTTGAAAAGTTTGTCGCTGAGCGGTTTTACTTTGGCAGAGCGTCGCCAGTCACTCTGCTAATTGGCTCTGAGGTCTCACTGTGGCGTTTCTCTTCGGTCCGTCAGAGAAGGAGCTGATGACCCAAACAAACACTCACATCAGCTGCTTGGAGGAGGAGAAACGGGGCCTCCTGCAGCAGCTGCAGCACCTGGACGCCATCCAGAAAGGTGCAGCACTGCTCGCATGTCACCAGCCTGATCTGAAGTTTAGACCTTTCACGATGCGACAGCTTTAAAGTAAATCAGACAACCTTTAATGTCACCCGCGTTCTTCGAAAAAAAGTCCCGGTGGGACCAAAAAGCCGCAATCTTTGATGCCTCCGTCCGTCGTGTAACGTGTGATTCGTTCCTCTGCGGCAGACTTGGATCGTCAGCTGAGCGCGGCCGAAGCCGCGACGGCGTCGCTGCGATCGGAGAGCCTGTCGGTCAGCCAGAAGCCGCTGACCGACGCCACCTGTCTGAGGTGAGTGTCTGAGGATCCAGCGCGCCACCACAAATCCTCAACAACCGCTGTGGGAAATAAGAACTGGAAGAGCCGAACAAGAGAAAGAAAATGTAAACACAGCAGTCGGCTATTTAGCGGCTCATTAGCGGTCTTATCTCACAAAGCTTCCTTGGTGTTCTCAATGTTTCTTACTGAGCCTCTGTGATGATTAATTAGCCGAGGATTCGCCCGCCTCCCTCCGCCACACGTTGTTTCCAGCCGAACCGACGAGCAGCCGTCTCGGCGGAGGCTCACGTGTGAAACGCGCAGCTCAAAGGACACAGAAAGGAAACAGGCCAGAACGGCTCCAGAGGTGTTGCCGGCACACGGGAGACGTGAATCATCCTGAGAGCGGCGCTGAGCCCGGCAGCCAGGCCAGCAGCCACCGGCCGGCGCCGCGCTCCGTTCGGCCCGCTGGCCGCACGCCACCATCTACAAGTGTAAATAACACAGCATTAAGACCATTCGGCTTAATTAAGGCTTTGATTTGCAAGCGTGTTTCATTTAGTCCTCGAGTGGAGAGGGAAGAAAGAGAGAGTCGGGTTAATGGGATTGATACAGGAAGGAGAGCAATGAAGGAGGAGTATTTACACCCAGTGCTTCGCCAGCAACCCAGCAGCTAATAAATACAGTTTGGTTCATCGAAGAGTCACTCAGAAGAATCAAACTTTCCTTTTTCGTCCTTCTTTGTCTGTTTTCTTCTCTGTGTGTGACACGACGGCAACGCCGCAGCGTGTCAGAGAGCGTTAATTGATGAACTCGGCAATTACGTTAAACGCTTATCCAGCATAAATGCTGTAATGCAATAATCATGCATCATACAGTAACGAGGACCTCTCTGATGAAGTAAGCGTGCGAGCATCCGTCTGCGTCCCTCAAAATAAAAACACCGAGGTCCGAGTCCGAATGTTGGCGTTCCTTGGCCTCGTTCTGCTTCTCTCCGGTTGCAACAACTGGGACACATTGTTCACTGGGCGGTGTTGTGCGGAGCGTCTTCCCGCACACTCAGCACTTCTCCGGAGAGATCCCTCGCTCCTCGTGTTTCTCCCTCGCTCGCGCGAGGGTCGGACTTCGGGCTCGTTCCTCTTTCATGCAAATCGGGGCCGCCTGAGTTAGTGGAGCCGCGGTGCGGCGCATTTCATCCGCCGCCCATGTGGGCCGTTGCCGACGAGGTGGGCGTCCACGAGCACCTCCGCAGTCTGTTCCGGAGATTCATCGAGGCCTTCCAGCTCGTTAGTTTCTTCCCGGTTATTGTTTTGGGTCTTTTTCCCGAGGTTGGTTATTACGTTGACATCTGCTTTGCAAAGTATTGCTCTGCAGTGAAAGGTTGCTTTGCACATTTCCTCCCGGCGTGTAAACAGCTGGCTGAGCTCAGGCCTTCTTATTTAGCCACCGGCTTCCTTTTCATACGTGGATTTAATCCCATTTAGTTCAACAAATATGCGTTTTAATGACGTCTCTATTTCGTGCAACTTAAATTTCTGTTTGAAAAACTCAAAAAAAGGAAAATTAAGACCCTGAATGTCTCAGTTTTGGACGGGGGGGGGGCATTGAGGACAGACGGCGGACTGGGAGTGAGACGATAAATTGTGGCGCTGCGCTTATTGAGGGCGGGCTGTTAGGTGAGCGCTGATCCACCTCGTTCCTGCACAAAGAGACTTCCTTTATTTAATTAAAGGCTGAGATCAATAGTGTTCCAGGAAGGAAGGGTCATTGTTGCCGCTGATGCCTCTACTTTGGATAATGGCTCGTCCACCAAGACCGTCGTCGTGGAACGATGAACAAATACCCCCGACTGCCTTGCTCGGGGGCTTTTCTCCCTCCCCTCAAGCACTCAAGTTTTGGTGCCATGTTGCATTAAAAAGTGCTTCAAGGATATTCTCTTTAAATTCGTTTTCAGGACTGTCAAAGATTCAAAAGATTGCATTGGATTAATTCCATCGTAGCTTTGCATCAATCACGGTCGCGACGTTCCAAAAACCTGGAATAGAATAGAATAGAATAGAATAGAATAGAATAGAATAGAATAGAATAGAATAGAATAGAATAGAACTTTAAAGATCCCTTTGGTACAAGACCTCAAGGAATTGCTATAATAGTATATAACACCAACAAAAATACATAAATAAAATAAAATAAAATAAAATAAAATAAAATAAAATAAAATAAAATAAAATAATAGATAAATAAAATAAAATAAATAAACAATTTTTTATTAATAAAATAATAACAGCAGGATACAATATACAGATGCAACATATTGAAAAAACATTAATATTAATCGCAAGTAATCACGATTGATCACCAATCACAAATGTCTTAAAATAAAAGACCTTTTTCAACTTTTACCCGTCAAAATAAAACAGGTCAGTCATTGACATGCTACCTTTTTATTTTATTTCACAAAAAGTGAAGACACAACAAATGACTTTGACCGTGTCGCCAGCCGCTGAGGCTCTTTAGAGCTTTTATTTTCAAAGTAAAAGCTTCTCTGGAAGCCGTTAGTGAATCTCATTGCCATTTATTTTGAAAAAACAGATAATTTAGGTCGTTTGAGGCCATTCGTGAGGCGAACTGTGTCGCTCTGTGAGTATGAAGGTTGAAGTTTACCACGCAGGAGGAGTTTACATGATCTCAGAGAATCGTTTTGTATAATCAAAGAGTTTAAAACATCAATATTTTATACGTAAACACTGTGTCTATGTGTTTATGTCTTGGGGGGGGGTGAATGTGGAGGAGCTGACTTGTCGACCTCCCGAAGTCACGCGCTCGCCCTTTGTGGGCCGGCCTGGAATCGCGCACGCGGTCCGGCGCGTCCGCTCATCCGTCAGCCTCATTACACATAGTAGCTCCTTCATTACCCGGGAGCCGATTAACCGCAGGAAGTGCTGAGGATGTGGCTTTGCTGCGCGAGCGCGACCCTCCCCCCGCGCCGCCGCCGCCGCCACCACCGCCCCCCCCCCGATCATCCGTTCTGAGCCGGAGCCATCAATCCCGTCCCCGCCCGCCGCGCCCGTCTTTAAAACGCATATTTAACTCTGCGCTTATTGATTGGGGGAAATTGAATGCGTGTCAATTTGAACGAGCGCTACAGTCGTTTAAAAAGTGTTCAGTGTGCAAAACGGCGCGGCGGCGGCGGCGCGGTGCAACGAGGCCTGAGACGCCGTGCAGGCCGCTGCCGACGCTTTTTTGATGTGGAGATTTTCCGCGCCGACGTATCGCTGCTACATTACCTGCGAGAGCTTCTTTAAAGGTGCCGCCGCGCCGCAGAAACCTAATAAAAACCAGCAGCGTTCACCGTTATCGAAAAGCGCCAAATGAGGGTTTTACTGCGCGAAACGTTCTTCGGCGCTTCGAAACGCAGCGCGCCGCCGCCGCCGCCGCCCCTCCAAGAAATCTGATTTATGGGCTCCAGTGGCGAAAAAAAATAAAAAAGCGTCCAAGTTTGAATCCCCCACCGCTGGTTTCCAGAGTGAAAATGCAATTTTGGTGCGGCTGTTTTATTGTTTCATTAACTTTCAATAAAAGCCGCGACGAGGCCGCTCGTCCCGCGCTCACGCCGCGGCTCCGCCGCTCACCTGCAGACGTGCAGGCGTCCCGAGACGCCGCTGGGACAGTCCGTCTGTCCCACTTCCTGGTCGATGCTGCTTCACACTTTGGAACCACGGAGTGAAAACGAGTCAACTCACATGAGCCTTCGTTTTATCAGTTACGATATCGCTACACTCCTGTTTACAAGGGAAGCGTCTCATTAATCCCGAAGTAACGCAGTCACATGAAAGATGTCCCACTGTAAATGACATCAGCATTAACACAGACACACTGCAGCTGCGATAACCAGGAACTGTCTTCGTCTGTCTGCGTCTCGGCAGTTTGTCGCACCGCAGGTCACAAATCACTTCCTGTCAAGCAGTGCTAACGTGCTAATTAAAGAGCATCTTCCCCCCCACTGGGTCAGACCACCGCCGTTCTCTGCAGCTCCTGTACTTTTTCATCTTCAGTCACCGCGGAAATACTTTCCCTGCGCGGTCACGCCGTACTGCAGTCGCGTAGCGTTTCTCGGCGTTGACGCCTCTCTTCATCTCCTCTCCTGCAGCCACATGCTTCGCTTCCGACCGACAGCCTTTGAGAACGTTCCGAGCGGACGATCTCGATGTGAGAGAAATTTTCACACTTGATTTATCGCTGTCAGTCGGTTCTACGCTTGGTAATTTGTCCCTCGGGGCCCCCACTGTATATCTTTACCTCTCCGTGCAGGAAGGCCCCCCCCCCCCGAGGACGCCGCCAAATAACACAATAATAGGCGCCGGGCAGAGTTGACGGCTGCTTGTTGGAGCAGCAGAACACTCCAGTGAACATTTTTGATTAGCGGTGTTTGTGCGGCGCGGCGGCGGCCGCGGCGCCGTTTATCCCACAGCGCGTACGCTCGACATTAACAGAGCGGGCGTAATCCCCGTCCTGCTCCGAGTCTCTCTGCTGGTCGTTGGAATTCAGCTATCAAACAGCGAGTCGGCACGTTGTTTGAACTGTCAACAGTCTGGAGTCTCTCAGCGGTGAGAACCAAACCTGGCTCAAAGGTTGAGGAAGCAGGAGACTCCGGCCCCTGATTCCCAAAGGAACACACGCCTTTAACAGTGTCATTGCTCAAACTTCGCCACCACACTGCCGGTTTTCGTCCTTTTCTTGAAGGATTCGCTGCTCCTCGTGTGGTCGGAGGAGCTGACGTGTTTCTCGTTCGTCGTCTCAGGCTGAAGCAGCAGCTGGAGGAGCTGAAAGACGGAGAGCCGCTGCAGGAGCGGGAGGCGCTCCGCCTGGAGATCCAGCTGCTGCAGGCGGTGAGTCGGACGAACGGGGGACGACGTCCCCGGCCTCGCTGTTGTTTCCGACCTTTTTATGTGCCGTTGCAGCAGCGCGTTATTCCCAACTCCTTTCAGCTCCGCGCGGTCTGGTCGCAGGCCGAACATTTCATTCATCCGTGGAATAATAAAGGAGCGAAGCTGAGCTCCAAACTGATTCATATTCGTGTGGCTTGTGTTGTTGCTTCTTTGTTCGCTTTCATTACATGTTTTTTTTCCACTCTGCTTTATTTGCAGGAGCTGGACAGCAGCCAGGAGAGTGAGCAGCATTAAGAGTGGCACCGGGACCCTGCAGAAGGTTACCTTGGTTCACCGTCTGCTCCTCACACACACACACACACGAAGCACCAACGGGTCCCTGAACTCAAACAGCATCCAACCAAATGTGGATCCTCAGTTTAAAGTTGATATTTTCTGCATTTTGTGGAAAAATTGAAGGTTTTTTCTTCGTTTCAGCGTCATTTAGCTGCTTAAATGAAACGTCAGCATCCCTCCCGGAAGCTTTGTTTGTGTTAACTGAAAATGAACCACAACAGGCTGAAATGAGCGATTAAAGGGGAGATTTTGAAGTTATACTCTGCTGCCCTCTCGTGTGTAAAGGGGGATACTTCACTCTGTGTGTTCCGTTTGTTTCTGGCAATAAAGTCACAGCAGGGATCAGTTCTTCTCTGTATGAGTCTCTACTCAAACTCTGAGAGATTTCTGATCGTTTTAACTGGATGTCTGAGACCTGCTGCTGTTTTCTACCGCACAAAGTTGCTGAACGCGCTGAAATCCAGCTGAAAACTGAAGGTTTTCACACGTTTATGTGCTGCTGTCTCCCCCTGGTGGCCTTCTAGCGGCATTACAAGCTGGCGAGCGTTATCTCACAGGCAGTGATTTGGGTAATTGACGCTCAGACGGTCCGTGGGGCCTCAGCAGACGGTCATTTTGCTTCCTGATTAGAGTGACTCTTAACGCAATGATGTCTGATGTCGATGGCCGCCTAATGACATCCCGCAATCTCTTCCTGCCGTTTCTAACCGTGACCCCGGCGGGCGGCGTCCACGTGCACCGGCCCCGCCAGATAACAGCGGCGTCCACTCAGCCGAGCGGTCAGTTTAAGCTGCCGATCTCACCTTCAGACTCCGGCGGAGGAGAGTTTTGATCGTCCGTAATCTGGAAGTTTTTCCACAAAACTCCATGTTTGGCGACAGTTCACTTCCAAATAACTCTGTGACACTTTTCACGTTTGGAAAGTACGTTTATGGAAACGTCCGACAGACGCTTTCGTCCCTTCTCCGTCCGCGTCACGGCGTTCCGCAGACCAGACAGGCGGCCTGCGGCTCGCCTTCCACGTCGCGGTCGCGCAGCTCGGCGACGAGCGTCTCGATGACGCCGCTGGTCATCTGCACGCTGCTCTTGACGGCCAGACAGTCCAGGTCTTTGGGGAAATAGAGCGAACTCGCTCCCGAGACTTGAGAAGCCGCCTCTAAAAGAAAAGGAAACGAGTTGAACTTCCTGCGGCGCGGCGGCGCGAACGAAGGCGTGCGGGACGCTTACGGTTGCACACGGCCAGCGTGTTTCCGCCCACGTACTGGCTGTTCCACTTGTAGCCCGTGCGCTCGCTGCATTCATCGAAGAGTCGGCTCCTCCTGATGAAGGCGAAGTCGTAACCCTGCGAGAAGACGCCAAAGTGAAGTTTTTGGTGGAAGAATCGTGGTAACGCCCAAAAAAGGAGCGACGCTTTTCTCACGTGGTTGCACAGCGGCTTGCAGAAGCGCTGGTTGGCGAGCGTGACGCACGCCAGCCCGCCGTGGGCGGGCACCTCGGCGTCGGGGCACTTCCCGGGCTCGATACCGCGGCAGTCTGCAGCGGCGAAATGCGAACCGGGAATCACCGTCACAGAAACTCCGAGCTGTCGGCTCGCCGCACGGCCGAACCTCGCGGCCGCCATCGACTCGGAGAAACCCGCAATTGTCTGCCGAGAGCAAACGTGAACTCGCGGCGTTTATGAGACGGCGCTCGTGGAGAGCCCATCAGCGGTTCTCAGGCTGCGGCGTTTCATCCGAATCAGCGAGGAGAGACCGGAGCAGCGAGCGAACCTCCCACTTCCAGCCACACACTCGTTCCCCCGCAAAGCGTCCCCACAGTTGGAGTGATTCGGCTTGAGGCCTCCTGAAGGAGCCTGATTGGAGGAAACGAGTTGAGACACGGGTGAGAGCTGCAGCGCCCCCCACCTGTCAGCTGGTGTGCGTGCAGCGTGTCCGTCAGGTTCCTGAGGTGGAGCAGAAGTTCCGCCGTCTGGTGGATGTTCCAGTCAGACGGGAGGACGTCGGCGCACTGTGCTGCCACCTGCAGGATCACACGGAAAGTTCAGTTCGGACGTTTGACGACCGAGCGATCAGAAGACAAAATTTTATCCGCTTTGTGTTGCTTCGAGGTTCCTTTATTCGTGTATTTTGGCCGAAAAGGACTGAGGACAGAGGACATTTGGACATTTGACCACCTTACATTGAGTCTCTCCACTCTGAGACTCCATCTCTTGGACGCTTGCCGTGTACTTCCTGGATCCTTTAGTTCCCGGTCTGTTGTGGTCCCGTCACAGATCGTTCCTGCTTCCTTTACGTCAAATCTTGGGGTTTACTTCTTATTTCGTACTTTCTCTTCAGGAAGCAGTCTCATATTTGGACAAATGAGAACTCCAACTTTCCCTTCCCTTCCAAACTTTCCCTAAGTTGCACCGACATCAGTGAAACTCGTTAAGTCAGACGAACGTTGAGAGATAACGAAGTTATTTTACCTTCAGATCCGTTGACAAAGTCTCCAACAGTCTCTTCTGTGACCCGCAGTCCTGAGGTAAAGGTTCTTGTGCTGCGCACAAAACTGCAAACACACACACACAGACACACACACACACACACACGCACGCACGCACGCAGTGTGCCAGACAGTTTGTAATATTCAACTTTTGTCTCTGTCTTTTCCAAGTTTCCTCTCCGTGGTCCCGAAAGTCTGAGTCGGCGGCCGTAATCTCCTCCTTTTCAGACGAGTCTATAGAACGGAGATTACCTGCGAGTGAGCACAGCCCAGCGAGCGCCGCCCTCAAAGCCATGGCCAAACTCGCTTTGGATTTCGCGTCCCGGGAGTGGAGGCAGAAAGCTGTGACAGGTGAATTTATTGACTCGCTCTGCGGAGGGCAAAGTTTACAGAATTGCCAAACACCGTGTTCTCCGGGCCGAGATGGCAGCCGCCGCCGCCGCCGCCGTTTCCAGCGTTCCACAAACTTTTGCTTCGGAAAGTCCAACAAACAACGTGACGCAACCTGGACTGTGGCTCCAAACAGTCACCGCAGGGCACGTCTCCACTTTATCCACGTCCACTTCGCGTAGAAATGACGTTTTTTGCCGAAATTGCTCTGATTTGCCCTCTCACACACACACACACACACACACACACACACACACACACACACACACACACACACACACACACACACACACA
>JASSRZ010000014.1:1280415-1292980 GCA_032164315.1 Malacoctenus gilli | reverse complement strand
GGCGGCGGCGGCGGCGGCTGCCGTGTTGTCCTTGGATCCACTTTGTGCCGCCGTGATCAGACAGCTGCCGCCGTCCCGTTGCCGCTGAACGGCCGCGCTCATCTTTTATTGCTCCCGACTCCCCGCACGTCACTTCAATTTCATCTCTGCTCGCGGCCCGCGTTTAATATTCCGACGCGGCGAAACTCCGGCTTCCTCCCGCCTGTCGGCTCTGCCCTCGTCCGGCCCTCATTAGCTTCGCAGTCGTCCTGGAAGAAAAAGCTTTTCCAGGTGCAGAATCGGAGACGGAGCCTGTTAAAGCCTGCGTGTGCAAAATAAAACAAAACGCGGCGGCGGCGGCGTGATCTTCCGTCTTTGTTCTCGCTGTCAATTATCCCCATGCTCGCCTCGCTCGCGTCTCCTCCGCTCCTCATTCCCGATTCGACCTTTGACTTTGGCCGCGCCGGATCTCGGACGCCATCGCAGCTGTCTCGCCTCGCGCAGACGTGGACGAGGCCCGCCGGGGGGGAGGGGGGAAGGGGGGAACGCAGGTTCGCTCGGCGCCAACAACAAGCTGTCAGGATCCTTCACGGCGAACCGGCGAAGCTCAGAAAAACTGGAATCCTGCTGCTGCGGTTTTCCACTGAGAAGTCAGCGAGTTTCGGAGCTTCAGGTGGATTTATTCTGCCGTTACGGACCGAAACGACGACGGCGTCGTCGGGAACGAGAAAACGGAACAAACACAACTCAGCAAACTTGTTTTTTTCACAGCAATGAACATAAAACTCGATGTTTGTGAAGGGACACGAAGCTAAGACTGGAAACATCCTCCATTTCCTGTTTCGCTTCGATGTTCCGCGTTTCTGCCGCTCGCCGTCGACGCTCTGGCAGCACGACCCGCTCGCGGGCTCCTCGGTCCGCTCGCCGACGCTCAAGCCGTAAATTGGCGAGAAAAGACAGTCCGGCGCGGGGCTGGAGACTTGGACCCGTATCCATGGCAACGCCAGCCTCCGCCGCCGGGAGCGATAATAGTTGCAGCGTCCGCGGGAGCCTTCGGGGAGCTCGGCGGAACGCCGCCGACGGCTCGTCTGGCAGCCCGACCCGGATCCGCCGCAAATCACTCGCCAAATATATCGGCAATTATCTCCGCCTCTAATTTCTGCCCGTAATTGCAGAAAAGTCGGAGCTGTCACAGGATCGGCTCCGCCTCGCAACGCTCCGCCGCCGTTACATCAGCTTCTGGAGCGCCGGAGCGCGCCGAGGTTCCTCAAGGACACATTATGAAATCTGCACGCAAGTCTAATGAATTGTTAATTAAAACGAGCAAAAATTACAGCGAGAGGGAGGCGGCGGCGGCGGCGGCGTTGCTGCTGCTGCTGCCGCAGACGGACGGCAGAGTCACGGCGGAGGAGCCGAAAGGTGGAAGATTCCTCCGAAACATCACCACAACACACACACGTGTGTGTGTCTGTGTGTGTGCGCGCGCGCCTACAGGCACGTCTCAGAAAAAAGGAAATCAGATATTCGATGAAAAATGACGTAAAAGAAAAAGTGTGACTTCTTTCAGTTATTTAGGAGATGAAAACAGGAACGAGATAATCCAATATTTGAAGACGCCGCCACGCGTTTAATACATTTACTGACTTTTATTTCATCTCTTTAGGATCTTTTGTCGCCGTGGAAGAAGAACTGATTGTGAGTCAGAGATTTGCTTCTTCTGTTCACCTTCAACACTTTGATTTCTGATGGAAAGAGAGAGAGAGAGAGAGAGAGAGAGAGCGAGAGAGAGAGAGAGAGGGAGAGGGAGAGATTATCTGTGCGAGCAGCTTCCTAAACTAATCTCTGATTCGTTTACAGAGAGCGAATAATGAGACGGGCAAAACAACAGAAGACAGATGAGCATCTTCCTCCCGCTCAGCGGCAGCCTTGAACAGTCTCCCAGCAGCAATCTGCTGTTATTATTACTGATCTGGTGTCAGTCCTCAGTCAGGCCTCCATCCGTTGCCGTTCTCACAGAAAAAACTGAGAGGAACGTGTCGTCTTTCGGCTTTCGGGGGCCTGACCTGCGTCGTATGAACGGGTGAACGCTGAGCTGCATCAGAGCTATGCAGCTCAGCGTTCACACCCAGATCTCTGCATCGGAGCACCGAGGGTCAGCAGCAGGTTGCCGGTTCAGCGCCCGTCCAGGTGTGATTTGGCGTGACGGCGTCAAGAGGCAGCAGCAGCAGCGGCGCCGGCGTCCTGAATTAGCAGCATGTAAACACTCCTCACTTATTTATCGTCTTCTTCAGCTGCAGCGGATAAACGTCAAGTCTCATCAGGTCCCGACTCGCTGCCATCGTTTAACCTCGCCGCGCGCGCCGCCGACATAACGAGTGCCGGATTAGACGCGTCAAAGGCGGCGGCGGCGGCGGCGAAGCGGCGAAGAGGCTGCAGTCAGTGCGGACAGGTGCTAAATTTAAAGGTTCAATCTGCAACAGCCTCTGATGAGCCTGGTGTCAGAAGAGGCAACACGGAGGGGGGGGCGGCGTGGGGGTCTGTCTCCTGAAACAGACTCAGTTAATGGCTTCGGTGGCCGTTTACAGCTGCGAACGTTCGAGGGTGAAAAAAAAGTCGTGAAGCGACGTGACCGATGAACGAGTGAACGTCTCTGATCTGAGAGTTGACAGTAAAAGTTGAAGTTCTGGCGGCGGCGTGTTTGTGCCTCTCAGCGAGCGGTAAACAGCGAGCGGACGCTGATCCCAGAGCTGTCGGGGGGGGCTTTTAGACGCGTCGTCGTCCAATCAGCTTCAATCTGCTGCTTTTTCTGCGCGTTTCTTTTTTTTAAAAGAGAAATATGTAATTACTTCTGAGAGTGCTTTTTAATTCACCCAGCTGGAAACGTTCGTACTGACCGACAGACGGACGGACGGACGGCGAAGCCTCAGGAGCACTAATGCAAGACGCGGGAAGGAGGGAGGGACGGACGCGCGCGAGGCGCTAAGAGGATCAAATCAAACGCTTTTCAGCAGCTTTCAATTAGGAGACGCAAAGTGCCGCGAACGTCCGATTCTGACGGCACTCAGACATAATCGAAGAGGGCAAAAAACCAGAAAAAAACCCGCCTCCCAGGTGGCGAAAGTTTGAGCGGAAACGAGAGAATTTGAGGAATCATTACGGCGGCTCGCGAGGGACACGATTCACCGTCCCCGGCGGAAGATTCCCGCGTATCGACGCTCTGTGGAGGTCCTCACAGCGATAGTCAAACCTGGATATGAGTGTGTGTGTGTGATAAAGTGCTTGGTGGCCTCTGAAGTCTTAACTGTAAACGTTTGTTTACTTTCATTTCGTTCGTGAAGGAATAACTCAAGCGGACGTGTGCGTGATTGGAAATGTGGGAGATGAAGATTCACAGTGTTTGGTCTCATCAAGTCTTTTCATTTTTGAGTAAATGAGGAAACATTAAGGCCAAGAAAACGCAGATACATCTTTTTTAACACTTAATTGGTTTATATATAGTTTGTTTTTTAACATTGTTTTTCCCCACTGTGTGAGTTTATGACTCGGTTAAAGATTGTTTTGCCGCTCTCAGGAAGAAGAGAAGCCGTTTATCCGAGTTGATGAGCTGACTCGTGGCGGCGTTTGGTGGAAAAACAAACGGAAGACTCGGATTCTTTGAAGGCGCTCGATAACAAAAGTAATCGATTACTTCCAACAGCTTAACGTCATCCAAACGCAGCTTTGGAGAGCACAGACATGCGGCGGTGGTTCGGAGAGGTCTGGGGAAAGATGGTGGATCGGCAGGGGGCGGAGCCACCCGTGTGTGCGTGTGTTGAGATCAACGGTTCGATTCCGTGTCGCGATCGCGTTCCACGCTTTTGGATTCCTACGTACTTCGGCGGCTTGTTTTCGTCAAGCGATTCGGAAGTTCTCTCAAAGTTTCCGCCGTGTTTACGTCTGTTTTCCCAGCAGGAAGTTCCGACTTTCCCACATCCCAGAGTCTCTTAAACACATCACAGCAGTGGAGACAGTGTCACAACAACATCAGACACCACCTCCTCCCACCACCACCACCATTAGAGCCGACTGTGTGACACTGTCGAGCTTTTTGTGCCTTTCAAACATGTTTTTGTGTGTCCGAGAGGACTTTTGTTTTGTGTGTAGAAGCAGGAAGATGATGATGATGATGGTGATGATGATGGTGATGATGTTCACTGCTGAGTTGCTCTGATGGCTCTCATGGAGTTCTTGGGTTACAGTGACATTTCGCAACAACAGAGAAGAGAAAAGACGGACGTGAGTTTGTCGATCCGCTTTTCGTTGTTGTGCGTCCGTGAATCCACACGGACAAACGCGCACAAAACACGCAATCAGCTGGAGCCCCCTCACTGTCCCCCTGCATGCATGCGTGTGCAGGTCGCATGTGAACGACGCGCCGCATGTTTGGGGGTCACCGTGTTCGCCGATCCTGACGGAAAGTGACAGAAACCGTGCAGAGCGGAGCCAGAATAGCTCCACGCAAACGGCAGCGCCGGGTTGCGTCAGCTCGTTATCCCGCGTGTGTCACGTGGTCGCGCACAAACACACACACACACACGCGCGCGGCCTGTCAGCACGTTCTCCACCGGCGGTTACAGCGGATCGCCATGGCGACACGGCGCCGCACAACATGCAAGCTGGGTTCCTTATTATGTCGAGAGAGTCTGACAATCTCAAAACACGGGGGTCTCCCTCCGTCCCACCTGTGCTGACACACAGCTTCAAACACACACACACACGGACACACACACACACACACAGAGGCATATTTTTTAATTGCCTCTAATAGCCTGCATGTACATGCTTCCCTTGTTAGCTGCTGCCTGCATGGAGTGCAGGGAGCTGCCTAATGATCATTACCAGCCGAGGAGGCGAACAGGGAGACACACAGAGACCTGGGACCTGCTCACACTGCAGAGTGGGAGTGGGTTGTGTAACAGTGTGTGTCTGTGTGAGTGTGTGTGTATGTGTGTGTGTGGCAGGAGGAGAGACCAAGATAAAAGATGCACATGGATTAGCATGTATTTGCTTGAGTGTTAGGAACAAAACAGGTGTGTGTGTGTGTGTGCATGTGTTTAATGTTACAGGCAAGAAAAAAGAGCAGTGTGTGTCTGTGTACGTCTCTGTGTGTGTGTGTGTGACCTCGTACTGTACGCCTTGTTAGTCTTCCAGCAGCCTAATCCCTTTGTGAACCCTCTAACGACGCTCGATTGTCTGTTTTGGCAGAGTTTCTGGGAGTAACGATGAAGCGAAGCGACCAGAAGCCGAAACAGGAACGGATCGAACTGGGTTTCATCGCTGATCGAAAGGAAGATGCTCTATGATCTGGATGGAAGCAGGAGGGAGGAAGATGCTCTAAAAGCTTGAAAAAGGTGCAAGCAGACCGATCACGTCATGCAGTAACACAATCAAATATCAGTACTCTCCTTCAATACTGACGTTGGCTCTTACTTTTCAAAGCAACTTCACGAGTACCAACAAACTGCAGTTTTTCGGGTACTTTTCCTGCCGTAATAAGTTCCGCCAGACTCAATCGGCCTTCGACATTCCCAGCGAGGAAGATTTCAGCACAAATCTTGTGTAATCGATGGTTACGGCCTCTCGCAGCAAAAGATAACGAAGTTTGGCTCCGTTTGGCGTATTAGAGGCGGAGACTTTAAGAGCGGCGAGCCATCGGCGCGTTTCCTCCCCGTTGATTAGCCTCCACGGCTTCTTCACGCCGCCGTGATGGACGCCGGCCACAGGACCATCCATCGCGCCGGCCGCTGACATCTCATTATCGGAGCCCGCCGCTCATTGGTCGGAGCGAAGCGCCGACACCTTCGGCCGCCACGCCGCTCGATTCCCAGCCTCAGCTGGCGTGTCAGTAAACTGCTCTAAATAAGAGAAGGGAAGGAAAAGCCGACGGAGTTGATCGTTCCCGGAGATGGCCGCCATCCGGCCGCGGTAAATCGCTTCCCTCCGCCGGAAAACGGAATCGCACAGAAAGACGGGAATCTTTTGTCCGGGAGCGCTCGGCTCCGCCCGGCAATCCCATAAACCCTGTGAAATCCCAACCAGGCTCCCGAGGCCCCGACTGAAGGCCAGACAAGGAGTGTGTGTGTGTGTGTGTGTGTGTGTGTGTGTACGGGAGTCTCGCTGATAACACTTCCTTTTGTGTGGATGCCCAAAAGGTCTGAAGAGGATAAATGGAACCAATTACTGGTACTTGAGCGCCGGCCGCGGCTCTCGCCGGAGCCACATGGCACATTGACAACAGTCACACACCGACACTTCACACTTACACAGATTTGGAATTAGCTGCCCGAAAACCGTCTTCCTGCGAGGATCCGGCTCGTGCGTCGGACGCGGCCCGGTTAACGGCTGCTCCGGCGATCGGCTAATTGAAAAGAAAGTCCAACTTTGAGTCATTTAATGAGTCGGAACGCACTCGTGGCTCCACTCTGGGTGACCGGTTGTGAAGTAACGGATACTTTGTGCCAAAACCGAGGAACCGACACACCCACAGAGACGCAGAACTAAGAGTTCCTGCTCCGCCGTGACCCTCTGAAGTCGTTTCTATCCGTTGGAAAGCAGAGCTAACGCATGACTTGTACTGACGAGCGTTCTTTTCATGAGTTACGACCTTAAAATGTGCATTTTTTAAAAGAATTAACAGACTTATTTGCTGTCAAGCGACTGCAGTCGAAAGCGAGCATCTCTGCAGCAGATCAGAGCGCCGCGGTTCCCTGCAGCCTCTCCCGGTTATCGGCGGCTCATCGCTAAACGACTCCGCAGGCCGAGGAGATGAAGACATCTCTCAGCAGGCAGGGGAGGCGCAGCGCCGCCCGCTGCCACCGGGAGGTGCTGTGCATGTTACAGAAGAGCTGCAAGTTCCTCTGACTGAGCTGCACGTTTCTCCCCTCTGACTGATGCGTTTCATCTTGGCGATGAATTAAATTTAACATTAAAAGATGGAAAAGTGCCTCATTTTAAAGACGCGCTCACAAAATAGAAACGCTACTTTTGTTTGATCTCTTTTTCTTACTGGAACGACATCACAGCCTCACGTTTGTTCGAATATCCAACAATCAATGATGGAAACGACTCGAAGCGTTGCATTTCAAAATAAAAGAGACAAACTTTGACCTTTTTTATGTCCAGTGGATAAAAATAAAGGAGTTCTATATATATATTAATGTGAGGAAATGTGATTTATGAAGTGGACAACAAAGTTCATCACTCAAAGGTCAGATCGCAGCGCTGACCTTTTTTTTTGAGCCTTAATTGGACTTTGGCGCCGACGCTGTGAATGCCACCGCCAACGTGACATCATCCGCCGTAACCTATAGAGAGCAGAAGTGACTAATTCCTGCAGCGCAGCCGTTACAGCAGGTAGCCAGCAGGCTGCAGGTCTGGGTGTGCTCACAGGAGGCAGGTTGACAGACAGACGGACGGACAGAGTTGATCCGAACAGCAGCTTCAGAAAACAACAACAACAACAACAACAACAACAACAACAGGTAAACATCATGCAGCATCTCCTCAAACTCTTAACCCAGCTTTGACACAACCACGAGCTCACCGACAATAAGAACACATCGCTGCCCCCTGCTGGCCAGTTCTGCCACTGCTGACTGTTACATAAACAATACTGCTCCCGGTGGATGGTACAGGAACTGCAGTTACTCGCATTACAAACTGCATTTATACCTCAGCTCAGTGTTTAAACTGGCTGCCACGGTGACCCGCCCAAGGAGTTTCTTGCCTCTCAGCCAATGACAGCTCGGATCACCTTTAGATCCGACTTTCGCTTCCTTAAACGTCGGCAAAGAGCGGCTCCGCGGTGTTTTTACGACACTTCCTGATAAACAACGAGCGTTTTGTCTCACCGAGTCTGTTAAACCCTCATCTTTCTTACGGCCGCGTGTCCGACATGCTGCCGGCGTGCGGTGGGCGGGGCCTGACTCTGGAGTGTCATAAACAGAGGCAGGTGGTATAATGGGATCTAAGAAGAGAGATATCCACCCCCCCCCTCGCACGCAGGAGAGACCAGCCGAGGATTGCCGGGGCTCCGGAGGGCAGACAGCTCATTGCCAGGGAGAGAATTCATTGCCACTTGTGGTTTGGATCGGAGAGATAGACAAGAACAAGGAGGAAGGAGCGGGGCTGATAAAGATGGAGGTGCGGCGGGCGGCGTCCAGGGCGGAATATAAAACCGGCAGCTGAAGGGAGAGATAAAACAGAGGGACGGCGGCGGGAGGAAATGAAAAAGAAACGCTAAAGAGAAGTGTGAAGAGAGTGAAATTACAGACTGGGCTGCGAGGTACGAGAGCTTAACAGAGCGCCCCACCATCTGCATTTCAACCCCCCCCCCGCCCCCCCGCCCAGCTTACCGCGGACCGCCTGTCACTCAGCCGCTCCTCTCTGCTCCTTTCTTTTGCCCCACTTTACCGCCGCACCTTTCATCCCCCGTCTGTCTCCATCAGGCTAATTTGCTTTCCATCCCTTGACGATTTGTTGTGCTGCGCGGCTACAGCGCGGCTTTTAGAGCCGCTCCGACAAAAGAGACGTTTCCAAACGGCCCGCCGGCAATTTAAAGACCGACGCAGCCGCACATCCAGCCGCCGCCGCCGCCGCTGTTTTATTGATAGTAAGTGCGCGTTTCTAGAGCCGAAAGACGCATTTGCATCCTCTACTTAGGAGGGTAAGAGCAGCAGTAAGACAATGTAAAAACGCATTAAATCGCAAGTCCTGCATTGATAATGCGGCCTAAGTAAAAAGGTTTTCAGTGACTTGTGCAGGGCGGCGCACCGTGCAGCGACTGTTACCAGGCCAGGACCACCGACGCTACGAGCGGCGTGAATTATTGATGCGCCGTTTCCAAATATAGCCGCCGAACGACTCCAGCGTCCTGCGACGGCGTGATAATTGCAGCGGCGCTTGAGAAGCGCTTCATTCTCACCAGCGTCCGTCCAGTCGGATCAATGTTTGCGTTGCGTCTTATTTTGAAAAACAGCCCTGTGTGACGTGTAACGGGCTCCGAGGCTTTGCCTGCTCTGAGGTCCAAACGATGACGATACCGCAATTCCGAGCTTGCGCTTTTATTTTGAAGGCTCCTGCTTGTGTGTTGGTAGGCGTGGGTGTGTCCACCCAAGGTTGGCTTCACTGTGACATCAGAGGTCGGTAGCAGTTAGCTTGCCGTTCCATCCAGGTGAACTTGCGTCAGCCGTCCTGGACGGAGCCGAGCGGCGATTTTCCGTCTGCGTCCGTGAGCCGAAGCATCGGTTTGTTTTCACGGAGGCTCCGCTCGTGCGCTCTCTGTTTACTCCTTTGTGTTGGAGGAGAAGGCGGGAGCGCTCCCTTATTCCCTCCTCATGCATGAAGGCCGGCTCTTTATCCGTCACCCCTGCGGAGAGCGAGCGCGAGGAAGACGGCGAGGAGGATGGAAAGTTCCAGCGTGTGAGCTGTTTACGCGGACAGAGAGAACAAAACGCTGTCAACAACACAGCCCCCGACCGGAGTCGACTGGCAGACGAGCGTGGAGGCGGCGCTCGTCGGGCTCCGGGAGGACTTTACGTTTCGGTGGGACGCCGACGACGTTTCCGCGGCGATCAGAGGTTTCGGCGTCACAGGACGAACTCCAAACTCTGGTGCGATGCCCAGGTGACGCTGAGCCGGGAGGAAACAGCCCTGGCGGGCCCCCGCGGGCCGGCAGCTCCAGCACGCTGCCGCCGGCGCCAAATTGCGACGCGTTAGCCTGTTGAAATTCCTCTTTCTTATTGCCCTCCCGCTCTCCTTTCAGCCCGCCGCTCAAGCTGAATTTATGAGTCCTGGTGTCGGCGCGAGGAGCTTCTGAGGGAGCGCCGACCTCCTCCGCCGAGGTCACGAATCACGCTCCGCGCACCGCAGCTGTCAGGCTATTGTGGCGGGGGAGCGAGCGCGAGCGAGCGAGGGCTTCAGCTGTCCTCGCCTGGCGAGCACTCGGTCAACTCGCCGCACAACTTCACATACTGAAATGACCCTGAAATAGCAATTTTGGCTGTTGGAAATGTGAAAAAGTGTCTCGGAGGGAAGTGCTGCAGAGACGAAGTGTGTTTTTCTGACAGGAAGTCCAAAGACAAAACAACAAATAAACACTGGAGTCACCAAACCCAGAAGCCTCCTGAAGCAGCGCCTGTGAAGCTCGGCGCCTCTGCGGCGCCGCTCCTCCGTCAGCAGCTATTTACCAAACCGCCAAAACAACAAACACACGTTTTTATTCTCGCTGTCAACAAGGTGAAACGACAACATGTGAACTCACACGGTGGTGGTGGTGGTGGTGGAGCAGCAGGTACGCCATCGCCTCCTCTCCACCCACATTGGCGTGTTAACGATATACGACACCGAGTAGAGTCGAGCCAGAAACGCGCATTAGAAACAAAGCTCCAGGTTCCTAAAGGACCTTTTTGTTGTTTTTTTTCCATCACATGAGTTTTAGGCTGCTTGTTGTGCCAACCCCCCCCCCCCCCCCACCCCCACTCATCTGGCCAGGACAACAACCAAGCAGAGTCGAGACAAATCAAGTGGATGAGAACAATGTTGCTGTTTGCTTAATTCCCAGCAGTCAAAGTGTTGTTTTGGGCTGCAGGGCGCCGAGTTGAGACGGCGAGGACGCGACCCCGCCGTCCTTAACGGCGGCGGTGGCTCGGCGCAGCCGCAGCTCCCCGCTCCCTTCTCGCTGGATCGCGGACACTTTGGTCCTCCACTTACTGTCGTACCTTCCGCATGGCTGCCTCGGCCTCTCTTACGGCCTCACTTTGCTCCGCCGTCTGACGGCGGCGGCGGCGAGTGGCGAGCAGCTCCAGCTGTGACCCTCCCGGAGACCTGCCAGCCGGTTTTAGCAGCTCTCAAAATTTGGACCGAAGCGCCGGCTGTTGGGTCCTTCGCTGCGCTCCCTCCCACCACGGGAGGCAACTTCCTCTCTATGGGAAAGAATTGTCCACTTTTTATAAGCTAATCGCAATGAAACAGGAATAATTGCGATTAATCCTGATTAATCGCGATTAATCCTGATTAACCTTGAGGATTACCTGTGATTAATCAGTTTAAGAGTGATTAATCCAGTTAATCGATATTAATCGCGATAATGGAGGTGATTAATCATGATTAATCAGGATTAATCGTGATTTTAGATTAAGCGTGATTATCAGAATAAATCAAGATTAATCCTGATTATTCAGGATAAAAAAACATGATTAATCGTGATTAATCAGGATAAATCGTGAGGATTAACTGTGATTAATCAGTTTAAGAGTGATTAATCCGGTTAATCAAGATTAATCGTGATATGGGGGGGGGGGCGTGATTAATCGTGATTAATCAGGATTAATCGTTATAATCGGGAATAATCAGGATTAATTGTGATATTAGATTAAGCGTGATTATCAGATTAAATCCTGATTAATCAAGATTAATCGTGATAATTCAGGATAAAAATGTGATTAATCGTGGTTAATCAGGATAAATGGTGATAAATTGCTGGTTTCTTTTCCTTCGCCGCACTTATTGACAGATCAGAAGTGAGTGACACGGCTGTTTGGCTTCAGCTGCTGCTCGTGTGGGAGGCGAAACTCCCGCTCCTGCCAAGAGACTCAATAAGACGTCGTTCTGGTGCCGAGGAATCTTTATAGAAGCGTTTTCGCCGTCAAAAGCCAGCGTGTTGAAGATGGCTTGTTTGTTAAGACGAAATATTCTGCGTTTGGCGCTCCGTTCCAGCTCTTTCAATGTTTTCTAATTCTGTGAAATGAGACCGCTGATTTCTCTTCACATCTTTTCTTTTGTCTCGCAGGAGCTTTTAGTTTGATTCTAGATTTTGTGAATAGTCAAAACAAAACTCCTGGTGGGCTGGCGGAGAGTGTGTGGTTCTTTTTTTGGGGGGTTTTTGTACTGGGAACACTTGAGTGAGGCCGACAGAGACAGAGTGAGTGTGTGAGTGTGTGTGTGTGTGTGTGTGTGCCAGGGAGAGAGGATGGCAGCGCGAGCCGGCGTTGGCCGAGCGCTGAGGAGAAATCCACTGCAGCGTTCCCTTCCTCCGTCCTCAGAGGCCGGCTCTTTATCCGCCACCTCCGTGGGCAGGCGGCCGCTGACAGAGACGCTAATAAGAAGGAGAAGGAGGTGGGCGGAGCTCGCTCAAACGGCGTGGGGGTGAGAAAGACGGAAAAAGGGACATAAAGAGAAAGAGAGCGGAGCTGAATCCCGAGAAGTCCGACTCAACACCCACGGCTATGAATCGCTCCGACGCTAATGTAACTTTATCGAGTAATCCAGGTGAGCTGGGCAGCGCGACATAATCAGTCTTTTGGAGCGCCCCCTACTGATGATAACTGGAACGCTCATACTTTATGATTCTGTCCAGTATTGATGGTTAATTGCTGACATCAAACGTGAGCAATCAGAACACGAGAGCATCAAAGTGAAGCTGTCGAACATATTTGGAGGAGTTTGATGAAGACGGGAGGGTGAGAGGAAGACGAGCACACGCTCTGCTGTCGGGGGGGGGGGGGGGGGGGGGGGGGGGGGGGGGGGGGGGGGGGGGGGGGGGGCGCGG
>JASSRZ010000014.1:1243253-1254090 GCA_032164315.1 Malacoctenus gilli | reverse complement strand
GACCACGAAGCCGAGAGACAGAATGGGGTTAGTGCACCAGCATCCCATCCATCACACACACACACAGCGACACACACGCTCACACAGGGCCTGGTGGCACAGGGGGACTAGCCTCGAGCTATCAGAATGCTAATAGGATATAATGGACAACGGTGTTTTCTTAACCCGGCAGTTCAGACGCGTCTCTTTGAGGCGGCGGCGGCGGCGGCGGAGGGGCGGGGACGGATTACGCTCCCCATCAGCTGACCTTTCTCCGTCTCCAGGCCGACAGGAGAAATCCTGGCTGGAGTCTCCGAACGCCCGGCGGCGGCGCCGACGTCTGGACGTTACTCTCCAGCCTCCGCGATAAAACGCATTGATTTGTGAGTTTGAGGCGAGCGGCTGTGCGAGCGCACGCGTTATCGGCCGCCTCCAGCGCGCCGCGGCCTCCTTCCATCATGTGAAATACCTGCCGGAGCCCTTTTCAGGAAGCACGCGGCATCCGTCACGCGTTGCCCAGACGAGAGCGACCGCGAGCCGACGCTCCGCTTCGCGTCTGTTCGGCGACGAGCGCATCCGCACAAAGACGCGCTTCCCAAACACGGCGCGGTAAAGACGAGCGACGACAACATCGAGTCCCCGTAGGAAACGCTGTCAGCCAGCCGCCACAGAAAGTTGACAGTACCGGCTAGCTGGTACTTTTTTGGCTCTAAGTGAGCGAAATGTCTGTGTTGAAATACAATAAAAAAGAGTCGAGTCGGTGGAAGTAGAGGCGAGTCGAGCTGAAGTTTGACGAGGGAAAAGCAGCAGTGACGCCTTTCCCTCCTGTGTGACCTTCTCCTTCGTAACGTTGTGTTTTTCTACCCATAATGCACCTCAAACTGTTGCCGCGCGGCGATAACGTGTGTTTGCTCGTCTCTCCTTTCAGAGATCCTTTTTTTTTTTTTTTTTTAACACTCGTTTTCGTCTCTTTGCTCAGGCTCAGTGAAGTTGCTATGGCAGCCGTGTTCGCCGATGCTTCGATCAGAGCTGTGAGCTGATAACAAGTTTGAAAAATCCCCAGCTCCAAAAATAGTCACACACACGCACACACACACACACACACGCGCGCGCACGTACATATAAGCACAGAGACGGAGTGTGAATGCATCATGCTCAGTTCACTCTTGCAGAAAGCAAGGTGTTAATTATCCATCTGGCTGAAGTGCAACAGAAAAAAAATACCACATGAAAGAGTCGCACTGTGTGCGTTGTGTGTGTGTGTGTGTGTGTGTTTTTGTGCACTGAAGTATCAGAATGAGAGCAGATTTTCATGCATGCTGTGACTGGAACCCACTTTAGTACCGAGGGGGATTCAACAGAAGCTCAAATATTGACGGTACAACGAAGGAAACTCGTCTTCTCCTGTATTTGCCGCGTGTTTCTCCTCTTTTGGCAGCTGAATGACTCTTAAATGCATTTGAAACGAGGTGTAAAGAGACTCTGAGGGGGAAATTTTCAGACGTTTTCATTTATTTACTGAAGAAAAACAGATTGTCTGCCTTCACGTGTCACCGCGCGCAAACAGGAAGCGGTGAACAGAAGTGTCACGACTTTATTGACACTGTATCCAAACCGGGCGATTCGGTTTGACTTGATGCTCCTAAATCTGCATTATAACGAACACATGAATGCGTGAATGAGTGAGGCCACGGACCGAAGCGGCGTTCGAATGGAAGCTGGCGTGACACGCGACAACAGCTCGCCACCGTCAGCAGTCGGACTCCGTTTGCTGCGCTCCGTCAGAGTGACAACAACAAAGTTTCTGCAGCAGATGATGTAACGTGTTGTTCGACCGGACAAACTCGGCGCCACACTAAATTTAATGATCTGTGTGGAAAATAGGAAGCCCGCAGCTCGGCCATATGTTTGCGTCTCTCCATGGCTGTGTTTTATTTACTTTTTTAGGCCCGTCTGAACAGCTTTCACCGCGTTATGTGCCGCAGCGCGCTCAGATTTACATTTAACAAGTGAAAAACAAGACAGTACAGTTACGTCTGCAATCTGGCGAACTGAGGCGCAGGCGGGGGGAACGAGGAGAGGAGCCAGGTGACGGATCCGCGACACAACAACTACCTGATTTTACTCGGCGGCTGCGAGAACCCACATCCCTCCTCGGGGCCTCGTTCGCACCTCGCGCGGGGACGTTGGGGTGATTTACAGCCACATTGTCCTCTGCAAGAAACCACTAAAACATGGTTTATGAAGAGGAACATACACATCCCATATTATTGTTGGAAAACAATCCAGGCGGAGGGAGGAGGGGGGCTGCCGGCTGGCTTCGGAAAGTTGCCGTTTTTACTTCCTACTTTTGTTTTTGTGGATTTCCTCATCTGCTCTGAGGGAGAGCAGCTCAATCGCCTCACATTCTCTCCAATTAGGGTCATTCTGACGCGTTCTTGACTCGGATTATGTCGAGAAACGTTAAAATCTCCTCCTGCACACTCAACTTTGTGCGATTTGTCCGAACTCTGCTTTAAATTTTGCGACTGAAAACCTCAAAATATCTCGATTCCCTCTGATGAACAACACACCAGCTCGACGCACACATACACACACACACACACACAGGACATTTTAGGTGCAAGGAAGCCCGTTTCATCAATATGCAAACGAGCTGCGATGTCTGACACTGAGAGTGAACAGCGGCGACTCTCTCTGGCAGCCCACCAGTCACTTCTGACCCCTCGCTGACAGCCGAGCCGCCAGCGGCGGCGGCCGGCCGACCGATTCTCCTCTCCGCTCGCCCCATTAACATACTGGCGCGCTCAGCGTTTTCCGTCCTTCGCTGCAGAAATCGTGTCGCAATTTCAACGGGAGAAGAAACACGCCGACTGCGATTAAACCAATTATCGGTCTCAGAATAAAACGATGCGACGGCAGATGTTTATGATTCTGAATTATTACCGAAAACCTTTCCTCCTCCATTCTTCAAAGAATTGTTGCGCATAAACATTCGATTCGCGGCTTTTGCGCTGCTGCCGAGCAGCTGCTCGCGCTGACACCCAACAGCTGACCGAGTCTGTTCAGGAACAAATGCTTCCAACGGCCTGAATGTGCAGACGGGCCTGCTGCTCATCTCACACGGCGGCAGCCTCGACTTCAACCTCAACGTTTCCGCATGACTCTCCTCGCTGTCTCTCCTGCAGTTTGGGGGGATTTTCTTAACGCAATTGCAAATAATAACAACAAATAATCAAGCTCACGACGAATCGAGCTGCTGTTCTAGTGGAAAATACGTTTCTTTTCTGTTTGTTGTAAAAGGCGAAACGACCATCGAGTGGCGCAAATGGAGGAAGCATCATGCGATACGTAACTGGGGGTCTGTGTAACCATAGCAACAGGTTGTAGCTCCCGTGCGGTGTTCTCCAGGCAGTTTCGCGAAGATGCGACATCTTTAGCCCCGCCCACCCAGACCAACCTGGCGTGAAGCGAACTATTTTTCCTGGCGTATGAATCTGTGTCGGGACTCTTCATGAGGTCAAAATTGATTCGAATCCCGCGGGATATTTCCCCCCTTCTGGCGACGAGGGAGCGCGGCGCTCTCGCCATCCGACGCCCCGGCCGTTGGGCGCCAGATGTGACCGCCCGATTCCCGTGTGACCAGTTTCCAGCGGGGGCAGAGTTGAGCCCAAGCGATCGGGCTCCCAGCTGGGATTTAACCGGCGGGGATCTCGACATGAAGGCGTCGCTGGGCTTTGAAGCGCTGCGTGCTTTGTGGTGACGGCGGAGGGTGGATCGATGGGTCTCCAGCCCCCCCCCCCCCTCCCTGTGATATCAGGACCCCGGTGGGGTGGAGGGGAAGGCGAGCGGCGTGCCCGCATACGCAGACTGACCTTCAGGACGTGTTGTGGCATTTTGTGAGGCAAGTGTACATTTAGAGGCGAATACAAGCAGACGGCGCAAAGGAAGAGTCTTTACTTTTCGGGAAGGTCCAAACTCGAGTGTCAGGAGAGGGTAAACAACAACATACAGTTCCAAATCCAACAAAACAAGGCTGAGAAACTCTCTAAAAACTTCTCCACAAACAAATAACAAAGATAACAAAGTAGTTTGGTATTTCTGGGAACCAAGGCGAGAGGAGCTGGATGGGGGGGGGGTGCAGACCACTTATCCGAACACTCCGGGTGGGAGAACAGGCGGATTCAATCATTCAGTCATCAGACGGGAGGAAGAGCGCGGGAGAGTTAGACGCCAGAATCAAACAGGAAGTCCCGGCGTAACGCGGGGACGAGACCCGAGTGAAAAACGGGAATCGTGCCGCACGACAGGAGCCGTGACGGAGGTGGAATTGAAAAGGAGGAATGCTGAGAAGTTGAAAATCGTGACGGTCAGGAAATCCTTCCAGGGACACGCCGAATGATGGCGTCGGCGCTCGCGGCGCTCCGCGAGGTCGCGGCTCTCCGCTCCGTGCGAGGCAGAGCAGGAGCGCGCAGCCTTGCAGGAGGTACGTGCCGCGCAGCTGCGTCTGAATTCTCTCTGCAGAGGTCGTGCGAGTGAATGCGGCTGTGATGGAGCGCACGCCACGCTGATGTAACGCAACGCAAGACCCGTGTCTTCTTATCGTCGCCCGGCAGAGATACGAGGAGTCTCGGGCGCTCCGTGGCGACGCCACGGGACGAGCCGTCGACACGATCGCAGAATCAGATCGGATTACTTTTCTCTTACGACGGCGTGCGGGCGCAGCCTGACTCGGCACGGCACGGCACGACCCAGCTCGGACGTCGACCGCCGTTTCGCTGATCGGCGGTCACGTTCTCACCCCGCTGGCAGCCTCGACTGAAAAGGCGCCAAAAAAAGCACCCGGTGATGCAAAGCGTGTCGAACGGGGACTAATGGAAACGCATTGTCCGGCCGTTGGAGCTGCAGCTCCTCCGGTTCTGAGCCCCCCCCCCCTCCCCTCCCCTCCCCCCTGTCAGCCTGTGTGCACGCAGGAGCCGTCGCTAATCACATGCACACGCCCTCCCGGTGGCCTCGCTGGCACGCGTGCGCACGTGTCGGGAGGTTTCTGCGAGCGAGCCGCAGACGAGAAGAGATCAGATGAGTCCCTGAGTGGTTCCTGCTTGATTGAACCAATTTCCTGAGCGGACGGCCAATCAGTCACCGTTAAGTTGCTTACCACTACTTTTGTTGTCCTGGCAACCGCACATAAAGTGCCTCGGGCGAGCGCCGGGAGCCACGCGGCGTTTTACACGTTATGTACAGTCGCAGCCAACAAGACATGCAGCGTCGAAATGACAGCCTTGAATATCAAAGCGGGATTTTTTTTTTTTTTTTATTTCACGAATTAATTTTTTTTCTCGAGCTTTTACCGCCTGCGTCTCAATCCTGAACAGCTGCGAGTCGCCTCGGCCGGCGATTTGCGAGCGCACGCGAGAGAGGCGATGTTTCATGTCGAAACTTCTCCGGGAAAGTCGGAAAAAAACCCCCAAAAAAACTTCCAGGGAAGTCAAACAGAAGAAGAATGTAATAAATAAGCGTTTAAGCACAAAGTCAAACCAACAGATGGCTGCAGTGGAAACCCACAAACTTTAAACCTTCAACAAATTTGGGGAGTTTTTGTTAAGACAGCTTGTGTGTACTTTGGTATTTACACAAATGCATTTTTACACAAGGACAAAAAAAACCCTCACACACACACACACACACACACACAGACACACACACGCAGCTATGTGCTGCTGAGGCTTTTAGGTACACAGGTTGTTTTTGTGCTTGTTGTCACAGATGGGGCTGGAAAGAAAAACTGTGCCCACCTGAATAAGCAAGTTTATTTCAATCTCCCACGGTACCGTGTCTGTAAATAAACCCGACGTTTAATATGAAAGACGTCCCAAAATAAACGTGTACTCCCGTGATTACACCTTTCGGATACCGGTTTATTCATCGGTCCATTTAGAGCTGAGAACTTTCACCTTTAACAGGTTCTGACCAAACTCTGCGTTCCTTCAAAATAAAAGCAGTCCTTGTTTTGAACCTGAACCCAACACGGGGTAAACAACGACCGATTTAACAGAGATCCCCGACGGACAGCAGGGGGGGCGGAGCCAATCCGAGCTGGACCAGACACACCTTGAACAAGTCACAAAAAACTATCGCCATGGCAACCAGGAAGCAAACCAACCAAAGTAACGCTCAAACATCCTCGCCGCCGTTTTCCTCTACTGCAGGTTTGGGGAGAGGGCGCCCTCTACGGAGGCGGAGTCAGAAGTGACGGGGCAGAACCTCGCTTTCTCCTCCTCCTCCTGTTTACTCAGACAACAAGTCCAGAAGTCAGACTTCACGGACCTCTGTGTGTGTGTGTGTCAACATGCTGTGTTTACATAAACAACGCCGAACATCTGGACTTTTTATGAGGCGTCCTTTCGTCGTTAACTCCCAGAATTAACGTTGGTTCGCTGCAGCGTGGCGCTAACAGCCAGACCCGGCCTCGCAGAGACAATGCGGTGAAGCGGCGGCGAGCAGACAGGCTGAGGCGAGAGGCGATCTCTCATGCTGAGCATGAATGGAGCACCCTGCAGGAAAATGTTGAAATAAGAGAATCACCTCGCCCCTGAATGGGGGGAATCTTATTAAGGGGGGGTTACATGGAGGTGAGGCGGCTGCAGGGAGGAGAGGAGGAGGAGGAGGAGGAGGAGGAGGCGAAGAGGAGGATAAAAGCAGAGGTTAGAGGAGATGGATGGAGGACGCACGAGAACCTCGCATCCTCTCGCTCCGTTAACATCTGTCTGCCTGCTCCCGAAACCAGGAAGCAGCTGCAGCTCATCTGCTGATTAGAGGCGTAATCAATCACCGGTGGCACCGTGTGTGTGAGCGGCGGCGGCGGCGGCTGCGCATGTGCTTACAGAGCGGTAATTAATAAGCAAATTCGGGCCGTTCGAAGTCTGGGGTGCAGATTCAGCGGCAGCTTTTAGGAGCGCTTACAGCAAATATGTGTTTGTTTGGAATCACGGTGATGATGAAGCGACGCGCTGGTTAATCATCACAGCTGCTTGCGTGACGGCGGCGGCGGCGGTCCAGCTCGCCGATGTTCCAGCCGGTCACTGCTCAGTTTACCCTTCAACCGCCTGCTGATTCATTTCAAAGAGCAAACCGCGTCCGACTGCGAACTCCTTCCAATTCAAACCACCTTGGCTTTTATCGGTTATTCCGTTCGAGAATAATCAAGAATTTCCAAATTGCTTTTTTTGCCTCGAAATGAGTTTGGGCGCAGACGAACTTCCAGGTTTATTACTTCGGCGGCGAGGTTCAGCGGAGTTCCTCCGTCTGTCTGTTTGCAGGATAACTCAAAAACTTCCTCCGTGGATTTGGATGAAATCTGCGCGACGGGCACAAAGATGAACTGAGCACATCTTGGTAGTGATCCGCTCAGCCGCGGGTCCAAATGAGTTGAAAGCGCGGCTCTGGCTTGTTGTTACCGCACGTGACCACTTGGGGGACTGTTGCTTTTGTCCCCAATAGAAAAACCAAATAAATCAAACAAAAATGAAAAGTAGAAGTCGTTCCTTCAGCGAAGTTTCGACAAAACTTTAGCGAAATTACTCTGAACAATGAGCCAGAAATAAAGGTTTTTTTCTCCTATTGTGAGGAAACGATTTGAGTACCTGAGAAGTACACGAGTACCTCGGTTAGCCCCTCCCACCCCCACGCCGCTTCCCTTCACTGCCGCCATCCACCTGAGAGAAGAGGGAAGAGTCCGATCGGCGGCGGCTCGGGCTTCTCTCCCCGCCTGGCGGCTCCACTTCGAGTCTCGTCTCGGTGAGGAACAACTGCTTCGAGTCCGAGCTGACAATCACAGCCGAGTGTTTTCACTTCCCGCTCGCTGCGGCGCCGCGGGGGGAGGCGCCCGGCTCGCTGCAGGATTATCAGAGTATGAAAACGTGTTCTATAACATCTGACAGCGGCAATCTAAAAGTACCTCGCCTGGTAAAATGGGGGAGAGAGCGGCGAGGCCCTGTCACTCACACGGCGTCGCGAGCGGCTCCACATGTACGCAGTTCAACGCGTGTAACCCGACACCTGCATGTTTACAGTGTGACACACAGTTTAATGTGTTTTCTGAGTTCTTTTCGTGTTTTTTTTGTGTAGTTTGATTAATTTTCTTGCAGCAGACACAAGGGAGCAGAATAAATCATGCAGGGTCATGTTCTTCGACAGAAACCTCTAATGCATTAACCAAGCGCGCAATCCAACAGCAGCAAATGAATCTTTTATCCTCCTTTGAGTGAGAATCGCACAAAAATAAAGTTGTTTGCAAAGAGCCAGACATGTGGGAGGTGAAGGTGCTCCTTTCAGACGGTGAATCTCTGCAGGAGCGAAGAAACGTGGTTCACACAAAAACCTCTCAGATCTACAGAAAACTTCGTTTTTGCGTCGGCAAATCGGTAGAATTTAATTCCTGCGTGTTTCCAAGCGGTTTCAATGAAACCGTGTCAAATTGAAGCAGGAACCAAAAATGTGGAAAACGTCAACAAGATTTCGGGTCATAAAATCAGCAGGAATTAGCTTCGATCGCCAGTTTACTGAAAAAACAAACAAAAACACTAAAATCTGATTTAAAAAAAGAAAAAAAAAACTAAAAAAAATACTTAAAAATATAAATCAGACAAAAAAAAAATCAAATCTGAAAAAAAGTCCAATTAAATCTAAATTTATATCAAAAAAGAAAAAAAACAAAGCTTTGAAAAGCTATTTGTTGCAGCTATTTCTCAGAGAAAGCGGTGGTTTTGTGATGAAAAGAATCCAGCGAATAGTTTGTGTTCTGACAGTTTGTGCTTTGAAGGCCGTTTCTGACTCCACTGCAGGAATGTGTCTTTGCTGTTGGACGCGTCGCAGATGGAGACGTGCCCGCTCGCACTGGAGCGCGGGCTTAACGCGGGCTTACATCTCTGTACAGGAAGGAGACGTGCGAGGACGCCAGCAGCTTCCTCTTTTACTACTCGCTCACCGTCGCCGTCCAAAACGGAGATTTTCACATCAGCCTCCCTTTGAATGTCTTGGCGTCTTTAACGGCGGTATAGTCTCATCAGCACAGCCCGTGTCTGTGTGTGTGTGTGTGAGTAAAATGTATGCGTGTGCATCTCCAGCTTCCTCTTTTGTCTGAGAAACATATTGCCGAAGGAGACAAACTCATCTCGCACTGTGCCCACATGGTAACCAGGGAACAGAACAAAAAGCGGCGAGAGGAAGAGAGGGAGCGCTCGGGAGAGGCGAAGCAAACAGATGCTCGGGGATGAAGAGGGAGAGGGATTGAGGTGAGGAAACAAGGCCACGTACACGCTTGTCGAGCTGGATTTCCACACATCCGCCGAATGGCTCCGAGCTCCCCTCGTTCAACCATGTAATGTCCTCGCGCACACTAAATCCCGACCGCACCATTTCAGCTGGGTTGCAGGAAAGAGAACACCAAGTTCTGCCGCACTACAGCCTGTGAATTATTTCTGTTCAATGAAAACATTAAAGCCGGATCGCAGGTGGCTTTTGGCCCACAGGCCGCGTGCTTCGCGCCGCCGCTCTCCACCGCCAACTTCATTATCGTCCAGGAGTCTGCGAGGACGCTGAAAGGCTTCTTAGTGGCTCAAAAATGAGGATTTCTCGCCTGATTAAAGGTGCCACGAATGTCGGAAACGTGCATTTGTTGGATGAGCGGATCGGAAGACTGCACTTGTTTTTAAAAGTTGTGGTTTGCATGTTGCCCAGAATGCACTTCCACAAACAGGTGTGTGTGTGTGTGTGTGTGTGTGTGTGTGTGTGTCAGACGTCCCAAAATAAACACAGCCAGCTTCTTCTTCCTCCCTCCGACTCCACACTGCAGCATGTGTGCGTCACTCGAGTTTTCCCGCGCGTGCGTGCGTCCGCGCGCGTGTCCGTGCGCGGCCATGAAATGTGTCCCAACATGCGTGCGTGTTGTTTAATTTGTTGTCACAAAAGGCCTTTAATCCCTTTCTCACTGTAATCCTTTTGATTCTGCGGCCTAAGTGGCGCCATTTAGCGGGAAAAAGAGGCTTTGTCTCCCTCAAACAGTCAAATTAACCGACGGTTCGTGTCCACTTCTCTTTCAAAGCCTCCATCACAAAGTGTCTGCTGCACACACACACACAGACACACACACACACACACACACACGCTCTTCTGTAGTTGTTTGAAGTTGCTGCAGCGACAATGAATCAGTCAGTCCATGTTTGCAGCCAATTAACCGAATCATCGAGCGCGTCTTCCACTGACATCAATATGTTTGGAGACCAGCAACAACAAAACAATCTCGGTTCAGCTTAAAACCAAGCCGTGCCCTTCAAAATAAAAGCCTGGAAGAAATGGCAGAGGAGCAGTGGTCAGCGTGTGGGTGCTGAAGCCGAGCCGAGCCGACGTCGGGTGAAGGCCGAGCTGCACACCGTCACCCGACACTCACAGAGACACACAATCGCACGGACACACAACTCAGAGGCGCAGCACTCACACACGAACCCGGAGCCTTCACGGCGTGAGGTGAAAGGAGGCGAACCGCACCTCCACCACACAGACACACACACACACAGACACACACACAGGCGCACACAGCACAGCGTCCCGAGGTGGCTTTTCAAAGCATTCGAAGGAAAAAAGCGCAAACGTTCAAGAATTAGAAATACGGTTCGTTTTATGTTTAGGTCTATTTGTGGGGACCCCCCGCCCCCCCCCACACACACACACACCTGTCAAATCACCCCCTGCTTCATATTATATATATGTATGCAGAACTGAACCACACACACACACACACACACACACACACACACACACACACACACACACACACACACACACACACACTCACTCACTC
>JASSRZ010000014.1:1217648-1233346 GCA_032164315.1 Malacoctenus gilli | reverse complement strand
ACACACACACACACACGCACACGCACACACACACACACACACACACACACACACACACACACACACACACACACACAGAGTCTTTCTCTCTCTCTGTCTCACTCTCCCTCGCTCTCTCCCTCGCTCTCTCCTGGCTCCAGCTCACGTCTGAGGCTGACAAAATGTCCCACTCAATCATGCTGTCTTTTTCTCCCCTCCATTGTCACTCTGCTCTGCTACAGCGCCACAGCAAACACACAAAACACGCACTTTTACACCCTTCACACTCTCGCCTTCTCCCCTTCTTTCTAATTTCCGCCTTATCAAAATGCAAACAACCCGTGAATCTACAAACCCGTCCAGTCTTCTCCGAGCCGCCACCTCGTAACTCACACGTTTATGATTGAGCTGTAAGGATGCGCGGCAACAACACAAATTGCTTTTATGTGTGTGTCTGTTTGTGTGTGTGTGTTGGGGGGCAGGAGTTGTAATTGTTTGCCTCTTATCACCAGCCAAAGAGTCGTGCAAAGTGTCAACAGTGTTCAGAAAAAGAGCAGCAACGCGCGCAGCAAATCAGCCGCTAAAGTGCAGAAAGTGCTTCCTGTTGATGGCGTTCGGCGGCGAGAAAGGGACTTTCGTTTTCCTTCGCCGTTCAGGTGAAAAATGTCGGCGATTGAATGAAATCCTCCTCTCGTTACCGTCCGCCAACTCGCTTTCATCAAGTCACTCAGAGCGTTTTTATGCATGCCGCTGTGATGGCCGACGCTCGCACCCGTGCGCAGAATCCCATCCGGGACCAGCGGCGGCCGAACGATGTCGTCCGGGAAACCGGGACGCAGTGTTGCCATGGTAACACAGTTGTAGCTTGCTTTTGATGCAATAAACAGTATTTTTCTTGCAAACGTCCTCAAAACTGTGATCTAACGTTACAAATGTTCTTTTTTTTGGTAACTCAGAGCAGGCAAAGCCTCGGACCCCTCCCGCGGCCTCCGGTGGCCCTACGCTGGTCCTGGAGCCCAGATACTTTTATTTTGAAGGCGAATGCTTTCGGGTTTTTTTCAGCCTCTGAAGTCTCCGTCTCTCATCTCCTCCTGTGGATCGCTCAGGCGATGCGACGCCAGCTGTTGAAGGTCAAAGGCTCAACATTTCGCCTGCTCTCTTACACGAAAGGGGAAGAACTCCCCCCCCGTCTCTGCGGCGCCCTCTGCGACAGCGCGGCGCGGAGAATTCCCCGCCGCTCGGACTTTAGCGATTCCTTTTTCCCTCCGACGGAGACAGAAAGAGAAACGCTGATGCCGTATCAGTGCCGTTTGTGAAATGATGCATTAAATACCAGCAGGGAAACACAGATTTCTTTTCTTGTTTAAGGAAAACGGAACGAATCAGTCGTTGGTGCACAAGCTTCAGCAGCACATGCATCTTAATATCGACTGGCAGCTTCCTGTTGGCTTCTCACGCAAACGCTTAGCGGAGAAGAGTCCCTGCTGCAAATGAACAGGCGGGAGAGGGCGTCGCCCGAACCACAGAGACTCCCGGTTCTTGAACGCCTCTTCATGCATGCCGATCACTTTCCGCGGCTCTCTTACGTTTCCTCCCAGCGACAAACGGAGCCGCGCGTTTCTGGAGGTTTGGCGGTGAACGCAGCCTCCAGAGGTAATCTAATCTTCAGTGCTTAATAAAGACATGAAAGAAGTTCCTGATTACATGACTTGATGCGTTTATGCGCAAACACCTTCAACTTTCACCGGGGAGTTTAAAGCTTGTGTAGTGAACACACAGAATCGACTTTATGCCCTTTTTTTTATCCCTCGGTGTGATTTTTGACGACCACTCATCCGTCCTTTTTATGCGAGTCCCTCTCATCAATAATTCACCCACATGATGTCCCCAAAGCGGCGGGCTGGCCCCGCCCCCCGGAGATTTAAAGGCCTCTTTAGAAGTCTTCTGCTGGAATGATTCAACAGCCCGATTCAGACAGAGAAACGGAGGCGGCCGGGTCTTCCATTCTGGACACATCTGGGTTTTATAGGAGGAGTGAAGATGAGGGAGAGGGACTGCGAGCGCACAGATAGTGTCATTACCAGCTAGTTCACCTTGAGGTGATGCCTATTCCACCCATAAATCCCGAGTCTGCTCCTCACCTTGGCCAGGTGCTACAAACTGCTGCTCTAAAGCGCTACGCGGGGATCGTTCGTCTCGTAAAATGTTTGGGGCAGCAGAGTTTGACGGCGCTGGTCCAGTTATTCTGCCGCACAACCGCTGCGTTTGTCACTCGTATTTGTAGCAGTGTTACAGATGTACCTGCTGTTTCACGGGTTGTTTAGAAAAGACGGACGAGGCTTCGGACAAACCTGCACCTCAAGCGGGCGGCGGCGGCAGCGGCGCTGTTTCTCTATGGATCCTTCCGGCGAGGAAATGTACATTTATGTTGGAAAATTTCTCCATGAGGAGCTTTTCAGACATTTTCTGAGGTTTCGCCAGGAAAATAAATCATCCATCTCCTGCAACTGGATTCATCTAGTGCAGAGTTACAGCAGCTGGACTTCAGCCAATGTTGAGCCAGAGGAAATAGACAGGTCACCTTCACCAGTCCTTCACCAGGCTAACTGAGACAGACAACCAACTAACTCAGAGACAAACAACCAACTAACTCGGACACAGACAATCATCTAACTCAGAGACACACAACCAGCTAACTCAGAGACAAACAACCAACTAACTCGGAATCATCTAACTCACATACACACAACCAACTAACTCGGACACAGACAATCATCTAACAGAGACACACAGCCAGCTAACTCGGAGACAAACAACCAGCTAACTTAGAGACAAACAACCAACTAACTCGGACACAGACAACCAGCTAGCTCAGAGACAACCAGCTAACTCACAGACAACCAGCTAACTCACAGACAGACAACCATCTAACTCAGAGACAATCCGCTAACTCAGACAACCAGCTAACTCATAAAAAAATGACCAGCTTAGCCAACTCTTGCTTTTTGTGGTGCAATCAAGAGTCAATTACTCTGGACCGTGCTCTCACCAAAAGACTTTGGCTTCACTCTAAAAACGACCAAACAAACTATCAAACTATTTTCCAGAGCTGCTGATGTCTGCGCCCGTCCGCGCCCTCAGTTTGGAGTCGTTTTTACGAGCGCACGAGGCGGAGTCGGGCGACATCATTCTCCCCCTCGCCGTGCTTTTCGAGCTGGAAATAATTAAATTATTTCACTTTGTCAATGTAGCAATAAGATTTGTATCGACAGGTCCTCTCGGCTCAGAGTAGCAGCGCCGGGGCCGCGATTCAAAAATCAATAGCTGGCAGCGGGATAATCACCAAGCTACAGGCTGCAGCCCAAAAAAAACCTGAGAGGTGGAGGCGCCTTTTTTTTTTTTAGCCTCCCGTTTGTGGAGGAGGAGGGAGGTTCTCATGCGCATCTGTGCGTCATTTCGACAGTCTTAACCCTTTCCCCTCCAGGGGGCACAATACTGGAAGTGCTCTCTTCGGTGGCGGCTCATTTCGACCCCGGCGTCTCCGCAATAATTGCCTGCGTTATCCCGAATCTTACCAAATCCAGCCGCGGGCTCCCTGCACTAACTGCTAGTTTGCTGGTGGAACGGCCATTGAACCGACGGGCCCTTTGTAGCCTTTGCCTGGATTATTATCCCTGCTTTTTTCATGTCCTGCTGCAGCAGCCGCTGTCCTTTCCCACAGCCGTAATCGCCCCTCTGGGGAGGAACAAGTGCGAGCTGCTGGGATCGCGCAGCCCCTCTCTGTAGTACGAACTGGTATCATGGCAGCACACCCTCCCAACACGGGTACCCATGAATATCTGAGGCTGAGAGAAAGAAAACAGGACGGACTGAAACCTCTAAGGAAGCCACATGTATGGAGGGGAAGAAAAAACCTCCAACTGAACAAGTTTTCGAATTAAGCGTCTGGTGATTGTTTCTCAAAACGGTTCTGGAAAAAAAGAGCTTTCAAAAGATGAGTTTTTTGCCTTTTTCTTGGCAGACTTGGCATGAACTTCTCTGAGAGGTTGACATTTCCAAAGTCTTCACTCGAACAAACGGGTAGCTGCACAGAAAGCGCTCCTCCTTCCTCCACGGGTCGCTCGCCACTCTGGAACGAGGGGATTAACCGCCGGTCGGAAGGAAACAAACGAGCGAACGCATTCGGCAGAAGTGCCGGACACAAACAGCAGCACGCGCGCGAGGCAGATTCTATGTTAAAATCCAGTCCAACAAGGCCAGTGATGTGTGAGGAGAATCCTTCAGCACCAATTATTCTCAGGGATTCTTCCTCCGCCTTCGGTGGGCCGGCCCGGTGAGCCGCCGCCGCCGCCGGCAGCAGCAGCAGCCGCCGAGGCTGCAGCGCTGTTTATTTACCTTTGGGTTTTGTTCAAAAGGCTCGTGCAGATACAGTCACAGCTCTGCCTGCTGCGTTAACATTCAGGCTTTTACGCCAGACAAGCATGTTGCGGCACGTCAATTTGCAGCTCGGCCGAATGCATGATTTATACGCGCTGGATTTAAAGAGCCGCGCTGGAGGAAACCATGCAGCTCAAACACGCACCAGCATGTGGGCAACATACATGTTAATGCGTCTGAAGAGGACAAATTAGGAGTTTAAATTATGCGGCCACCTCGGAGCTGCTGCTGAAGATTATTTCATTAGATAAGAGCTGCTTCTTCTTTTCGTCTGAATGTGGGCGATAAAAATAACCCTCTTTAATAATGTATAGGAAACTTACATTTTATTGCATTACAGGGTAACCTGAGCTGCAGCGAATATGTTACCGACCTGGAATTGTGCCGATGTTTTTATGTATTGTTTGCATCTCATATTGATGTCTGTTCCCACCGTGGACTACAATATGTATGATTTCCATCAATATGCAGTTCTGCTCTCTGACAGGGATTTTCCAGCAGCTCCACTTCCAGCTTCTGCTCCTTCATACGCTTACCGGGACCAACACGGTTCCCAGACAGTGAAATGTGGTCATTTTTAAACCTCAGCAACGACTGAACTAAAGTAAACACGTTTGTTGTGTTTACCTTGATGCGTGTCTCAGATAAAAGCGTCCCCCCCTGTGCTTTCCTCTCGCGTATGTTACACAGGAACCACAGAGGAGCGGGATGTGAGGATGCTGTAATCCTTCGCACTAATTTGGTTAACTTTGAGGATGACATTGTTGGAATAAATCCCGTCCAAGGGAATTCGTCGAAAGTTATTTCATTGCTGGGGGAGCACACGGACGGCGGCCCAAATCGCACAAAAGTCCCATCAGGAAAGTCACCGGCTGCTGCCTGCGAATTCAACATGAATGATGGAGGTGGGTCAGAGTGCTCGCAGGGCGCGCGCGCGCACGCACGCACGCACACAGCATCTCCGCCGACCGCAGCTGAGCACAACGCGAGCAGACAGGCGAGCAGGGACAGCAGCCGAATCGTAATTAGCACAAGACACCCAAACAGTCCGAGGGGCCCTGAGAGGCAGCGCGGCGGAAGCGGGATGTCCACAGAATCCTTTGAATATTGCACTCAGGGCTACAAAACAAAGCTGCAGAAAGACAAACAAACACGGGGCATCATTGGTAACTTCCCCACACGTGTTAACAAGGATGGAAATGGAGCTGCAGCCAGCTCGCCGGCAGCGCCGACCTGTCAAAATGTGATATGGAAATGTTTCCCGCCTGTTTGTTTTGCCCTCTCGAGCCGCAGCTGCGCAACACATTATTAATATGTTCACTTCTTCAAGACACATAAAGCTATGTATGCACTCAGAACACATTAACAAGGAATGACATTGACCTAATTTGTACGGCAACGGGAGAGTCGTCTTACAACCGTCCCATTCAGTCGGTAACTAACGGCGCCTTCACTCCGATTGGACGGGACACGTTGTAAATGAGTGATCTCACTTAACTCGGTCTGTTTTTACACCGAGTTACGTCTCGGGGGAAGGTGTGATGAGGAGGAGGATTTTGTTCCCATGACGATTGTGTGAGATAACACGGGGAGCGTCAGGTTTCCGTGCTTATAGGCGGAAAAAATGAAGTACACGACCTCGTGGTTTATAATGAAGTACTTCTGCAGGGCAGTCTGTAGACTACGGAAGCCTTTTCAGCTCAAACTTGAATCATAGACGAGGAAGAGCGCTCCACCATGCAGCAGTTAAGCACAGATGTGTCCCTGGATCAAAGACACTCGATTTTGTTGTGGTTTTGTTTGCATTTTCTCGCCTCGATGAAATAGGAATAGATAGTAGACCCTACGTGAGTTCCAACACGGACAAAGCTGCGAGTAAAAACTTCCACAACACGACAAGCGGAGCCATCGGGACTCATCACGTCTTAATCAGAGCTAATTCAATTAAATGCGTTTGCAGAATCCACCCGCTGCCGAAGGTGAGACCAGGGAAGCTGACTGGAATTCAATTGAAAGGGAGGATTAATGGTTTCTGTCACCGAGGAAATCCGCCCGGGCACTGAGAGTGTTTTCTTGGAGGTCACAGGTGCTCAGAATGAAAGAGAGGCAGGCGGGGGGGACGGCGGCGATGACTGAATGACAGCGAGGTGACTCCATAACTGCTGAGTCGAATGAAACTAATCTCCGGCGTGATTGTCCCATCTGTCAGAGGAGACGGACCTCCCTCCACGAGCCGCTGTCCTGCACGGCCAAAAGACCATCCGACTGACCACATTCTTCTGTTCTTTGCTCCACTTCTTCTAAATCACCTTTTCCTGGACCATTCCCCCCCCCCCACCCCCAGCAGGTTGGCAGCGCTCCCGCTCTCTGCCCAGCACTCTGTGGGTATGTCCATTAAAGCTGTGGCAGGAAGGACCATTAGCGCCACGGTTCATTTACCACGGCCCGGCCTCTAAATCAGCTGTCAGACTCCTCCAGAGGTTCATACATAGTCACAGTTCCAGCCATTAGACAGATGCACAGCCTGTAACACCGCGAGCAGCTTCACCACCGGCCAACGCGCTGCTCTGAGCTTTTGTCAGACACTCGGCACCAAGATTCACTCCATTGCATTGTTTCAGCATGTGTGCGTCCTGACGGAGGTCTCGCTCTGCTTCAACCAAACCTCCACACTCGATTAAAATCATGTTATTGTCTTTATGAATGACTGTAAAAATGCGTCTTTTGTTTGTAAAGGTTTCAGGCCCTTCACCTAAACTCATCAGCAGCAACAGCGGGAGGCTGCGGAGTTCTGTTCATACCACCAGTCACAGTTCAGAGGAAATAACACACAGTTGGCCAGCGGCAACGTTGGTATGAAAACCGGCGGGAGCTCAGACTGTTCACAAGAAAATCTGATAAAGCGGCCTCTTGCAAACATATCATATATTACACAAGTGACAGAGCGCGTCACAGAACCGGCAACGACAAAATGTCAAATGACACAAATAATGAAGGTTTGATCTCACTTCATCAGCACTGCCAAAGAGTTAGAGAACGACATTACACACTGAAGAGGATGCTATAAGCGTCAGATAGACGAGCTCAAAAACCTCTACACTTATCACCAGCAAACTATTAGTTAAAAAAATCAAATGCAGAATATACAATTAATACCACATATAAATGAATACATGTCAAAAAGTCAACCCTGTACCAAACCAACAGCACTGGCGCCAGCAGCAGCCAACAGTCATCAAGTTATAAAAGGGATGAGACTCACCGATGAGGTTCGGTTCTCAGAGGAGTCTGGCGGTCCTTCACCGGTGCAAACGTCTCCTTCACCTTGCTGGTAACGTCCAACAGTCCGTGGATGAGTCCATGAATGGACGGCGCTCCCAGGGCCTCCAGTCTGTTAGCAGGTTAGCCGTTAGCAGCGTTTACTTTCTCAGCCACTCCTGGTTAAAGGATCCTGTTTTACCTTCTTAAAGTGCGGTGAACTCACCCGGTCATATCTCCACCCAAAAAACGTTCACCCCCTCTGGAAGTGAACGGCTGAATCCAGCGGAAGTCAAGTTTCTAAATGACTTTGTCATGCTGCACAGAAAGATGGAAGCCAGCCATTGTTAGGGAGGAAAAAGAAGAACGCTGATTGGCTGGGAACTAGAACGGCGCGCGCGTCCCCAGACGACGTTCCAACCGTCAGTCCGGCGCGCTGAATGTAACTACGTAATGTCAGCGACGTCATACGTCCACTCAATGTCGTTGCAGTGAAACGCTAGCATGTAGCTTTGAGGCTACACTGAAGTAATTGCTCCATAGCAGGGCTAATATAAGATAACTTTTCACTAACTGACTCCGGACCAGTTTCTGTGTACCCATTCCGTGATTATTTGAGGTAAGTTACTCCGAAATGAAAACAGTTTGAGCTCAGTAACGGGAAAGTGAAGCTAAGCCTCCAAGCTCAGGTGCACTGACTTGTCAATCAAGTTAACTGCCACCTCAATAACGAAATAAACTTTTTAAAACGAAGCAGTTGTTAGAACCAAGCTGTAAATATTTTTTTTGTGCGTTCAATGTCAGGTTTTTGGCGTTTGTGCATGTTACTTCCGGTTTTTCGGTCCCTCGCTTCAGTTAAACGAACCAATGGGAACACTCCAGGGGTACTAAGCCCTACATACTGACTCTAAAAAGAACTAAGCAAGTTCGTGTGAACTTATTTTATCTAATTCATAATACAATAATCCAAAATACAATGTGTTCCAGAAATATATAGTGTTTTGGTTCAGAAGCAGTTGTACTGGGAGAGGTAATTGGCGTAATTGAGTGTGACCTCTGCTGGACGTGTCCAAAAGCTCCAGAGCCTCATGAGGTGACAGTGTGACGTCCTTCAGGACTGCAGACGGTGATCAGCTGTCGTCCGAGTTCATGTTGAGCAGCACAACATGAGCAGAGGTCATGTGACACGGAGCCGTCTGCACCTGACCCCGCTGCAGCCCCGCAGGAGCGCCGCAGCTGCGACCGCTCGCCGTTTGTTGTGCACATTTTGAAACTGCGCTGTCTGCTGTGATTTTTTTGTATGTGACATTTGTTGTCCCCTGTGCTGTTCAGGCGACGGCGGCGGCACACTGGGTCACTGCGGGACGACGGTTCAGCCGGGTACATTTCCCGCGTTCACCTCAGGATCACTCCTCCGGGAGGCGCCATAGGGGGGCCATCGCACACAGCTTCAGTACAGGTCAGCGCCGCTAACACACACTCTCACACCGAGTCCTGCAGGACACATTTTGCTGAGAGCCTCAAGGTTTCTGTCAAACCCATGGAATTGCCAAAAAAAACCCCAGGAAACCGAGCTCATTGATTGGCCACAACAAAAAAACAAAACCCCGCCCAGTAAAGGCAGCAGGAGCGCACTCTGCTATCACTTCCTGTCTTTGCTCCTCTTGGCCTTTCAAACAGTAATTAAAGTGCACAAGGGTTCACTTGCAAGAGAACAGAGACCCACAATCAGTTCTGGTGTGAAAGTACATCCAGCGCACCGCACTTTTGTTTAATTCCCAGGTGGTAAAAACACGATGTCTTTTCACAAGTACCGACGACTACCTGTCCTTGCAAACAAAATCTACTTGAAAGACCGAGAGAGAGAGAAAAACGTCTTTAGGGAGGGTGTGAGAATCTTTTTTTGAGTTTATGAGACGTAATTGCGGGTCTTTGGGTTGTCATGGTTGCCTGTCAGTGCGCCGGGGTGTTTGTCGGCGTGCCAGCTCGGCTGAGTCATTTGACCTTGAAAGAAAAATCAAACATATCAATGTGAACAGCAAACAGGTGAGTGGGCTACATTGGAGTGGCTCTGTGTGCTCATAAGCCTCTATTAAAAATTATTACCTGAATAGAGAGCGAGAGGAAGGAAGGCAGTGAAAGGAGGATGCAGATGAAAATGCTCAGCGTGTGTGGACGAGTGCGCGTCTCTCTCTGTTTGTCGCACTCAAGGTGGCAATTTTTCCCGTCAGCAGCCGACAGAATGATTTGATTTCTAGGTAACAATAAGGAATTCATGTATACAGATTGAGTCAGTGTTCTTGAGCGTCCGAAGGTTACAGCTTGAGTGCTTGGACAGATATACTGAGGAAAGGAAGGTGTGTGTGTGTGTGAGTGTGTGTGGGAAGGAGGGAGACGGTGGTGGCTGATGTGAGCAGGGGGAGAGAGAGTGAATGAGTGCCAGAGAGAGGGAGGGAACCGGAGGGGAGGAGAGAAGGGAGGAGGCTGGTGCCGGGGGGCGAGGTGGGGGGGGGCGGGGGGGGGGCCGAGCCTCTGTTCATTATCATTTCACTCAGCAGCCGATGCGGCTCTTCACCCAGGCACTCTGGTGAGTAGGTGAGCGACATAGAGATGCAGAGGCAGCCTGAGCAGGGAGGAGGAGGAGGAGGAGGAGGAGGGGCGGCGGCCACTACGGCTGCATCACAGGCTGGGTCGTCACCGCGACAGGCAGTCCTGACCTCAGGTTTTTCGAAGAGCACGCCAAGACGCAGGCCCGTGCGACGCTTCGTGCTTATCACCGCGGTAACGCCATCAAATGAGCTGCTTTCTCAGTCCGGGAGGCGGCTGGCTGGCTGGAGGGGGCGGGGCCGCGGCGGTGCGGCTGATTTATCTGAGCCCGGTTGTACTTGGGAAGACAATTCTGTCTTTTGTCTACATCAATGAATCAGGAGATGCATAATTTAACAGTATAGAAACTGAACCACTTTTTGAATAATCGGAGACGCTGGTGATGACAAGGTTGTTTGCAGTGAGGCAACTGCGAGTACTTCTCGCTATTTTCGGAGGATAACAAGACAGAAGGAGGGAAAGAGTCTGGAACGAAGTAAAAATACTTATTTCTGTCTTCTTGCTTTGAGTCAGCGAAGATAAAGAGGACAAATCAAGCAAATATTGAAATAAATAGGTGTGAAAAATTACATCTTGTACCAAGACTAATGGTTCGTTTGCTACTTTGCTCCGAACAATAAATACTCAACATCAGCACATTAACGGGAGTGATAAAAGTAATAAAAGCCTTTTTTCATTGCTGAGAACTCTCAGAAGAATGGACGCTTGTTCTGCTGTTGGTTGACCTCATCGCTGCGATGGCACATTGTGTGAATGCCGGAGCAACATCGCATCTTCCCGGCGCGCCTTTGTTTGTCAGGAGTCCTTCAGCGCCCGTCGCGTGGTTCCTTTATTAACCCTTCGCTTCGTGGAAGCCGCCGTTCACGCCAAGCCTGCGGTGAGAGCGGAGTTTCGGCACTTCCAAGAGGCTTTTTCCATCTTCCCTCTTTTAAGCGACGGATCTTTCCGCGGACCACATTCGGCGGCCTGGATTATACAACCAAGTCTTCATTGTTGGTTTCTCTTGTAAAATCCTTTTAGCGCTTCACTACGGACGACTCGCGGTTGTTTTAACGGTTTTACTCGAACAGGAGCGTTTTTCAGAGCAAATACAGTGGAGGTTTTTATTCAGAGTGCTTCACATTAAACCGATAATCATGTTGTTTTTTACGTGATGTGTTACAATTGTTGTGTTTTTCCTCTCCGAAGAGCCGGGTTATTTATCTTTCTCTGTTTGTTCTCCTGAAACAGTCATTTGAGACAAAATACACCTAATTAAACCGCAGCAGTGTTTTCCACATCTTTCATTGAGTCGTCACTGGATCCGCACTTGTTATCTGCTAAGATAATAATACAGATGTTTAAGTAAATGTTGGTTCTTCCACAGCAACACGACAAAACATTTTCATAGCGTGCTTGGAAGGACTTTTATTCATAATGATGAAAAGATTCTTCGGAGGGAAGTTTTCAAAGCGTGTTTGATTGTGCGTCAACACGAAACAGACGCGTGAGCTCGCCGGTTCACGTCTGTTCTGGCGAGATGTTGAGGTCGAGAAGTCGATGGCGAGCGCTTGTCACCGCCACTGTGGGTCTCTGAGCGAGGAAACCGGGGACATTGTGTGTCCCTGCGATGGACAGGTGGTGGACACGTGTCCTCCAGCACACGCAGACTCTCGGTCAGATTGTAAAACGCATCGAAGACAGATGGGAAGCGGAATTAGCGTCTTCTGACAGATCAAACCTCAGAGGGGTAGACGCGAGCTTGAATTACACTTGGCCTCTGTCGCGGCAAATCTCCGCGTCTTTGTTCTTCAGCACGTGAGCGTGCACGGAGCGCCACAGGTGCGTGGCGCTAAAACCGGGTACAATTGTGTTCCGCTAATTAACAAATGATACACCGATGACCCGCCTGTCGATACAAACCGCCGCACGTGTACCTGCGCGCAGGCGTCAGACTTTCATCCTTTTGAAGTGGCGGCGGCGCCTCTCTGCCTCCTATTGTCAGCACTCAGATCCTCCTGCTGCCGCTGTTTGAAGCTTCAGGAGTCATTTGGGAGACATTTTTTCTCTCCTTTCTCTCTCATAAGTCTGCAACAGTTGTTTTTTTTTTCCTCCCCATCATCCCGGCGCCTCTATTAGGACACATTAACAATGGTACCAGACTGCTCTCCATCACATTTTTGGACAGACTCCTTTCTTCGCCTCTGCGCACAATCGGGCGGCCGCGGCGTGTTTGTGTTTATGTTCCTGGGAGCAGCGTCGACCGAGCAGCAGCAGAACAGTTACAGCCCTCATTAGTCATAATGTCATACCGCACATCCCGGCATGTTATTCCACCTGAGAAACAATGGCAGCGCTGTCACGCCAAAAATAACCCCCCCCCCCTCGTGTGTTTTCCTGGCAAACACCCTCTTGTGGCAGCGAGAGTAATGATGGTTTTCTGGGAGGCTGATTTTGGTGACACAACAACTCGGGGAGAGGAGATGGCGGCGGGTCGCAGGAAGGGGGCGCCAGCTGGAGTCGGCGAGAAAAGCCCCCTGGAAACTTTGCCTAATAATCGGATCAACGCCGCCTCATTCTGCCAGGATACCGCCGGGTCTCGCGTTCGCAGGCTATTAACAGGGTTTCAAAATGCTGCTGTAATCACAGGCTTGCTGCAGAAAAAAAAAAAGCTGCTCTCCAGTTTGAAATATTGCAGGTAATGGCGCAGGAATGGAGGTGCTGTTACGTCGCATTACTCTCACGTTTCATCGCACTTCTGCGGTTTCTAAAGGGCAGAAGGAGATGATGGAGTTTCACTGGTGGATGTAAAGACACCGTGTGTGACAGTGACTTCAGTCAGATTCCTTCTCTGTCTTTAAAACACGATGGATGATAAACAAGAGACCCGAAGTATGACTGGTTGACCGACTCGTGGTTTTCAGCTGTGGTTCAGTCGCAGGAAGGGATTCATGCTCTCGCTCGGTCTGGCGCCACGCCCGCCTTTGTTACACCTTGACAGCAAACTATTTCATTTGCTCCGACGTGTTTTCGCCGCGGCGTGGAGTGCGGTCGGATGTTGTGGCGAGTGGAGCCAAGACGGGACTCATCTGGGAGATTTACGTTGAGAGAAAGAGACGGGGAGAGCGAGAGAGGAGAAGGAGAGAGAGAGAGCTCGCATTTGCACATTTGACGGGAGCACAATTTACAATGTAACAGACACAGATTAAGCACACTTCAGGGCACAGGCAATCCCTTAACACCCCTATCTGACCACAGCAGGATCCGTCTGTAGACGGAGTAAACACAAACACTGGACGGAGGCCAAACAAACGACACATATCAGAAATGTCACATTAAAGCTTAAACAGGCTGCGGAGGCAGGATGAGAAACGTGGAAAATGTTTATGAATGAATGAATCCTGGGCCGTGACATCGTGACCAGAGAACAACCTGGACTATGTCGATGTCGCCTTCATTTTACACGGTTAACATGTCGAAGTTTCAGCTCGGGTGGCGTCGGTGTCAGTCTTCACGGAGCATAATGAGCCCTTATCCGGCGCTTCGGGGACCAGGATCATCTCCTTCAGAGGTCTGCTTGGAGTTCTCGCTCGAAGTGGGGCCTCCACTGCATTTGTCGGGGGGGGGGGGGGTTATAATGTTTTATCTCACCTGTGTGAGTGAAAGGTTTCTGGAACGATCACAGTCGAGCTGTCCCAGATAACCTTTCAAGATCTGGAAACACGGCTGCACGGGCTCGATAAGTGGCTGTCTGTTCTTCATACTTGCGCGATAGCATTCAGCGAGACTCGGGGTTGAAATAAATAAATAATCCCTCCGGCAGGTGTGTGAGACTCTCACGAGGGAAGGAGGAGGCTTCTGGGTTTCCGCATTAGAGTTAAAAACAAACCTTTCTTCTCAGCGGCGTCTCCTCCTGCTGATGTCTAATTAGATTCTGAGTAATACCCGACGCAGGAAAGCGTGATATCAATCTGCAAATGTCACGTTCAAAAGCATCCAAATCCCGGAGGAGAACGTTTTCGTAGCCTCTGAAGGTAAACCGTGTTTGTTGACATACAAATCTGTATCCGTGTCGCAACTGGAGTGTAAAAGGCAGGAGGAGGCTCAGCGGGAGCTGCAGCGAGCAGCTCCCCCACGGCGCCGTCCCCGGGAGTCGATCGCTGCGGCGGCGGCGGCGGCGGAGGAGGAGGAGGAGGCGCGTGCGCTCTCTGACGCGCCGCTCAGAAAAAAGCCCGGCGGATGCGAGGAGCATTTTTCTTGTCAGTCAAGTTGTCGGACAAATCTTCGATCAGGTCAGACACGAGCAGGTGTCAGGAAGCCGGATCGGGGTGGAAATTACACGTCTGAGTAAATACCGCGGCGCCCGCCGTCTCCTTTCCGGCTCCGTGAACACACACGCACGTGCGTGCGCGCAGATTCACGCACGCGTGTCGCAAGGTGTGACTGGAAAATTACATCCGACTGCATAATTTGCCTTTGATTTGAACATTGTGAAGCGTCTGTGAGTCGCTCCTGCGTTTCCTCCGCCCGCATGTTTGCATTTACAATCACAGACGAGCGGGAATAAACAGTTGCTGTGTCGTAGGACTCCGTTGTGAACCGGATCTGTTGATTTAGTGCCGCGGCCTCCCGGAGCCTCCGCCTACATTTGCCTCGGAGAGAGAGTCCGCGCCGTCTTGTCTGAGGACCGATAATCCCAAATGTTACCGTGAAAACTGTCGGACACGGTCCTTCAGAGGAGAAGCGATGGGATGCTTTCGGGGTCTGCTCGACGTTTGCGATGTATCGTCCCGGCTCCAGGTGAGAGTCACCACTGGTCTGTGCAGAGGTGGGCTCTCCTGATCCTGGAGCACCGTGTGGCTGATAAAACTCGGTTTATTTCTGATTCGGAGCCGTTTCAATCGATGAAACGGGGAAGTTTGACAATATGGAACATATGGTGATTCAAAGAGCCGCGAACGTTGACAAAATGTTCCCGAAATCCAAACTTTGTGATTGATGTTTTCACTCGCAGGTGCCAGAATCTTCTCGGCTATTCATCCTTTGAGTCGGCGCTCGCAGAGGTTGTACTTTTCATCTTTTTCGCGGCACAATATCCCTCCGATCGTGCGCCGATAATATCGGGTCCTCCGAGAAAGGGAGTGTTACGAATGGCGCGCAGAAAGAAACAGGACGGCGAGCCCCGTTCGTCAGGTTGTGTAAAAGCAGAGGAGCTAATGAAGATATGACTCCGCAGCTGTAAAACTGGGAGCCCCTCACAGGCGATCAAACACAGTAATAAGCCCTTTTAAGAGCAGCGTTCCTGCAGCCCCCTTCCCTCCAATCGATTCACAGTCATTATGGAGAGTAATGGTGTTTGGGGGGGGGGAGTGTGTGTGTGTGTGTGTGTGTGTGTGTGTGTGTGTGTGTGTGTGTGTGTGTGTGTGTGTGTGTGTGTG
>JASSRZ010000014.1:1149535-1182164 GCA_032164315.1 Malacoctenus gilli | reverse complement strand
CGTAATAATCTAATAAATGAACCTGTGAATTTTTAACAAGGTCCCATCTATCGATTTAAACGTTGAAATGTCGTTAAATTGGCGCGATTCTGACTTCCTTTGGTCTAAAAGCGTCCCCTCTGTGTCTCTCCATCCTCCGGCGGTGAGCAGTGGGCGGGGCCAAGCCGGTGACTGACAGCTCCTGCATTCTGCCTGCGCTCTGATCCGTCTGCGATTGCAGCTTCTCGACGGTAACGTCCCGGTCTGTCGCTGCAGAGCCCCCCTCCTCCCCCCTCCACCTCCTCCTCCCCTCATTATCTTTATCTGTACACTCCTCCTCCTCCTCCCCCCCCCCTCCTTTTTTTTTCGAGCTTTCTGGATGCGTTCTGCATCTTTACTCACTCCCCCTCCCTGCTAACGGAGGTGGGCACGCTTCCCAGCGCTGGTGCATCTAGCAGGTGCAGCCTCTTTCTCTCCTCCTCCCTCCCTCCCTTTCCCTCTCTCTCTCTCTCTCTCTCTCTCCCCCTCTCGCTCTCTGCCTCACTCGACCACTGTGCGCTCCGCTCTGTCTGTGCCTGCGTTTTTTCTCTCCCCCCCCCTCCCCTCTTCTCATTCGTTTCTCTGTCTCTCCGCGGCGGCAGCTCAGGGAGGCAGCTGTATGTGCGTCTGCGCCACCGTGGCCACAGGTAAAAGACAGCTGCATCGGCGGATGTTGCCGACCCCGGGGAAGGTCGGGGGTTAGGGAGGCTCCGGCGCCGCGGCTGCAAGTTGTCGTCCCGGCGCGGGGCGCCCGTCGCTGATCGTCGTCTCCAAGAACGCTTCCCGGAGGATCCCGGCAACCAGACCAACAAATCACGGGGCTGGCTGGGAAGAGCGCGAGCTTCCAGGCGCCGAGGAGGACGCGGCGGCGGCAGCGGCAGTGACAGCGGCAGCGGCAGCAGCGGCAGAGAATCCCAGGGATTTCTGCTCCTTCTGGACTCTTGTTTGTGTGATTTTTTTTTTTTCCTGATTGTTTTTCCGCCCGCTCCCGCTTCTTCATCCCTCTGTGGCGGAATGCTCCCTGCAAATAGATGAGAAGAGGCTCTCCGAGCGCTTGCTGCAGTATTAACGGACGGCGCGCCGAGCCAGCGGAGAGCTGAGCGGACAGCTCGGGGAAATCTGATCCACCGCCGGCTGGCCAAGGAGCAGGATCGCGCGTCGCAGTCGCAGATCTATCCGCCCTGTGATACTGCGTGACAACACCCCTCACTCTTCTCGCGCCTCCTCGCCGCGTCTCCGTCCTCATCCCGACTCGTTCTCCTCCGCTCGACGTGGGAAAAACTGACGGGATCGGGCGGCTTCAGGAATTTGGAGCCCGAAAGTGGGTCCGCGCTCAAGGAGTGATAAATATCGGGTTTTTGGAGGACGCGGCCAACTCGATTGCGAAAGGAGGCGAGGGGGGGGGGCGAGCGGCGGACGGTCACGGGAGGGTGTTGAAGGGACGCGGTCCATCGACCGATTTCGGGAGCCGGAGGCGAGGAGACGGCGCTGCGCCGGGAAGACTTTTTTCCCTTTTTTTCCGGTCCCGCACAGGGCGGAGGAGCGGCCGGACCCACCCTGCAAGTTTCAGACCTCCGTCAGATCTCCCCGTCCCGTCGAGGACCCTTCATGGAGGGGACATGCGTGCGCGCTGAGTGAGGAGGGGGGGGGCAGAAAACAACCCCCCCGTCGCGGTGGATTTCTGCTGCAACGGCATCCAGACAGCGACGCCGCGGATCGCTCCCATGCTCGGATGTAAAGCCTTCCCACCCATCTCTCCCACCCATCGCTCTGGCTCTTTGTCCCCCCCCTCCTCCTCCTCCTTCTCCTTCTCCTCCTCTTCCTCCTCCTCCTCCACCTCCTCCTCCTCCTCCTCCCCCTCGGAGGCTTCACCTCCTCCACTCGCCCTGAACATTGGTGGAGTTCCTCGCTGCGCCGCTCGGACATCGGGAGCCGGGCAGGACTGAACGCGGACTAGTCGGGCGGTTTTCCGTCACCGCCGGCGCTCCCGTTTCTCGCTGGGTGTCTCCGAGCGTGAGTGTGTGTGCGCGCGCTTGTGTGTTTTGTGATTGTGTGTCTGCATGTATCCCCTGCACCCCTCCCCTCCTCTCTTCTTGGAATATCTCTCTATCTCTATATCTGTGTGTTCCTGAGAGTCCTTCCTTGTGGGCTTCCTCCGTTTCCGCGCTCCGTCCTTTTTTTCATGTCCGGCTCTGTCGGGAATCTTTCTGCCATATGCTGCCGATGCCGAGCGCAGGGTTAGCCCTCGATGAGCCATAAAGGACGGCAGGGAAGGATGAGCGAGTGTTCCGGGGCCGCCGCGTCCGGGGCGGTGATCCTGGAGGAGCCCGAGGCCTCGGGGGCCTCCGGGGCCCGAGGGGAGGGCCAGGCCCCGGCGCAGGGGCCCCTGCGGTGCGCCGTGTGGCCCCGCCAGCAGACCTGGCTGTGCGTGGTCCCCCTCCTCATCGGCTTCATCGGCCTGGGCTTGAGCCTGATGCTGCTCAAGTGGATCGTGGTGGGCACGGTGCGGGATTACGTGCCCACCGACCTGGTGGATGCCAACCGGATAGGCCAGGATCCCATCTTCCTGTCCAAGCCCAGCGGGATCCCCAAGAGCCCCGACACCACCACCACCACCACCACCACCACCACCACGGCCGCCCCCTCGGTGGTCGGCGGCAAAACGCCGAGAACTCGCACCACCACGGCGCACCCCAAAGTGGGCGGGGCCTCTGGAAACGTAGTCACCCCTCGGAATCCTATAAACCCCGGACGTGGAGCTACCGCGACCACCACGGCGGCGCCGCGGACCACCTTCAAGCTCGGAGCGGCCACGTCCAGCTCGTCGCCGTCCAACCCGACGGTCCTGCACGACTCCACGCAGATGTGGACGGCGGAGCAGACCACCACCACCGAGACGGTCTCCACCACGCTCACCACGCACGCCCACGGACACCGCAAGACACGTGAGTGCGCCTTTCGCTTCCTTCTAAGACGTCGAACTCGGCGAATTAGCTGCTGCGGCTTGGCTTGTTGAGCAGCGCGTGTCAAAGGTTCCGGGTCGTACCGTCCGGCGTCTCGTTGGAACTTCCATTTGTTTAAGACAAAGTGGAAATTTAATTGTTTTTTCCAGACCATTTGGCTCGCAATTGATGTGCGCGGCCACGCCGCTTTGGAAATTGTGTCGTTGACACTCCTGTAGGCCGAATATTGCGCGAGGATGATCGATGGCATCGAGTGGAACAGCGAGGAGTCGATGATCAATCACTCCCGCGGACGGTTGCACTCCGTTTCTTTGCGGCGCGGTGTGCTTAGTGCGCAGCCGGGAGGCCTGCGACGTCCGGCCGGCGGCTGGATCGACCTCGGCGTCGTCGTTTCGGGCTCCATCTGTGTCTCATTGAGCCTGTGTGTCATGGCGGAGTTCTGGTTCCAACTCCCGGAGGATTTTTGCCACGAATCGACTTTTTAATTATCAATCTTGTGTTTTTTGGATGTTGGTTTGAGGAATTTTGTCCGAGGAAGTGAGTTATTCTTGGTTTTTGCGCCATTTTAAGTGGTTTCGCTCGATATTCCGTGCGTATAACGAGGCGTAGAGCTGCGCGTGCTTTTGTTTACCTCCAACCTTGGAAGCTATAGAACAGAGGCGTTCCTGACTCGATGTAAAGATCAAAAGCGACGCGACAGCAGAGCCCGGATTTCCAGGATCTCTCTCCCGATCAGGAACGTGGAGGCTTTCCGAGTTGCGTGTCTGTCAGACGAACGCACGAGTCGCTGCTTCCTGCGCCGTGATCTGCCGGTTGACGGGCGCCGAAGCTGCTCCCTCCGCGCTCCCCGTCTCCGTCCTTCATCCAGTCATGCTCGCGCTCATGCTATTGATTGGCGGTATGCAGGATTTCTTTTGCAGCAATCAATGGGACGCATGCACACACACACACACACACACACACACACACACACACACTCAGCTTCCTCCGTGACAAATCTCTGTGCTCTCAAAATGGTGTCACATTATGTGCTGGATCTCCCTCCGCTTGTGATGCCGGCGTCTCTCTGATCCGCGCTCGGCCCGACGCGGACGGCTTCAGAGACGCCGGCCCGGCTTTATTTTTAACGGCGTGACGTCACGCGCCAAATTTATCAGGTTTCTGGCTCCGACTCGGCCTGTGTTGTTCATATTTCACCTCCGGCACTTGAAAATGCACAATTTAAGCTGCTGTACAGTCAGATTTTCCAGATTGATGTCGAGTCTGTGGCCGTTTTCGTGGCGAATACTTCCAGAAACGCAGGTTTTGTTGGCCTCGCCGAGTCCTTCACCCGAGTGACATCAGGCGGTCTGTTCGCCGTGTGAATTTGCACGACGGTCAGCGTTCATTAAATTATTGATAATTAAAGGACGGCAGGAATGTATTAAATAACTGATAAACTTAATCACTTGACTCCACCTGCCTGGGCTGGAGTGCGGCGCTCCGCCGAGGTGCAGCTGCTTCTTTTGTGTCCCGGATAATGAAAACGTGGGCGGATTAGGCCGGAGCGCCGCCGAAGTGTTCCCGCTCATAATTAGAAACATCGGCAGAAAAAGAAAAAAAAAAAAGAAACTTGTGTATCATTTCGTTAGCGGCAGGAGGAACGGCGGCCATTCATCATCATCCCTTCGTTTATTAATTAACCGTTAAAGAAAGGACGCCGTTCCTCCAGCAAGTGCTGCTGGGAACCATTAAGGCCGGCTGATGGATCTCCCGGCAAAATGTCACCCGAGAAAGTTCTTCGATAATCCTAAACGCCCCCCCCCCCCACCCCACCCCACAACATGCTGCGTTGCTCCGAAAAGGCCATCATTTCCACATTAGCGCTCCATTATGTGTGGATGTGTTTCCGTGCCGAACCGCCGCCGCCGTTTCGACCGCGCTCTCGCATCGATAATGTCCCCTCATCGTCGTCTGTCTCACGCTGGGCGGCGGGCGTTGTCGCTCGGGCCAATCGGGCGAGCGGGACCGGACGCGCCCGCCCTCGGTCCAGCGGCGAGTAGCCGCCGCCTCTCAAAACAAACCGGCGTCTTCACGCCAACGAAGCATCAAAATTAGCACCCACGTATCTTCACAATTTGAATCTTTTCCAGACTTTTCAACATTCCCGCGATAAGGAAACAGATTCCACCCCGACCCCGTGTTGCGATAGCGAATCCAGGACGAATGAAGGGATTAATTTCACCTTTTCTCTGCTTTAATCTGGAGAAATCGCGGCTCGAAGAACTCGACGAGTCTTCGGACCGAAGCGTTGTTGCGTCGCAGACGGCAGAGATGTGAATTTCCTTCCAAAAAAGAAGACGAAGCCGCCGCCTTGCGAACTTGAAAGCCGACAGAGAGGCTGTCAGCTGTTGTTTTAAGTGCAGCCAATGAGTGAATGAGTGAATGGCACTCGCAGCCCCAGAGGCCGCGGCGTTGCAGCGCCGCGCCGCTTTCTGATGGCGTCCCAGCTTGTCTGGCCTGTCAGTGAAATCCAGATCTGACGACCACGAGGAGACATGATAGTTAGCTCCTCTCAAATGTCACTTAAGGGGGGGTGGGGGGGGCGGGGGGGGTGATTGGCGTATCTGGAAGTGATGAAATCTCCAACCTTCTCTGTGAGCTGCAGAATAAAGCCAAACACCCAGGAGAGACGGCGCCGTCGCGGCGAGGCGGGTGACCGCCGCCGCCGCCGCCGCGCGGGGCAGAAGGTCAGATGATGACCCGGCGATAATGCCACGGGTGGGGGGGGGGATGAAGTGCGAGTCACATCTGACCTGGACTCAAGATTTCCTCCTCCAGGATGACCGTCGGATCGGCGAATCGGAAATGAAAGAAAACGTTGAGAAAACGTCATTATTCCTCCATTAATCTGCAACGTGAGCTTCACCAGGTCGCCGTTTTGGTTCAGAGTACAGCGAAACGAACGAAATGGCTCCGCCCACTTGGAAAGGCGGCGTGAGCACACGGAGAACGTTTCGACTCCAGAACATCAACGCAGCTGGACGTCGGCGGCATCAAACGCAGATGAGTCACTGTAATGATGAAGTAATCTGTAGGATGCTCAAGGACTGTGTGTGCTGCGTGACGAGGTGCATTAATAACGGTAGTAGAAGAAGAAGAAGAAGAAGTGGGACGGCGAGCGTTGATGGATAGTTGTCGGCGGCGGTGGTTTTTGTCTCCACGCTGAGCCACTCAGCAGGATTAGACCCTGTCAGACAGCGGCCATGAGACCCAAATCCAGATTAACAGCCCATCACTGGGGCTGTGGAAGCAACAGAATTACACCGGCCCACCTATCACACACACACACACACACACACACACACCACACACACACACTATCTGGGCTTCGTGACTGCTGAAGGATTGTTTTGATGTATCGTCTGTGGCGGGCTGTTTTTCATTAAACGCCGGCGAGGTGACACGTTTTCTCTCCGCTGCGTTCGGGGCTCCCCGGAGGCCACGGTGGAAAGCGGCCCCGCCGAAAGGGAGTTCACGCCGATATTAACACGGCACGCTCGACGAGCCGCCCCGAAAGGAAAGTGGCGTTTATCGCGTTGCGTCTCGGCGTCGCGTTCGTGACGTCCGCTCGCCGCCGCCGCGTGTTGGAGGAAATTAAGAACGGCAGGAAGAGAAGCGACGGCGGTTGGAAAGGAGATGTCGAGGCTCAGAGTGAGAGGAAGGCGGAGCCAAACGTTGAGTTCTCGTTTATTTGGTTGTTTACTTTGTTGTTTATATCAGATCGGTGTAAACAATCCTCTTGTCTGTTCTGTTTCTGCTTTGTTTACATCGGCTCCTTCTGGCTTCTTCTTTGTTAGGGAGCAGCGTGACAGCGCCACCCGCAGGCCTGGCATGAATACTGCAGCGTTTACATGGCTTCCGATATCTTAACTGAACCGAAACTAATGCGTTGTTTGTTTTTATTGTGTACGCAGCGAAAGTTAAGTAGGAAACCTCTTCAAAGATGCGTTCTAGGAGCTACACGATCACAACACAGACGTTCAAGCTCGATTTTTCATCTCTATTTCCTTCATTTCTATTTGTTCGTCGTACTTTTCGCTCCACGTCTTCCCTCAGAATTACCTTGACATCACCTTTGTCGCTCATTAGTGTCGGCGTCGCACCAAACATCTCCCAGGAAGCGGTTTTAGGTTTTTAAACCCGATTTTAGGTTTAAACCCGATTGTGGAGTTTACAATCTTTACACTTGGATTAGTTCTCTGGAAGCTGCTTAAAAACAAGTTCCCTGCGGGGTAGATTTCCAGCGCGTGCACGCGTGCAGCGCGTCCGTGCGCGTCAGCCTCAACAGCCACAGCCGTTTCAGTGGCCGCCGCGCGTCCGGCGTGTGCGAGGGGAACGGCGTCCCGAGGTCAACCGGAGCCAGAGAGGAGGGACGGTCCGAGTCGATTGGACGGCGTTTGTCCGTCACGTGTCTTCCGGAGACGTTGCGGTCTGCGTGGATTGTCAGGAAGCGAGGGAAACCGTCCAATCACAGACCGCTGATTCATCCACTTTAGGCCGTCCGCAGCGGTTTAAACTTCCTGTCGAGCGGATGCATTAATTGCCATCCAATCGTAGAAGCCGCTTTCAGCGGGCGGCGTCCATCTTTTCAGCTGCTTCCTCCAACGTCTTTTATTTGGCAATTAAACGCAGAGATTCGATGTCATTGTGGGTGAATAATAGGAGCCAGAGTTTCTCAAGGGGGCATTGTTGGATGTGGGGTAAGGGGGGGGCTGGGGGGGGGGGTGTTGAGGACCCCACTGACCCCCTGCTTTTCCCCCAATGATTGAATGCATTTCAGTTCGCAGCCTTTGTAATTAAAGCTAAAGAATCCTCCCGTTGCTTCGCTCATCCATCTAAATGATGAATGCTTCCCCGCTGCTCCGCTTTGTCTCCGCGCCGAGATAACATAGAACCGATCGCGCGACGCGCTCTCCGAAGATCAAAGCTTTTGTTTGATAAATTCACAACGCGCCGGCCACGTCGGGGTTTTGTTTTTTTTTTTTTCTGGCGGTCCGCGGCGTCTGACCGCAACGCCGCGGTGACGTTCCCCGGACCGGTTCTTGAAGCCGCGCAAAGAAAGCCCGAACGTCGCTTTGATTCAGCGTGATGAAACGTCTCGCAGGCGGAAGGCGGGATGAAAGTTTAATGGCGCCAAAGAGAAACACGTTCAATATGTAGTCGCAGGTGTAAATAATTGAGGGCGGCCCCTTCTCCGATTATCCCGCGCCGCTCGCACCACCTGGGCGCTGATGGGGCTCAAGCATCGACCTAAAAGGGGCGGGGTCAACATGGTGACTCAGCACAACGTTGGGGCTCACCTGGTTTACCTGCTGGATCAGTGTTGGTTCACATGGAACCATTTTACTCCACTAGCAGAGAGAATCAAAGCTTGTGGGTACTAGTACCTCCGCACACTTCTAGTAGGTGGAGCGAAAAGCACTAAATTTTGGTTTTTGATAAAAAAATGACCCAAAAAACTGCAGTTTTTTTTACCTTTTTGGAGCGTTTATGACACACGTGTCCTCCTTCCTGCGTTTTGCCTCCCGGGTAAAATCTCAGCGACTCTCCGAGTCGTGACGATGATGAAGAACAAAGCGGTTAAAAGTGTCCACTCGCTTCGCGGGCGCCTTTAATAATTCACTCAAGTTTAGACGAGCCGGAGCCACCGGCGGACGGGCGACGGTCGACGACCAGCTGCCAGAGAAGCCGCCTCCTTTCCAAATTTGTTCGGTATTCACCGTCCCGTCCCGTTGCCGCCGCAGAGATTAATCTGGCGTTTAAAATGTCAGCGCGGAGAAGGATTCAGTCGTCACGCTGGAATCTGGCGGCGGGTCACGTGACTGAAGTCTCTGTCACGATTGGTCCGTGAAATCGAGTTATAAAGTGACCAAGTTTTCATTATGTTGGTGACAAATGTGGAGCAGTACCGGTAATCCTTCATCATCCTGTAGTATTGACAGAAAAAACGACACATTTCACGGTATTTTGTCGTGAATATTACAGCGGATTTCACGTCTCAGTCGGCATGACGGCAGTTGTTGCGGAGCTGCAGCTCGTCCGATCGGAGCTCGGCAATATTTGATGCGACTTGATGAATAAATGAAGTCCACGAGCTGATCTCGTTTTGCTCGCGGTTCATCACTCGTCAGAGGGCGGAGCTCTTCGGCGCGCATCGATTTGGGCGCGCTTGTTAAATAACAGAGACTCCCCGACAGATTTACACGTGCGTCTCCCGCGGCTCACCTTCGCCGCGCCGCCTTATTAAATCTGTCAGCCGGCCTGCAGCAGCAAACCGTTTAACGCAAGTAAGCAAGTAAATATTACACGGTTATGAGTTCAACCACAGCAGCGGTGCGTTGCTCTGCAGTTATGATTGGGGCGGGGGGAGAAAGGGGGGGGGGGGAGTCAGCTGTGTGACAAATGGGGGGCAGAGCGCTGCAGCCGCCCCGCTGACCTGCAGACGCGCCAGAAAAAAGTGCATCACTGCTCAGAACGCGCCCGATTTGCGGTGACGTCGCGATGTCACGCTCGCAACGAGGGATCCTTGTTGTGCAGGTCAGCGAAAGGTCGCCGCCACCAAAAACGCTTCCTGGTCCTTTTATTTTTTTAGCTCTAGTTTGAACACGAAATCGTCACGTGACGCACGTGAAACGGGCCCGAAATCCTCCCAGCAGCTCGCCAATATGAGCCCTGAAATTAGAGACTCGGTTGTTGTTGTTTGTTTGTTCTTGTCATGTCTGGAAACTCAGGAACGCACCATTAAATAAACAACTTCTGACCTCGTTGTGATTTAAAACTCCACAACTGCCGCCGTGAAACCGCCGCCAGTTCTCCGTCAGCGCCCCGAAACAGACGTGATGAGTTTGTCGTCGGCCGCATGTGGACATTAACTTCGGGCCGCCGCCAAGCGACATCGTTTGACCCCTCGTGCGTCCAGCGCAAAAAGCGTTCGCCGGTGATGAATCGGCGCGGAGGGAAGCCGGTCGGCTCATTACGGCGCCGGCACCTGGCAGTAAACAACGCCATTAACTGGGATAAAGCGCCCGGATGGTGATTATTCAAGCTGGGAGCTGGCGGTTCAGGCCCGAACCCGTCGCGGTCCCATCTGATTTCTTTCATTCGCCGATTGAAACGTCTTCCTCGCCGTCCCTCGCTACCCCCTTGCCCCCCCCACCCCTCCCCCCTTCCGGCTCGCCGCCCGCCTCTCAAGGTCAGCGCGTCTGCTTCGTATTACCTGCGCTCCCGCTGCCGGCGTTGACTGGACCCACAGGAGCGTCGTTAGGAGACGCTGCGCGAGCAGGAACGCCAAACTGGCGTCCGACGATCCCGCCGGCGGACGCTCGGCTCGGATTGGAGCACGTTTTCCCGCACGGATGAATGTTTGACACTCTCGACACTCTAATTAGCCCGCTGTGATTCATTCACTCAGTGTACTTTATCTGTGATTCTTCAGATCAAACCAGTATATTTTACCAGCACAAGGAGCAAAGATGGAAAGCGGTTCGCTCTTTGTTTTAATCGGGATTTCCAGAAGCGACGTCGGAAAAGATGGAAAAATAATTATTAGACCGAGATTTTGGCAAATATTTAAGAACTGCTGCGTCTGCTGACTTCACAGCAGGGCTTTTAAAGGGCTTTTATTTTGAAATTGTCCGTTGTTAGATAGCAGTATCACAAGTAGGCTGAGGACTTCTTTTTTTCAGCTACTCTCGGGAAGAGTTTTCAAAATAAAAGGTCGTTTTATTGTGGTAGTCTGGACGTGAGGTGCGGAGCTTCGTATTAATGCGCTGCGGAAGACGAGCTGAGGCCAGGTGGGCGTGTCCACGCCGCCGTTGGCGAGCGATCCCTCGGGATGGAGGCCTGACTGACGAGCACCTGGGGCTGCTCTCATAAATCCCCTTTCCTGCCCATTAATTTCTGATCCTCCCACTCACTTAGTGACGGATCGGGATTTTCTCTGCACGTGGGCGTGTCCTCGCCCCCCCCCCCTCCCCCCACGTCGCCGCCGCTGCATCGATCCCGTTGCGTCTTTCGCCACTCAGCGGTTTTCTCGCCGGCGGCCCCTCCGCGCTCGGGCCCCCCCCGATTATCCCGCGCCGGCTGCAGTTGGCCGCGGTTTATTTTTAGCTTCAAAGCTGGTTGCCAGCTTCTCTCTGGGAGGCTGCGCGGCGCTGGCGTGTCGTGGCGGAGGCCTCGGAGCCTGACAGCACCGGAGGAAATAGAACAAAGAGGCGCGGCGGAGACAGGCGAGACGGCGACTTCGGCGTCGCACGGAGAGAGAGCGCTTTATTTTGGAAACACTACAGTTAGCCGGGATTTAGGGCGCTAAGCTCGCTGAGAAATAATTTCCTGCGCTGCGTTTGTTTATTTCGCCGGCGCCTCCATTATGCTGGATCTTATTATGCAAAGCGGCTGCAATCGGACACCTCGGTAATGGCAGCCCGAAGACGCGGCCGGAGACGCTCTTCCAGGAAAGTCGAGCGGGAGCTTTTCCAGAAGGTCACCGTCACCTTGGCGGGAGAGCACACCTCCGTCACACACACACACACACACACACCCTGACAGGGACAGGGGTGTGCTGGGTGTCATGTCCCAGACTTGTGTGCTCGCCGTCCTTGGAGCAGATGGTTACATCATTCCTCTTTTGGACCCTGACGTGCAGCATGTGTTTGGGCATTAGCCTGGATCGTATGAAAACACGCCGTCAAGGCTTCGCGCTCAAGACCTTTCGGTGTAGGTTTTGTCGCGTTTTTGTGCTTTTGTTGGACGTTCTCGGTTGCTTTCTCACTTGTTATTCTTTTTTTCACGTTTGTGTTTATTTCTGATCTTCTCCCTGTCTGCTTCCACCTGTGTCCCATCAGCCCCCTTGCCTTTGCTTGCTCTGTTTTCATTTCTCTCAGTCTATTCTGTCGTCTCGTAATCTCTCTGTTTTTCCCTACTATCTTGTTCCTTGATGTACTTTGTTTTCTGCAGTATTTTTCTCCCTCGATATTCGTCAGCGAGAGATCGTTGATGAGCCTCGACGATCTTCGCGCTTCATCAGTTTCTGGCTCTAAGAAGGAAATATTTCCAACGCTGAATTATTTCTGGGAAGCCAAAATTACTTCAGATTACTCCGGTAATCTTTTGATCTCCAAACTGGTGCAGTGGAAAAACAAGACCGCCTCAGTTGAAGTCGCCGCTGTAGCAACTCCCAGCACGAGAAGGAGCAGATATTTGTCGGCCCGCGTCCTCCTCCAGCCTGTCGTGTCTCTCTTTTCCGTCTCTCTGACCTCGGGACACTTCTGACGGCCGTCTCGGCGAGACTGTCTGTGACGAGCGTGCAGAGGAGGTGGCTCGTCTGTCTGCGCACGACAGGTGGAGTGTTTTAAGCCGCTTTCGCGCTGCACCGTCGTAGCTCTTCCTGGCTCTTTTCTGCCTACTTGTAGCCATTTATTACATTAGGAGCTCCACTGAGGCGTGGGTGGCGTCTTCAGACCAAGGTGACCCGACGCTCATTGGTATGCGAAACGATGCGCCGGTCCAGGACGCTGGCTGGCGTGGCGCTCTACCTGCTGACGGAGCCACCGCGCTGTTAGTTTTGCTGAAGCAGTTCTGTCTCCTTGTTGGACACCTCCCACCCCTCCTAAACCCCCCCCCCCTTTTCCCCCTTCCCTCATTGTGTACCTCTTCACCTGGTAACCCCCCCCCCACTCCAGCAAGATGGCCACTCACCAGTGAAGGCAGGTGATGGTGATAGTTACTGGTAATACAAAAACAATTTGGATGCATTTATTCAGCAGACAAGTAAAAAAAAATAAAATAATAATAATAATAATAATAAATAAATAAATAAATAATAATAATAATAATAATGTTGGATAAAAATTAATCAAATTAATAAAAACTAATAAATTCTAAATAAACTAATAATAATAATAATAATAATAATAATAATAATAATAATAATAATATTGAATAAAAATTCATCAGAATTAATAAAAAACTAATAAATAAACAAATGAATGAATAAATGAATGAATAAATAAATAAATAAATAAATAAATAAATAAATAAATAAATAAATAATTAAATAAATAAGCGTTGCTGCAATTAACTGGTGGTGTTGGAGTCATTCTGACATAACATTATGTTTTACAGCCAACAATGGTGATGTTTCTTATTTTGAGTGCACAACATGTTTCACAGCAAGGATGAATAAGCAAGAAATCACACAGAACACGTGCATTTTTACAGTTTTCAATTCATTTTAGTGGGAAACCGGATTGCCCGGAGAAAAACCCACATTTTCTTACCCACAAAGGAAAAAACATGCCAATTTTTTCGATTTTTCCCCATAATGCAATTTTTTCGCCATCTGCCCACAGCGCCACCCGTCGCGCCTCCTGCGATTATATGAAGCCCAAAGACATGGGAACGACGGGTCCGGAACGCGGTCGCAAGATGCCGATTACCATTTCAAATTTATTGCGTCGCGACTCTACTGCGACTCATTAGGACTGCCAGCCGTTACTCTGCGGCTGTGGCAGTCGGTGGGTGTGAGCCCGGCGTTACTCGCCTGGCCTCTGTTCCAGAGCCAGTTGAAGGTGAAGACCGACGTGAGCAGGCTCCACACGCGAGACCCGACCGTCGGGCTCGGTGCCGTCTGGGCGCCGTCCGTGCGTTCGGGCTCGGGAAGCTGGTCTCTGAAGAGCGCCAGCGGGGGAGTTTCCCGCAAGGGGGCAGAGCGCTCCAGGAGCAGCGTCTGCTTCGAAAGCGGCGCTCGTTTGTACAGACGATAGGCGCCGAGCAAGCGTTTGCGCTTGCGCTGGCGCTCGCGCCTGGCCTGCAGCAGGGCCCTCATCTGACGGACCACGCGGGTGGAGTCCGTCCGCTCACCAGGGGGCGGAGCCTGTGCGGCCTCAACGTGAGCGCACGTGGCAAGGTTTTTTACCACAGCACTCGGTGACGCTTCGGCTGCACGGTCCAGGTGTCGGTGAGCCGCAGAGGAAGGAAGTGCTTCTGCAGATGCCGCAGCCTCCTGCAGGTCTGCGTCAGACTGTGCAGGCGGCGCGTCCAGCACGGGCACTTCCTTGAACTGCTTCACTTCCTGGTCCGCCCCCTTGATGAGAGTCCGCAGGCGATGCGTGTGTTTGCGCAGTCGCTTGGACTTCAGGCGGTTGGCCTGCAGCGCTCGCTTCTGCAGACGGTAGACGTTGAGCAGCTCTTTGCGTCTACGCCTGGCCTGCTGCACGGGCTTCTCCAGTGCCTCCTGTGGCTCCACGGGCACGTCGCGTTCCAGCGTGCTCGTGCTGGAGCTTTCCAGGAGCTCCAGGATCAACTCCTGGCACTCCGCGATCTTCACGTCCAAGGCGAAGTTGGCGATGGTCTTCTCCTTCACCTTCGTCCTCAGCACCTGGATGTCTCGGAGCAGTCGGTCGTTGACCTCCTTGTGCTCCAGCCAGCTGTGAAGGAGGTCGTTGGCCTTGGCCTTCTTCACGTACTCTGGGTGTTGCAGCAGAATGAAGCGATACACTTCTTTCTGCTTCTCCAGAAACTGAACTTTGGTGCGCTCGTGCTGGAGCTTCTCTTCCAGGTATTTGGTCTTCCACTCCTCCTCCTCCTCCGAGTCGGAGGTGGCGGCGGCGGCGGCGGCGGCTTTCTCCGGTGTGGCGACCTCTTCCCAGTAAAAGCCAGCCTGAGAGGAAGGCTCCTCGGTCTCCGCAGGCAGGAAAGGAGAAGGAGATGATGAGCGAGAACGATTCCTCCTCAGCATTTCCAGCTCCTCCTCCAACTCTGCCAGCTGACGCTCCTTCCTGGCTCGACAAGAAAGCAGGCTCCGGTGCTGGACGATCAAGTCCTGCTTCTCTTCGTAGAGACCGGCACTGGCGCCTCTCTCCTCCACGAGTCGCCTCCGGCTGTCGGCGATCACCGCGTCCATACTTTCTGGACGCAGCGACAACTTGTTTTTGAAGATGATCTCTTCGAACGCCGTCACCTGATTCTGCCTGAGCGCTCGCTCCTGTTCTTTGGCCAGCAGCTCGTTCTCCAGTGTTTTCAGGAGCTTCAGCCTCCTGCACTGTCCAATTTCACCTGGCTCCATTGGCGAGTTGCTGTTTCGACGGCTCGCTACGAGTTCTCTTGCAACTGTCGAAGGTGTTTTGTTTTCCGTTTATTTTAGGCTGGGACTTCTGGTCGTCGTGGCCTCGCAGCTCTTTCGCTTGTGATCTTGAGGATCACAACAGAGCGTGCTCGGCGAGTCTGCGGCCAGCATTGCACCCTAACCCTCTGTATGACATCACAGTTGCACGGTTGCCGGGCAACCGCTGGCTGCTTCAGACAACAGCCGAAAAACTCGGCCCAAAACCCAGGCCACTTCGAGGCCTAATAACTCCGCCTCACGACCTCGCAGAAACACCGTTCGAGGATTGGGACGGTCACAAAAGATGCAACTCTGACATATCGGAGCCACGAGTCCGGATATCGCACGGTTTGGCCACGATCTTTGTTGAAGTTTCGGTAAAAAAAAACAAAATCGCAGATTATTCATCTCACTCTAAAATGACATCATCCACTCTAGTTTTGGGAGGAGAAGTGAAAAGAAAAAAAAACGCAAACTCCTCGAATTCACGGCCAAACCTTTGGTTTGGCTGTGACAATTAATAGCTCAAAACGTAGCCGCGGGTCTCCTCTTTTATTTGATGTGATCTTTGTTTAGCTGAGCCTCACAGTTTTCAAGCTACAGGGTTCAGAGTCCAGACAGTGCCATCCAGATCCCATTGTAAAGTATAGGAGAAAAGGGCAGATTTTCCGACGAGCTCCCAAATCTCACCTCATTTTAAAACCGCCATAAAAAATGAACTGGGGGGCGTAGCCGGAAAACAAAAACACTCAGTTGAGCGGCCGTACCTCGTGGCGCTCACGGTTCAAGAATTTTTCAGATAGCTGTTACAGTTCAATCGCAATCGTGAGGAGTTTGGGGTGAACGATTTGCTGCGATCTAACGTTCTCTGCTTGGCAGTTGATGACAAGTGCGCCAGATTTCTACGCACGCACGCACACGCCGACTCAGGTCAGCCAATCAGAGGCCTCGCTGGCCTATTTGTCATTGTGTTGTTTAAAAAAAAAAAAAAAAATGCAAAATAAATTTTGAAAATAAAATACATGAAGGAAAAAAAATACAAAAAAAGTAGAAAAATAAAATGAAATCTAAAAAATAAAAAAAATCACTAAAATTAAAAAAGAAAAATATAAAATTAAGAAAAAAAATGGTCAGTAGCCCATGGCACTCCGCATCATTTTCCTCGAGCATCTTTTAAAATAGGCGTTATCTGGTGTGCTGGCGGCTAACTGTTCTCTGACTAAGCTTTTTTTTTTTCTTTGTGTATTAGAAAAAACACTTTTTTTCTCCAGTTTCCCACTAAAATTTACTGAAACTGTAAAAAAAATGCGGGTGTTTTGCGTGATTTCTTGCTTTTTCATCCTTGCTGTGAAACATGTTGTGCACTCAGAAAGAGAAACTGCCCGTAAAACATGTCTGAATGACTCCAACACCACCAGTTAGTTGCAGCAGCGTCAGTTAGTTGTACTGGTTGACAGTTGGCGTGATGTGTTAGGTTGTCATGGCTGCTGTAAGTTGTCCCAAGTCAACTCTTCGAAGTAGCAATTCCATCAAATAGGACGCACCCAATTCATCGAAGGAAGATTTTCCTGCAAATTGAACAAGATCTCGTGAGATTTTCCATCAACCGTTACTGATATTTTCCGAAATCACATTTTAATGCCAATATTTGCCGATATTGGCAGACATCCCTAAGATCTCTCGCTCTCGTGACTCATCCACTGACGTCACCTGGTGGCCAATCAGCAGCCTGAAGTCAGCCCCATATCCCGCCCTGCTGAGGCCTCATCAGAGGGAGGCGGGTACGAGCAGAGCCGAGCCGAGTCGGGCCTCTCGGAGGCGTCTGTGGGCCTGCGTGACTCAGGCTTTTTAGGACAGTGATCCAGTATGCGCCGCGCTCCTGCAGGCAATGCAAAACGAGCAGCGGCGAGAGCGATTGGACGGGGACAAAAAGCACGAGCGGCGAGAAAGAACGACAGGGAAAATGAAGCGGCGCTGGGGATTTCGCGGCTCCGCCGTGCAGGAAGCGGCTGCAGGAGCCGTTCCACCGAGACTGCGGAAGGAAGGAGGCAGCCCGCCGCCGCCGCCGCCGCCGCCGCCATCCATCCAGCAGCTCCGACTTCTGCCTGCGTTCTGCCTCTATCTCCTCCGCTCGGCCCACTCACTTCATTTACATTTACATTACACCCAGCTGGAGTTGATTTGGTGGCGAGTGATAGATGGCGAGCTTCTGATGCCGCGTATAGAAATGGGCTCAGGGGGGGCCGGCGGTGTCAGCTGTTTGCCGGGCGGCGAGTGCAGGCGCGCACAATGCGGCGCGCTCGTTAGCGGCGAAATTGCGAGCTGCGGCGGCGGCGGCTCATATTTATGGAAAATGGGAGTTTCGCGTGCGACAGTCAGCAGACAGTCAGCACGCCGACACGGCCGGCCGAGCTAAGTGGCGCGCCGCTCAACGACTGATTAACTCCTGCAGCTGTGGGCGTCGAATCCTGTTGGTACCGCCTCTTTTACTTCCTTACACTGATACTCATGTACAGTTACTATCTAATTTATAGTAACGTGAAGTACGATCATGTCGGGAATTACTCTCTGACTCCTGATGAATAAATCAGGTTTGAGGTGAAGGAACAGTTTGTTGTTCTTCGTTTGGACACTTCTCTCTGAGACCGCAGATTTCACCCAGCAGGGGGCGCCGGCGCATCCGAGACGGTGGAATTTCATGTAATTTTGACCGTATTGACAGTGAGCAATGGGAACGTGAGAAGTCATTTGAGGGAAACGGTTCCTGCTTTTACCGCAAAGCCTGAAGACGAAGGAGGACGGTTGGTTGAGGCCTTCGTGGTGAGTTCATGGTCGCGTTCTCTCCGTGCACGAAGGGATGGATGGATGGATGGATGGATGGATGGACGGATGGTGAGCAAGCCAGACGCTGCTCATGCAGACAGGATTAACACCAGCGGGTTGGACCGTGACACCACAGTGACCCGAGCTCCCCTCCGGAAACCGACGCCGTCAGATCGGAGCGTTTTTTTGCGGTGCGTCACCAGATGGTCGCTCATGATCAAATAAATAATTTAATCACTGAAATCAAGCGCCCGGAGCCGGGACAATCCCCCCCCCAACCCCCCACCGTCCGCCTCGCTGCAGCCCACCGCTGCTCGGTCTGATTGTGAGCGGTCGGAGTGACTGATTCACGCCTCTCCTCGGGTGGGGGGGGGGCAGGGGGGGCGGGGGGCAGGGGGGGGGACGTTTAGCGACAGAAACAAACACCAGGCTGCGAGTGGAGCTCGTGTTCCCCTCACAAGTTCGGCCATTATTGAGCGGTCAGCTTGTAAAGATGTTAGATTTTGCAGCCCAGGTAAAAACAGCATCTCCTCGGTGTGTGAGCCGGCGTTACGCACACACACACATACACACACGCACACACACATACACAGGCTCCTTTTCTTCATCCCAGAGTCCCTCAGAGAAGAACTGTCGGCCCCCCCTCCGCTGATTTACTGCAACGGCACGGTGAAGCCACACTGGGGGTCCTGCACCATCAGCTGGACCATGAGATTAGCTTTGTCTGTCAGACTGGCCGTTTTGCACCGATGCATCATGGGAAAATTCCCGTTCTGTGAACGATCAGAACGATGGACCGAGATGATATCGCAAACAACTTTGTCGGATTAGCGGAAATTTGTGGGTTTTTTATGGTTTGTGGCTTCAAATAATCGTTGTTTGTTGTGTTTGTGGACAGCTGAAGACTGGAGCTTAAGCGCCGGCGTTGATCTGGTTTTTAACCTTTTAATTCAGTCATTTCTCTGCTGATCGGAGGATTTTCAGGGTTTTCTGGGTTTTCTCTCGGTAAGAGACGGGCCTGGAAGCCGGCGTCTCCCAGCGGAAGCCGCGAGAGCAGCCGGAGCCCCCATTTCTTCCCACGTCAAGCAAATGAAGACAAAGGAGTGGGGAGGATGCGGCGCAGCAGAGTGCAAGAACGTGTTAATAAAAGGAAACAGTGGCAGCGGAGGGGCGAGTCGACCGAAATAGACCATCAATCCATACCTTCTCCGCAGCCGTCTCGCCCGTGTGTGGTGGCGGTTGACGCGCATCCCAGCATGCACCTTGCCAAAGAGCGGGACCACCCCAGGCAGCTCTTCAGGCTGTCACGTGGCCGAGAGCGAGCGGTGGAAGGTTTTATCTACCGCCGGTGAGTCGCTGTGGCGCCGATTTGTTGTCGTTCCTTCGCCTCCTCATGTGTTCATCCGCCCTCTATGAGAGGATGAGGACCTCTGAAGTTTGATCGACCTCCTCCAGATCATTTATTGCTGTTCGTTCACCTCCTCATGTGTTCATATGCCCTCTATGAGAGGATGAGGACCTCTGAAGTTTGGTCGACCTCCTCCAGATGATTTGTTGTGGTCCCTTCGCCTCCTCATGTGTTCATCTGCCCTCTATGAGAGGATGACAACCACTGAAGTTTGGTGGAACCCCTCCAAAATATTTGTTGTCGTTCCTTCGCCTCCTCATGTGTTCATCCGCCCCCTATGAGTGGATGAGGACCTCTGAAGTTTGGTCGACCTCCTCCAGATGATTTGTTGTCGTTCCTTCGCCTCCTCATGTGTTCATCCGCCCTCTATGAGAGGATGACGACCACTGAAGTTTGGTCGACCTCCTCCAGATGATTTGTCGTCTTTCCTTCGCCTCCTCATGTGTTCATCCGCCCTCTATGAGAGGATGACGACCTCTGAAGTTCGGTCAACCTCCTCCAGATGATTTGTCGTCGTTCCTTCGCTGCAGCCGCACGCCGGTGCTCATTAGCGCAAGTCGGAACGCCAACGCGCCGAACAAACGCGTTAACCGTGACGTCCTCGCCGCTCCGGCGCTGCCTCCTCACGCTCAATTAATAATTATTTAAAGCGTGCGGTTTGACAACATATGTGCCGGCGACGGCGGCGCTGATCTGTTCTGGTTAAGGTTCAGCGGTCGCTGCGGTTACGATGTGAAGCCGTATTAATTATCCGCAGCTCTGGTCCTGTCACATGGGCTCGCGTTCACCCACCAGCGTGACCCCCCCGCGCCCCCTCTTTTCCCACCCGGCCCCCGAGTGAATGGCGCGCCGCTCGCGGCACTAATTGTTGGCTGGAAGCGAGTCGTGCGCCGCATAATCATCCAATTCCAGTGTAATTTTGCGCGCCGGTGATGGCGAGATGCCGGCCGGCGCCGGATGAAGTCTGACAATGCGGAGTGACCCAGAAAAACAGCAATTACGCCACATTGTGTGGACGCGAACACGCCGGCGACGCCACCTCGCGCCGCTCATTGTGGGTGCGTTCACAGGCAGCAGGAAAACTGGACGTCATTAGCGACGACGCTTTAAAAAGGTCAGATTGTCGCGTTGGAACGTTTTCCACTGGGAAATGGGACTTTCCCAACTTGTTCCCAGTTGCAGGAAAACCCAGTTTATTCCCTTTAATGGTATTTTTTTTTGTGGGGGGGGTATTTGCTGCAGCTGTTGTTTGCTCAGCGTGTTCCCGGTTGTTCCTGCACAGATGAACACATCAGAGTCATGAGCTGTCAACGCGCCGGCCGCCACTTGTCACGAGTGACTGATGTTCGACGCCAGCTCTCGCCCTCGCCTCCTCCTTTTCGCGCGCGCGATAACGACACACACCCGCGCACGCACACACACACACAAGCGGGGACGTCGCGCTCCTGCCTCGAGGTCCTCGTTGGAGCGAAGACAGACGGACAGACAGGAGCTGTCAGCGAGGACGTGGGGACACGGAGTCCGCTTCTCACTTCAAATAACGAAGCTTCCGCTCAGCTCCAATTAGATCACATGATAATTATCTCGGCGCCAGTCAGTCATCCCGGGCAGGGCGTGAACCGGCTGCCCGGCGGGGCCGCGGCGTTCGGGCGACGCCCCCTTTTTTTGAACAGACAATTTCATGAACAACTCGAGCTGGTCCCAGTTCAGCAACTCGGATAACTGGGATTTACTGGGACGCAAGGAAGCGAAGTCACTTCCTCTCAGGTGACACTTGAGTTTCTGCCTGAAATGAGGCAAAAAATCTTCATTTTTTTAAGGGAAAACTTCCCTTTTTGTTGTGTAGATTAACACAAAGTTGTGTTTCCTTTTTAATTTATCGACATTTTACCTCGTGAGCCACAAATCGGACGTGTTTTCTTCTCACGACAGTCCAGGAAGCAGCCGGCGCCTCAGCGATTCTCAGAGATGCGACCTGCCTCGTTCACCTCTCGTTCGTTCCCTCCTGATCTTCTCGGTTAGGATTTGGCGTGCGCCCGCGCCGCCACGCCGCCTCGCCGCCACCGCCATCTCTTCAGCTGAACCGCGAACGACCTACGCGAGCGACGGCGGCGTCTTGCGTCGATCTCGCTCCCATTAGCGCTCCCTCTGACATCTGGCAGCGCGCCCCCGCCGGAGCGCCACGACGCTGCGCTATAGATTATGTATTATCTGTTTGAAAGTACATCGCCGACTTTGTGCGGCGCTTCCTTTCAAATTCTTTGCTGACACCACAGCATCAATAATGAATCCCTCGCATCTCGGCGCCGCGACATAATAGACGTTGTACGTTAATGCACTCTCAGAGCGGCGACACGCCGAGCGAGCGAGCGCCCGCCCGCTCCGATCACGGAACACGTGCGACAACCGCGTTAAATGTTTGACCCGCTCGCGATTTCGGCGACCTCCGTTGAGGAAAGGCAGCGATCCGGTGAGAGGAAGAGAAAAGCGGCGCCGGCTGCCGTTTTCTTTTATTCGCCGCGCTCGATTCAATTAACGCTCATTCGGCAGAGCGCCGATGAAGTTCTAGTACTACTACGACTACGCGGTACTCCCAAAAGCAGGAAAACTTTTTCCCAGAACGTTTACATCTTGGTTCTGTCGCTCAGCGGGACTTGGAAGCGTGTTGTAGCTTCAGTTATAGGAACATAGATCTAAATCTCCTAGATATGGCGGCGCCTGCTGCGCGTCAGCTGCTGTGTCATCGGCCCGCTCGCGGCAGCAGATGGCCGAAGGATCGGGAGGCTCCAACTCGGAGCGCGGCGCTGAAACCTCCGTACGTTCAGCGCCGTCAAGACGGAGGAGCCGCCGCCGCGGCGCCGCTGCCGCGTTATGTAACGGCTCGCCGCCGTCCTGACTGGAGCGGCCTGGTTTACGCGGCGTCTCTCTGCTACAAATCCACGTTTTTGTGATGCGGTGAATCGCGTTGAAGCACCTCGTGGCTCTGCTGACGTCACGCGGTGGAGGAAGACCATTAACGGACGGGGGGGCTTCGATGGGATTAATGCCAGTTCCACCACTGACCCCGTTCTCTCCCCCGTTTCCTCTCCTCCCCTCCTCCCTCCTCTCGCCCGTCCTCCATCTTGCTCTCAGCGGCGGCGCGAGAACTTCCCAGCGCGTCCCAGATGTTGCTCCGCCGTCACCGAGGGCTTTCCGCTGCCTCGTCAGCGGCGCCTAATCCGCTCTCCCTGCGACCGCGTAGCGTGACTGGCGTCCCCCCCCCCTCTCCGCGAAACAAAGAGCGCTCGCCGGATCGTGTGTAGATGCGCGGCGCCGCGTCGGCCCGTGTTTTCCCTTGTTTTGACTGAGCCCGCTGACCTGCTTTCCGTCTCCTTTACGTAACACCAGCCAGGTCCTTTATTTACGCCCGTGTGTTTGCGCGGCGCAGCGGGAAGCCGGCGACTTAACTCTTTAAAAAGCTAAAGGTTCTGGTTTACCAACGGAAGACCCCCCCCCCTCCCTGCCCCCCCCGCCCCCCGCCTGCTACCGCATTTGCATCTGAATGATGTGGAATAATTGCAGGCGGATTGTAATAAAATGTCAAACGCACGGAGCAATTTGTGTCCTTTCCCTCCCGTCGAACGGATTGTTGTCATTCTTTCCCGCACGGCGGTGAATACGGCGGCGGAGGATCGCGCAAACTCCTTGTTTACGCCTTTAATTGGCTTGCAAAGCGGATGCAGACGGGCCAGCGGAGAGAGACGGCGAAGAGAGAAGGACGGAGGGTCAGATGGTCGGATATTCGACTGATGCGTCGGGGAAAATACTCAAATGTCAAGTCTGTCGTGGTAGTTTGAAGTAGAAGTACAATGATAAGCGGTTCCAGCGCCGCAGCAGGATGAAACCAGCCGCCTGTTTACGCCGAGGTGTTTTGTCAATAAGCGGAGCAGAGCGTCGATCCGGTGACTGGCGCTGGATCCGACCAATCAGGTCGTGTTGGACTCGGATGTAAGCGGGATAATTGGGAGACGCGTCGAGTACGAGTGAGAAATCTTCGTGGAGACGTCGGACGTAGATCGCGTCGAGAGCGGGAAGCTCGGGAAGGTCAATCTGCTTTCTGCCGTGTGACGAATCAATCCGTCCTCCCCCCTTCCTCCCCCCTCCTCCTCCCCCCCCCCCCCTCCATCCCGCCATCGTCTCCTCTCCGATGCCCCCTCGCGGGTTGGAACTTACTCACACTCATTAGAGCCCGAGAAAGCCTGCGGCTACCAACATCCAAACACACATTAACCTTTGCCGAAATGCCTTTTTTCCCCTCCCTCCCTCCTCCTCCTCCTCCTCCTCTCGCTCTCTCTCTCTCCTCTCGTTCTTGCTGAGACTTTAATTTGCTGGATCACACCCTCCCCCTCTCCTCACCCCCTTCCTCACCCCTCCAAATCACTCTCCCACATCCTATTTGGCAGCAGATAGAATCATTCTGAGAATTTGGGCAACAGCTGTGTTGATGGATGGCTGGCATGCACGGGGCCCCGTCCAGCTGTGGCAGTAACTCCTCCCCCGTGTGACAAGCGGGGACCAAGGCAACCGCCGCCACCGCCGCCGCCGCCGCATGAATAAATAACGAGGCGGCTGTAATTTATGGAGACGGTGGAGAAGTTGGACGAAAGTTTGGCAGGGAAACGGCGAACCGTCTCCGGAAGTTTGGAGGCCGAGCGCTTCCCTCAGACGACGGATGTTCGCGTCGGGTTTTTCGGTGAACCCGAATCCAAACCCCGCGTCCCCGGGGGCAGCCGGGACCCGGGCCGCAGATAAGGCGGCGATGAAAGGCGCGGCGGCCATGACAGGTGTTTCCAAAGCACACAAAGCCGGCGACCGGACTCTCCCTTCGGGTTCCCCTTTTATCCTTTTTAAACCTTTTACTTTGACTTGCAAACGGCGTGACCCGCGGTGAGAGACTCTCCATTTTTAAGCCCCGCGGGGATTACGGCGGCGAGCCCGGCCGGCGATATTATCGCGAGGCCGTCAGGAGGAGAGGCTCATTCAAGTGGACTCTAAGAAATTCATAAGGGTGAGCCCATGAATAAAAGATGATCTCGGGCGACTGTCGCCTCCGCTCCGTCGTCACGGGACGTCTCGGAGGCCGTCGACCTGCCGGCCGCCTGCGTCGCCTCGCCGGATCTCCGAGTTTCAAACACGCTGAAGCTCCAGGTGCGGTCCAGCCGGCGCGTCTCCGTCACGCAGACCGGCGCCCGCCGGCGGCCCCGTTCCCCCGTCGAGTCATGACGCCAGCTAAACGGCGCTCTTACAAGAGATAAACGTGTTCAATACGCAAAGTCGTTGTTCAAACTCGTCTTTTCCCGCGGAGACCGTGATTGAACGCGACCAATTAACAACCCGACTTGACAAATACCTTCGAGTTACGACGGAAACAATTTAGCAGAGGACGGCGCCGTCGAAAGCGCCGCAGTTTCTACAACCTATTTACAAGAGCGAGTTGTCAACGTGCCCGAAGGAAGCGGCGTTTAATTACACGCGCGCGCGTGTCGGCTGCCTTCAAACGTGAGAGTGAAGGATGTTGGCGGCGCTCTGAAGGGTGTTAGCGGTACGGCTGCAGGTGCGTTTGGCAAAAAATTCCGACAAACACCGTGACGGGCGGAGATTAAAGCGCCGCGGCGACGCTCGGCGTCTGTGTTCAACCCCTTCGGCCACGCTGTCCCCCTCTGAGGCGGCGTTTGACTCTCCTTTTCTTTCGTGTCCCTTCCTCCTCTCCATTTGGCTCCTCCCCTTTTCCTTTTGCGGCACCTCTAACGACGTTAAATCCACCAGAGCGGCTCGCTTGTCTCCGTCCTCCATCTCTCCCCCCACTCTGACCCCCATCGGGGCGTGGCTTCACCCCCCCCCCCCAGTCCAGCCTCATTGCTGAGCCTATCAGAGACGAGCAGGGGGCTGCGGAGTGATGGATGGCCACTCCTTGGGCCTCACCCCCCCCCCTCCCCCCTTCCCAGGGCTCGGCTCTGCTGGTAATGGCTTGACACATGATATGAGTCTAACCCGGTGTTTGCCGAGGGAGAGGGGAAGGAGTGGGCCCCCCCCCTCCTACGTCCTCACCCCCCCACCCCCGCCGGGGCCAGAGCAAAGCTTCACTCTGACAGGCTAAAGCAGGAAGAGCCTCAGTGCTGAGCAGCCTGCTGATTTACAACGAGGGGTGTCGGGGGAGGCGGGGGGGAGGCGGTGCGCCACGCCCATCTGAGAACCTTCCAGAAAGGAAAGTGAATAAAACACCTGAAATATGAGCCGTTGGACTCGTCCGCCACCGAAAGCGTCAAGATCACATTAAAACGTGTTGATTAGAACGCCGAGAAGCGACGGATCTTTATCCTTCGCTCCGTTTTTAGGCCACAACGAGCTAATTGAATGAGATGCTGCTCTGTGGGAATAACGCGATCCCAGTCCGGCGGTCCCAGTGTTGAGTGGGAAGTGGTTTTGCTGGTTCAGCCGGCAGAACATCTCTTCCCGTTTCCTCCGCAAACAGCTGCCGTCTTTTGTCCAATTTGAGAATCACAGGCAGACGTCCCTCCGCCGCCCCCGGCGAGCGGCGAGCGCGTCCATCAAGCGCGGGAAGGATCCGCGTTGATGTCTTGTTGAAGCAGGCGACTGACAGTTTGCTGCATGCATAATGCAGAGCCGCTGCGGCGGCGGCGGCGGCGGCGGCGGCGGCGGCTTCTCCTCGCCAAATTGCCAGACAAAATGAGCCGAGCTTGACGACGATGAGGAGCAGACACGAGATCCAGTCGGGCGACCCGACTCCATCATCGGGAGGGAGGAGGCTGAATCCCAACACGCCGAGATGTCGAGGGAATGTTAATGGTTGCCGGGACGACAGCGTGAAGTGATCCAGTTGATTAGAAATACCCGTTTTGGTCACCGAATAACGCTTCAACGTCCAAATCTTGATGTTTGCAGCTTTTGTTTGCTGCTCAGACAAACAAACCTGATTGAATGAATGATTTTGGGGCCTTTTTTATGCTTTGATTAACGCTATTGTGTCATAATATCGTGCGTTAATGAATTCCAGGCGGCTTTATCGGGTCTTACGTCGGAGGATGTTCCTCAAAACCTGCAGATTGTGTTTCGTTCGAGAGCGTTTCTCGACAGCGCGGACAGATGAGTGTTGGTGGAGGAAGTTAAAGACGTGGAGGGAAGAGGAGTCTCTGAACGGATCAATGAAGGATCAGTCAAGTCCAGCAGCAGGCCGTGTTATTTGGCCCGTCTGTCAGATGAAGTCCCCGCCGCGCGCCTCATCGCTGCATCAGCCGCCGTCTCCCGGCGCCTCTGTTTACCGTGGCGTGAAGCGACAAAACGCGGCTCGGAGGTCTGAGCCTTCGCCGTGTCGCGCCGCGTCCCGCCGCCTCGTTATCCGCCCCCCCCCCCCCTTCGCTCGGTGAGGTTGGCGGCGAAGGCGGAGGAATGAATAAATGAGAGCGAGGTTTGTTAAGGAGGGCGAGGAGAGCGGGCCGACAAGTGGAGCTGAAGGGGGCTCAGTCGGAGAGGGCCTGTTTGAACAAGACAAAGCTGACAAAGAGAACTAAATTGGCAACTGAACAGCATCAAACAAACACACACACACACAAACACACACACACACAGCTGGGCACGCTGTGGCAGTGTGTTTGCCTCTCTGACGAGACGCGCCGTCACTCGTGCACCTTTTGTGCCACGGAAACGACCGAGCGTGCCGGCGCGTTCGCCGCCGCGACGACTGTTCAAGAGTCTGCGCGCGCGGCCGGCTCCACCTGAAGTGTTGTTAGAGAGGACGGCGTCGCGGCAGGGACACCCGGGGGAGGTAAACAAACGCACCTCATCTCTAAAAGTCTTTCCTGAATGTATAATTTATTGATTTTACCAGCAATAACTGAAGCATTTTAATGCCGTGTTGTTGTTTTTCACATCCAGTCCAAACAGTTATTTTTTTATATCCTATAGAATAAATATGTTAAATATTTCTTAAATATTTAAACTGTATATTATATCTCTACTTATTATATAATATCAATATAATTCATGTAATAACTTATTTTAAAAAATTAAATGAATTAAAAAAAAATTGATTATTTTTATCCAGTCCAAACGATTATTTGTTTTATATCCTTAGAGAATAATTATATAAAATATTTATGAAATATTTAAACTGTATATTATTTCTCTACTTATTATATAATATCAATATAATTCATGTAATAACTTATTTTAATAAATAAAATTAAAAAAAAAAAATGTTTATTTTTATCCAGTCCAAACGATTATTTTTTTTGTATCCTTAGAGAATAATTATATAAAATATTTATGAAATATTTAAAAAAAAATGTATTTTATCTTTACTTAAAAAATAATATCAAAATAATTTATACAATAATTTATTCAATAAAAATCTATACTTTTTTTGTTTATTTTTATCCAGTCCAAACTATTAAAAACTCAAAATAATTATCCTCAGAGACTTGACAATTATACTAAAAATTCATATAAACATAATCCCAATGATTGCATCCAATTAACTCTTTTCAATAGTTTAATCATCGATAATAAGATAAATAATGGCAGTCGTATATTTTTACAAGCTAAAGAAACTTCATATTTGGAGAGATCTCGCATGTTTTCCTTCGCGCTGCTCCCTGATTGATTCCTGCACTCGTTCATGAGGCCTTCCTGTCAATCCTCCACCACTTATTTTCCCCCCACATCCCGTCGAAATCCACGTCCTGTAAGCTGCATCTTCTGGATCTCCTTTAATCCCGATTGGCGAACCATCAGTGACGCTGCGTCCTCTTCTGATCTGCCGCGTCTTACCTGATCACCAGCATCTGTTGGCGCTGATCCGAGCCGGCGTTCCGGCCCTGCGTCGCCGCGTCGCGTCCGGACGAGGCTTCGGACGCTCCTCGATGCTTCCGCGCTTGTTTCCGTCGTCGATTTGCGTAAACAGCTGTCGCCGCGCGCGCGCACGCGCGCACATGTGGGCACGCTCGTGCGACACGGGCCAGAAGCTCTTGCTCAGTGTCATTTGAATCGGCACTAAGAGGCTTAACATTAGCGGCCACTTGCCTCGGCAGAGCCGCGGCCGATCGGACCCGATGGAGGGGCCCCGGCGGAGCACATCTGTTCCTCTGCTGCATCTCTGCCTCCCTCCCCCACCACGGCACACACATCTGCACCCGGCTCCTTCAGGGCCGCGCACACACATGCGACACACACACACGCTGATACACACCGATGTCCCTTCGGCACAACGAATGTACAGAGGGGGATGAAAAAACAGCGTACAGTAGAGCATGTCTTATAGCGGCAGCTGTGGCTGAATCAGCTGCTCGTGAGGCTCCGCCCACAGGCTTTCTGCCACCACAACCTGTCCCTGAGCAACCTCAAGTCAAACACTTGAACATCTGGCGCCTTAAACTCGCGATCTGCACAATTATGCACGCTTTTTTTTAATCGCTGTGGTGGCATACTTCCTTTTTTTTTTTTTCTTGTTTTTTAAATCTCACTCAGGATTTTTTCGCTGTTTCATCCATAAATGTTCTCCAGTGAGAAGCTGCGAAGTGCAGCAGTGCAGATATGAGCAGCAGTTTCCAGTCTCGCTGCTGCTGAGGACTGAAGGCTGCTTTATGCCTCCTGTTGAGTCCACAGACAGCGACAGAAACGAAAGTTGAAGGCTGTCAAAGCAAGCTGGACGGAGCGTTGCAGTACCGCTGGGGAACAGGGAGGGCGGTAGCGAGATTCAAGGTGAGACGTGACGCGTTGCCGACGCAGTTTTCGTGGGATCTCGTAAGCTGTCGAACCGTTTCATACTAGATTTTTACTGGAAGATATTAAATTAATTTATGTGTGTGTCTGTTTGAGAGTTGCTGCAGCACGAGTGTGTACAAATCGACTTTTGGGGTCTTCCAGTGGACGCACACACACACACACTCGCGCGCACAGAGTGGGTTAATGTTGACATTGCGGTGTCCCGTAATAACATCGGCGCCTGCTTCTCCCTGGAGGTGCTGAACTCTTCACACGAGGCTGCGGCGGTGGTGGCGGCGGTGGCGGCGGTGGCGGCGGCGGCGTCGCGGCGCTCAGCTTCAGATAAGATGCAGTGATTGCACAGGCCAGAGGGCAGCGGTGGAGGGGATGTACTGTTAATGTAGACATCAGAATAACACACCTCACAGAGTGCAGTGATGGAACGCTGAACAATCCAATATGATGGGCTTTAACACACACACACACACACACACACACACACACACACACACACACAGAGTGACTCCTCACTTCCTGTATGCTCCCTCTTTCCTTCACTCCGATGGAGGAAGCAATCACTCCATCGCTGTGAACTCTGTCGTGTGTCCGACACCTTTGTCAGCGACCTTTACGCTGTTCACACACGTCCTCCGTCCCGTCCGGAGCCGCAACTCGTCTTTATCGCGCGGCAGGTCGACCCCGGACGAGTCGCCGTCCCCCCTCGAGTCCCTCTTACAAGACAGGAATCATAGTTATTCAGACTTCTTCAGTTAAAGGCGGACGAAGCACTGCTTCGCCGTCTTGTCCTCCACTGTCGCAGTGTGTGCGTGGCTGTGACAGAAGCACAGGAAGTTGTAATTATTGGAACGAGCAAAAAAATAACTGAGTCAACCGTCTTCCGTCAGAGACGCGATCGCGCCCGACGTTCACCGCGTCTCCCGCGCGAAGCCCTCATAATGGCGTCCGCAACGCTAAGACGAACGCTAATGGCTGCAGCTGATTGCCGGCAAGTCATCAGCGTGCGTCGAGTCACATCACGGGCCGGTCGGAGAGCGTTCGACGCGCCGCCCGGCAATAAAAGCATCACGCTGAATAATGTAAAGTATAAAGAACATGTTTGTGTACACGGAGGGAGAGAAGAACTCCGTGCGGAGCGGAAAAAGCTAATGTAAGCTGAAAGAAGATGAGTTTAATAAAGCGGCGTGGGAGGATCGGGGACGGCGGTGTTTGCGGAAGCGTTCATCACTTATTAACGCCACATTGAGGCTGCCCAGTCTGATTACTGACGTACCAGCGAGCTGCAGCGTCCCGGTGAGCCGCGTCGCCATTGCCGCCGCCGCCGTGAAAACCTGAGGGACGACGCCGCCGCGACGTCCTTAAGTACGGCTGGCGACTTCCTGGATTATTCATATCCCCCCCCCCCCCCCCTCGTCCGATGAATCATTTTGTCACTTCCTGTGCGATCGCGGGGCCAAATTCTTCATTTGGGCAAATAGGGCAGATCTTCGGGGTCTCAATTAGCGGGAGAAAGAACCGACGCGCAGTCCCACTTTGTATTTTGGGGCTGCGAAAACAGGCGTATTTTTAGCATCTTTTATCAGCTCGGGCGCTGCGTTTTCATTAGTAAACACACCTTCTTATTTATTTATTTGTTGGTGTGCGTCGGGGGAGGAGGAGGGGGAGCGCGGCGCACGTTTTGAATGAAATAATAATGACAACTTTGAGGCTTTTAGGCCTCTTTAAGGCGCCCGGCACCCCCGGGGGGCCACGTGTAGGAAGAGATACCTCGGCTGGAGTCGGCCCAGCTCGCGACGGGGTTACGAATACGCCGGCGTAGCGGCGCCGGGACGTCACTGCGCCGTTATTCCGTTAAATTCACAACAGACGAGAACGTTTCTGACCAGAAAAACCCACCGAAATTGCTAAATTACCAAATTGCGCCGCGTTTGTTCGGTTCCTGGAAGTGTTGTGAGCTGCAGCAGCTTCCTCATCCAAACAAAGAGCCCCACCTTTATTGGCTTTGGCGCTAAAATGGCCCAACTGGAGTTGGCCACGCCCCCACGCACCTCGTGTGCGATTGCCCGCGCCCGAGTCGCGTTGATAGTCAAGGCGTTCTCACCTTTATTATGGGTTTAATGGCGAGTTTATCCCAGTCACAGTCCAGCGGTCGGCTCTTTAACTATTATCTCTTATTGAGATTGATCGTAACGTGGACGACTGAGCAGCGAGCGGCGGCGGCGGCGGCGGCGGGCGCATCAATCACGGCGCGGCGTGTTAACAGACATGTCTCATGAACCGAACGACGGCTTTGGTTGATGATGCCAGAAGAGCTCCTAAAGATCTGATCAGTCACGCTCCGGCGTGTCAATCACGTCAACCCCAGCGCCGCCGTCCGCCGCCATCCGCCGCCGGGCACCGCTCGGCGCCGGGCTTCCTCCTCTGCTGCGTCTCCACACGTGTGTTTGCGCCAAGCCAGATAGCGAACGCTCTTTTGATGTATTTGGACTCAGTTTGTCCTCGCAGGACGATTCATCACGTCGGCCGCTCCCAGGGCGAGGAAACACAACACACAAATCTCGCCGCCTCCCCGCAGGACTCGGTCGTGGGCTAACTGTCCAAACGTCCAGGATTTATGGGGTGCAAGACGTCTCGCGGGCGCCGCGGCTCATCACTTCTGCCACATACGGCCGGCGAAGTTACGTAAAATGCAGCGCTTGCGCTTTGAGGTGCGTTGGACGGATGCGAGGCCGGGAAACCATCTATAACGCGCGACTTCGGAGGCGAAGAGTCGGACGGGAGGACGCAGGGAGGAGCTAATGAGGTCTTTTCTCAGCTCGTGCTGAGGTTGATGCTTGAACCTCATCGCCAGACAAAACTGCATCACTTCCTGCTCCGGCGAGGCCCCGCCTCCTCTGATGGTGTGGCGTCCACGAGCCGTCCCCACCGAGTCGGCACTCCAGAAATGCTCCCAAGCCATCAGGACCGCGATCTTCGTCCAGAAAGGGTCGAAACTAACTGGAACTCTGGGATTGTGACACTTCCTTCCGCGTCTTCCGCTAACTCGCTCACCTCCTGAAATTCCTCCTCGCCAAATCATCGCCCGCTGAGTTTTGTGTCTCTGCGCGATGTTGTCGAAGCGCCACTTCTGTGAAAGTTGCGTCGATAGTTTTTTTTTTTGCGAGCGTCGGAAGCTCATTACTTCCCGAGACGAAGTCGGCGAATCGCGCTAAGAGCCGAAGAGCTTGTGGTTGATGTGAGGTGACGACCCACTGTACCACTGCGCCCCCCCCCTCCCCCCCCCCTTCCTTTGGTACCTCTACACCTCCCTCCGCCCCCTCCGAGCGCTCCATCGCTGAGGCCCCTCAGATTCCACTCAGCATCGCTTGTTCTATTCTTTCACTTGCTGGCATCAATTCAGAGATACGAGAGAGCAACATGTGTGTGTGTGCACGTGTGTGTGTGTGTGTGTGTGTGTGTGTGTGTGTGTGTGTGTGTGTGTGTGTGTGTGTGTGT
>JASSRZ010000014.1:1119996-1132092 GCA_032164315.1 Malacoctenus gilli | reverse complement strand
CCCGCCCCCCCGCCCGCCCCCCCCCCCCCCCCCCCCCCCCGGCGACAGGCTCTGCCGTTGATGAATTGGGCGTCGCGATCAGGTCAGATATAATACTGCCGGGGTCAGCGTCACTCAGAGCCGAAGAGATGAAGGTCGAGGCGGGGTCAAGAAAATGATCCGCCTCGCGTGACCGTCACGCTCCCAGCCGCCGACGTCGGAGCGGCGGGACGCTTGGAAGTGTTCAGCTTCCACTTCTTCTTCTGCTCCCTCTGCTGCCGTCTCGGTCGAATTGATGGCGGTCGACCGCCGCGGCTCGGAATCGGGGGTCCGGGGGGCCTCGCCGGGACGCCGCATCGATCAACGAGCGGCCCGAGGCTCTGAAACGAAGCGAGCGTTTCCTCCAATCGACCGACACCTTTCTGCTTCCTGTTTCCGCGCGAAGCTCCTCCTACCTGACGAAGCGTTTTCGTCTGCTGATGCTCCCACGTGACCGCCGCACTCAGCGTTCAGGAAGCCGTCAAATCCCGCCCTCACCCGTGAGGTGACGAGGTGGCAGCGCAGCGCGCTGGAGGGGCTAACGGGGGGGGGGGGCGCAAACGTATTATCACACGTTAAGCTGCGGAAAGCTTAAGCTGCGCTGGAGTGCGTCACATCTGCGCTGATTGATACTGTAAGAGGCTTCCGCCCTCTGACCCCGCCCCCCCACGCTCGTGCTGCGGCGTGCTGATTATCTGCAGCCATCAGACCAACCGCGGCGGCGTGAAAGTGTCGGAGAGGCAGAAGCAGAGGAAGGAAAGGAATCACGAAACGTGACGTGAACTTCCTGCTGCATCCGTGACTTTCACGTGAGGAGGAGGAGGAGGAAGGAGGAAGGAGCAGCCTCAAGAACAAAGTCTCACGTGGAACGTCGTCTCTGAACGGGTCACTCGAGCGTTTTGGCCGTTTTGGCAGGTTGTTGTTCCTGAACCTAAGCGGGAGCCTTCAAAATAAAAGCTTCTGGTGGTTGTCCAGGTTGGTTCTGGACTCCAGTTTCCTGAGGGTCTCGGTCTGCAGGTGCAGAACCATTTCCGTAGGGACTCGGGACCCTTGACGGTGCCGCCGCTACCCGGCTGCACGTTCCCATGAATCACCTCCCGTCCCTCCGGCGTTCCGGTGGGGAACACGAGCAGGCGGGTCGTGTTCCCTCGGCGTCCGCGCGCAGCCGGACTGATGTTGTGTTTTATTTTGCGCGACCACGCCGCGCTCACTTTTACTCATCCTGAGGAGGAGGAGGAGGAGGAGGAGGAGGGACGGAGGGCAGCGGAGGTGAAACAGTCGAGCGCTGATGACAACGAGGAGGAGGAAGGAGGGCGAATGACGGAAAACATGTGGCGAAGGAGCTCGCAGAGCAGGAGAGAGAACGCCGTCTTTATCTAGGTCATCTCCGTCTCCATCCTCCCTGGCCTCCTTCTCCCCCTCCCCCCCCTCCCCCCTCCTCCCCCCCTTCCTCCCATATTGTTCCCACACTGGCAGCGCCTTAGCCTTTCCCGTCCTCCTTCCACGGAGGAGGATGCTAATGGCCGCCCATGAAACTTTAAAGAGCCCGAATGGCCGGCCGCTTTCATAATTATCTCGGGGCGGGCGGACGGACGAGCGGGGCTCTCCTCGCCGCTTTTTCTTTTCATCGCGCGGAGCGAAGATCCGTGCGGTCGGCGAGATGCGGCCGCTCTCTTCAAACGTCCGAACCGGGGAAACGGCGTCCCGATTGGAGGCTCGCCGTGTCTCGAGCGTCTTCGTCCGTCCTCCGGGAGACGGAGTGGACGAGTGGAGGGCTTCTCCCTCTCACCACGTCGAACGGTTTGCGTTCTGAGGAATAAAGCAGCTTAATGAGTAGAACTAAGTAGGAATAACGCGAGCGAGAGAGATCTGAGATAAAGGCCGCGAGATTAGATGGTGAATTCGTGAGGAAATCAGATAATACAACTGTGGGAGAGAAAGAATGTGATTAATTTAAAGGTAATTTAATATTTACGTTGTTTTTATTGGCCCTCACACGTGTTGTTTGGTCACGAGGGGGCGTCGACTTTTATCCGTGTGAGGGATGAAAAATTCAACAGGAGAGTGGATGTATAGGGGGGGGGGGGTGAGGGGGTGTTGGGGGGGGGGGGTTTCTCCCTCTTTACACCTCCAGCACCATTCATCACAGTCGAGTCGCTCGGGGAGCGAAAGGACAGAGCGAGAGAAGCGAGCGAGACCGCGAGGAAGAAGAAGAAGAAGAAGGGGGGATAAAAGACGAAAACGGCGAAGGGTTTTTTCTCCAACGTCCGCTGCGAGGGCTCCGCTCTACACGGTCGTGTCCAGGAACTCGCCGCCACTAATGGCGGTCAAAGCGGGCGAGACGTCCGGTTGTTTCACTGCGCTGGATGTGAGGCTGCAGGAGTGTAATAGAGTACCGGAAACAGGAGTGAAGGGACAAGACGGAGAGGCAGGCTTCACTCTTTCCCGAGCGTCGTCTCGGGATCTCCGCGCTCGCTCTGCCCCGCCCGCTTCTTCTTCTTCTTCTTCTTCTTCTTCTTCTTCTTCTTCTTCTTCTTCTTCTTCTTCGTCTCTTTGGGGTGCGAGGACCCGAGGGCCCGCGTCTTAATTACAAGCGAGAGACGCGGCGCCTGAACACCTGGCCTCACCTGTCGGCGCGATGCGCTCTGGGAGCGTTTCTCGTGACGCCATCGCTTGTCAGGTGATCCGACTCTCCTGGGCCTCCGCCGTGAACAGCCCGTCCTCTCGCAAAATGCTGGCCTGGCGAACGGCGACGTCAGCGGCGGCGGCGGCGGCGATTCGAGCAGCTGGACTTTGTGGCTGCTTCAGGATCGTCCCGCGTCACGTGACCTTGGGGGCTCGTCTCTGTCCGCTGCCTTTTTCCGCGGGCGCGTCGCTTCATTATTCAGACTTTTGATCAGCGTAATCTGCTCGTGAACCTCGCCGGGTTTGATCCCACCCGTAATAAACAGTTCGGTCTCCTCCGAGTCGGGAGATTACGGCGGCGAGCCGACACGAAACGCGTGGCGCCCGCTGGAAATCCAGCCGAATAAATCCGCCGCTGCCGCCGCGGTGGCTGAAGTTTGGTAATCAGGACGTGCAACTTTGGGCTGCTAATGAGATGAAATTGTTCATTTTCGGAGGCGCCGAGGCGTGACGGCGGCAGGAAATGGGACAGCTCCAGATCTCGCGGCGAGGCGGGGGGTGGTGGTGGTGGTCGGGGGGGACGGGGGGACGGACGTTGGCCCCGCAGAGCGGCGCCGCCGCGGATTCCTCCGGCTTGTTTCACACGGAAAACAAATACCAAAGGTGTTCCGACAGCAGTTTATGACACTTGACGCGTGTTGCCCTTTTCTGCCCAGAGATTAAACCACTTTGTTTTGGGGGGAGGTTCAGCCGCACCACAACCCGCCGCCGCCGCCGCGGCGTTGCTCCTCTCGTTACTGTTTGACGCCGTTAAAAAAAGCCGCCGCTCGGTTCTTTCGTCACTCAAACTCCTGCTTAGGCGTAATTATCGTTGATCGACTTTTACACCGTTTCTCTGGTCAATCGCGAGAATCGTTACACACGAATACTCCGGTTTACCCAAAGGGTTGTGGTGTTTGAAAGGTTTGCGGTTCGATTCCCTTATTGTGCTCCGTCCTCGAGCCAAACGCTCGACCCCCCCCCCTCGCCTCGTAGGAGCGCCCTCACATTTAACGTTCGATGTTAATTCGCAGGAATACATTAATGAGGACTAGAGTAGGGAACCTGAGGTGGTCCTGGAAGGACCGGGTTCATGGACTCGTGTCAGGACGCCTGAAGGGGGGGCGTCCAGAGTCCTCAGCGTTTGGAGCCGCTCGGACCAGAAACTCTGAATCTCTCGCCGTTCTCTCGCAGCGTCCATTTTTAATCCGGGACTTCGGACGCCTTTTCGCCAATTTCACCAATCGACCAGAGGAGGAGCCTCTGGGAGTCCCGCAGGCGCTCCTCGCTCGTCTCCGTCCGTCTCGCCGCAACGCGAAAGCCGAATGTTTTTTGTGGACGTCTCGTCTCCGCCCGTGTCCAATTAGTGTTGTTTTCTGACGACTCCGGCGGGACGCGGCGCTCCGCTCTCCGCGGCCTCGTTCTTTCAGTCGCTCTCCATCGCATCTCGTCGTCATGGCGCCTCGCATCTCCCCCCCCTCCCTCCCCCTCCGTATTATCTGCCTTACCTCCCGATAACCCGTCTCTTTTTACTCCCCCCTATACCTCCGGCGCCCCCCCCCCCTATCGCCATTCATCAGGCGTCCCGCGAAGCGAGGCTGCGTTGCGCCGGGCTGTCTTTGGAATAGTTATCAGAGCGCGCCTCTCCCAAACTGCGGGTGTGAATGCTGAACATACAATTATGCAGGCAGAGTGGGCTCTGAGAGAGAGGAGCAGGGGGGCAGTGGGGGGGGGGGCGCTGCCGGGGGGGCAGCGGGGCTGCTGGGAGATGGATGGAGGGTATCTGGGGCTTGACTGACAAGGCAAATGGTAATAAATGACTCCCATGCCAGTTGACAAATGAACACACAGAGCCAGGAATAGAAGCAATCACGGCAGATAAACACTGACATGCAGCCCGTGTGGTCGCTCCTCCGAAGCCGACGCCCACTTCTCTCATCGCGGCAGAAATATCCCGCGTTTCCTCCCGACGCTTTTCCCGTCTTTTCACGCCGAGGTCGCGGCCGGCCGGCCGCACGCGCAGGAGCCGGATCTGCGTGCCGACGCGGCGGCGTGCCGGATGATGGATGGAGTCCCGCGCCTCGCCGGCGGGGCCATTCGTCAGCGGCGGCCACCTGGGTGGGACGCGCGGCGCCCGAGGTTGAAGGCCAGGCCAAACGCTTCCTCCTGCGTGTTTACGGCGCCTGATGCGCTCCCGCTCGCCGGCGCGTCTTCGTCTGCCGCGACCTTGCGTTTGGTTAAAGCCCCGGGCGGCGACCTTTACAGCGGCGAGAATGCGTCGAACCCTCGAACCGGAGACGAATACTCACCGGATTGAGCGACGTTTTCGCTGCGCTGTGATTGGATACGCGTCGCTAATCACTCGCAGGATGCAGGAAGGTTGAAAATATGACGTTTATTTGACAAAACACTGAAAAATTCTCAGATTTCGACTTGAAACTCTGCAAAAATCTGGTGTAAAACCACAATCGACTAGATCTTGAACCTCTGCTTTAGAGGATCTTCCTCCTTCAGACGTCTCCACTTCTTCCTTTGACTCCTGGCAGTGAGTCATGTTTCAGTCAGTCACAAAAGGTTCAAGTCCAAGAATAAGATCTTCGTAATAAAGCGCCGGCTTTTCTCTGCATTCAGATCCAGATTTATCTTCGGAAAAAAAAAAAAAAAAACTCGTCCGAAGTAATAAAAACGGTCGCAAACACGAGACGTACGCAGAAATCCAATAACTTCCCTCCGCGAGCTGTTGTCTCTCCGTGCGTCAATGAGCTTCCTTAACCTCACGGGGGGCCGGACGCCGATTATTAACTTTTAACTGCCGACGACTCCCCGAATCCCTCTCGATGCGGCGCAAACAGGAACGAGAAGCGATCAAGATCGAATGAGCCTCACCTCGGAAGTCGTGAATTTTCTTCTTCTGGGATCGTTCGGAGCGTCGTTCCCCCTCCGGAGCAGCAGGTGGCAGCACGAGGTGAACGCGATGGCGGCGCGTCCGTCGTGAGCTGCGGCTCCTCGCCGTCAACGAACGGTAAACAGGCTGAATCAAACGGAATAACTTCGGTGACGTAAACAACAACAGGAACGTGATTGGCTGAGACTCGTGTCATCTGCCGTTAAGCGGCGACACGCTCGTATTTTGTTCGTCTTGATTCTCCGCCAGATCGCCGCGGGCGACGACGCGGATGCGTCGAGTCAAAGTTAGAGTTTTTTTTTTTCTCTTCCTTTCTTCCTTCTTGAAGACATTTGCGCAGCATTCAGACTAATATTTCTTTCATGGCGCTCGCGGAGCGGGATGATATCTCCGATTTGATGTGACGAGCGCCGCTTTGAGACCAGATGAGTCATCGGCATCGGCGCCCGCGGGCTCCTGGAGCGTGGAGCTGCGTTTTCCATAGCGCTGTGGGAACTATATGGATCGGCGTTGGAACTCCGTGGGCCGGATTTATTCGTCTGGGATCAGCTGCGAACTTCGCGACCCCTCCTGAAGACTCTGGGAGCTGATTGACCAACTGGGCTCACTGAGGCTTTCGCCTGATTGCTGATAAACAGCAACGATTCGGAAGTTTGGCCTTCACGAACGGTTAAACGGGATGAGTAGGCACTAAAACAGTTCCCGATCTCAGGATCGATGTCACGATGACCAAAAAACCCGGAAACTCGAGTAGAAAAAAGCCCCAAAGTGGGCGTCGGCCTGATCAAACGCCATAATCACACTTGATCATTTTGACAGCGTAACGAAGAGACGTCTGCGCGCCTCCGACGGGCCCACAATAGACCCGCAGCAGAACTCCTGAAACGGCACTTTTAAAGGTTCCCAACACCTCGCCCAGCCTGGTATCCTTTAACGGCCGATCGATAGAGTATCTGTCTATGTAACGAGCCGCCCGCCGCCGCCGCCGCCACGGCAACGCCGGATCAGCAAACCAGATCTATCATCCTTTAGCCTCACCTGACCGCCGCCTCGCACAACGCACACACACACACACACACACACACACACTTGGAGTGTCTGACCTCTTCAGCGTCATCAGCGGCAGCTCGCCGGGGCGCCGGCGCTCACGTGCTCGGCGGACCGCGGGACCCCGGAAAAAAACGTAACATGCGAGCGCACGCGGCCGGTCACACGGAGAAACGCTGATACAGTGGAGGGAAAAACACAAATTGCGGCGGCACGCGCCGTCGCTTCGGTTTCCCGGCGGAATAAACGATTCCGCCGGACGGCCGCCGTGGCGTTAACGAGCTTCCCGTCTGAGAAATGCTTTTCTCCCCCCCCGCCCCCCCCCCCCGTCTCCGAGGGCAACGGCGTGCACGGGCTTCGGTTTGGGAAACATAAATCAATAAATAACCGGAGTTAAAGTCCAACACACGTGTTTTATTTTGATCTTCATGATTAATGTCGGAAACGTTGGAGAAAAACTCGACTCTACACTTCTTCATGCTGATAAAAAGTGTTTTATTCTGAAAGAGACTCTAAAAATAAAGCGTTAAAGCATGTTTTTACCTCTAACATTGAAGAAATTTCAAAATAAAAGGTCCGAGACTGCGAAATTTGTTGGAATTTTGCGTTTGAGTCACTAGAATCTAACGTTTGGTTACTTCGCTTGTTGTGAGGCGTCTTCCGGAACGTCGCCCCCTCTGGTGTGTCACCAGAATGCGGGATTAAACGGCACCGTTCACCTTTTAATGTGCGTTTAGTGCGATACGTGCGGCACAGATGTCTTCTCTCACTCTCCAGAGACGCTCGCTCAGGAAATATTCCCGTCTTTCAAAATAAGAGTTTTTTTTTCTGCAGTTGTGGCAATAATCCGTATTCTTAGACGTTGGTGGTGTGAAACGCTGTTTTTCTTTTTCTTTTTTTTTCTCACTGAACAAAGTCAAACAAGGGCCGAGTTCTAATGATGTGTTTTTATATGATAATGACTCTTCTTTCAAGTCTCGCTACAGAGTTGAGAGAGACGCGCCTCGTTCTTCCAGCCCGAGCCGCTTTCATCCCTTTTGGGATGCGCCGCCGCCGTCGCCCGCCGGGCGCCCTCCCCCCCCCCCCCCTCGACTCTCCGCGTCACGTCACTCGTCCTCTGACAGTCGGTCTTCGCTCTGCGCGCGTTCGTAGGCTGCAAAAAGTCTCGATTCTGATCGCGATTTGTGGCGTTTCGGTTGTTTTTATGTAACTCGTTCGGTGTTGGACTTCTTTGTGACGTTGTTGTGTTGTTGTGTCGCCTGTTAGGAGTTGTGTTGTGCTTTCTGAGGGTCGCTGTACACACACTTTGCATGTGATGAAGGTGTGTTTCTGTTTTCAGTAGTTGGCTTCACTGGAACCCCTCAAATACACACAAAACAGCAGGAATGTGGATTGCAGGGTGCTGCTGGTTTTTAGGCCAACACACACACACACACACACACACACAAACACACACACGCGCGCGCGTGCGGCAGCCTGTAAAGTTGAGGAGTCTGACATGTCCTGCGCTCTCTGGGATGCCGGCGCCGCGGCGGCTCTCTGCGGACGCCGGCGGTGAGAAGCGGTCACGCAACAGTGAGCCGGTGAGAGACGCTGATGCAGAGCGAGCGAGTCGGCGGGAGAGACGCAGCCGGGGAGGCAGAACAGACGGCGGCGGCGGCGGCGAGCGCCGAGCGGCTCGGAGACGCCGGGCAGCCGCGCGCTGCCCCGTATCGCCGCTCGACACGAACACACCGACAACATATGCATGTAAATACACGTGCCGACACCCGTCCGCCCACGGACGCGCTCCTATCGGCGCCGCACAGCAGTTCCCCCCAGATGCGCTTCCCACGTCTATCTCCACCGGCACACCGGAGGACGAGCGGAGGCAGACAATGGCGAGCGATGAGAGGGCGGGGTGGGGGGGGGGGCGGACGGGACACGAGTCCGCCTCAAAGACGGACGAGTACATGTTGGGAAACGGAGACGGCAGCGAGGCGTCCCAACAGGGTGCAGGGGGGAGGAAACGGAGCGAGGGATGAGTCAGAGAAAGAGAGAGAGAGAGAGAGAGCGAGGGGGGGGCACAAAGAGGGGAACTCAATAATACATGTTTGGGAATTCCCGGAACGCTTTGTGGGTCCAAGTCGGAACTGCCGGTTCTCAGCCGGCGCCTTTCGCCTCCTTCCACCTCTTTGGTTTCACTCGGGAGCGAGACGCCGACGCGGCTGCAGGTCAGCGGGCAGCGAAACTGCGGCGAACTCGAGTTTTTCTCACATCGTTCACGGAGCGACAAAGGTGACGGCTGGAGTTAATATTGGTGTCGCGAGCGATCGCTTCGGACCGCTTCACGCCGGGTGAGAGTCGGACGCGCCGCGCGCGAGCCGCCCGCTGTCCGGCGAGGCCCCACCGGGCCGGAGGTAACGGTAATGCTCAGAGACGGCGCTCGCAGAGGATTAGCGGCGGGATGAGAAATGCGGCGCGGCAGTCCAGCGTCGGAGCGCAACCCGACTCCAAAAAACACGGGAAAGCAAAAGAAAAAAAAAATCTGCAGCGGCTGTAATTACCGACTCAGACGTGTCGGTAAACACGGAAAGCGGCGCGAGTGATGGGAATACGACGGGTTTCGTCGACGGCGTCGCCGCGTCCGTGAGGAAGAAGCGTGAACGACAAACGAGCCGCCGGCGCCGTATGCTCGGATGCATATTGTGCAGCAGGTGTTGGCTGTGGGAGCCTCCAGTTGTGCTCTGAGTTGTGCAGCGCTCTGGTGGGGGGAAGGGGGGGGGGTTGGGGGGGGGGGCTCCTCAGCCAAGGGAGGCACTGACGGACGGCCGCAGGCGGGCAGCCAGATGCTCCCCCTGCAGGTGATTCTGGAGCTCAGTTTTCATCTCCAATTAAGTCGAAGGGACCGCGGGGACACCGTTACACCCCCTCTCATGGTGGACCGTCCTGTCTTGAGGGGACGCACACGTCCGTCCCACGAGGCCGAAGTCTCACCAGCTCACAGCTGAGACATCCCGACGCAAAGACGCTATTTACTCATTCACAGATTATCGTCTGCCTGCGTAGCTCCGCCCACTCCGACTCGTCGACCAGCTGGTTTTAGGTTCATTCTCCTGCATCCTGTGAGCAGCAGGTCGGAGCCCGTAAATCGAACTCCGTGAGAGATAAACGCAGAGTGATGAACGTGTGATCCTTCACAATAAAAGCGATGACTTCACAGCTGCGGCTCCGCGTAATGCTCGGCGAGCAGTCGGCCGTGAGTCGACGCCATCGCTGGGAGGAAGTGCGTGCTTGCGTGCGTGTGAACACACATGAGTGTGGCGTCCGTACGGCGCTCTGCGGAGCGAAGGCCTCACTCCGGAGACGACCCCCTTCCCGAAATGTCGGCTCTGCCATTTGCAGGCGACGTGCATCTCGAGGCGGCGGCGGCGGCGGCGGCGGCGCCCGCCGACCTGCGCATATTCATCAGACAATAACCGATAATCGCGCGGCATCTGATTGAGACGTGCCTGCAGCACAACACGGCCCGCGGGGGAGCTGAATTAATGGCAGCGCCGCTTAATGAAGCACACCTGTGGGCTTCGGGGGGGCAGATCCGCGACAGCTGTGACCGTGACGGGCGCAGGGGGGACGGCTCACGGCGCTGCTTCGCCGCCGCCGCCGCCTGTCAGGAAGTGACGCAACCTCGCGGTTCGGTCGCAGGGGGAAAGTCGAGCAAACTTGAGAGTCGAGCAGGTTTCGAGTCTCGCCGCCGCCGTCGTCGTCCTCCCGCCGCCCTCCAGCCGTCACGGCTGAAAGTCGAGCCGCCGTCCTCCAGGAGGTCAGAAACTTTTTTTTGGGTGGGAGGATGATCTTTATCCTCCCACAAAAAAAAACCAAAAAAAAAAAAACAGAGCGCCGCTCTCTGGAATCTCATAAATCAGAAATGAAGGCGGGATCAGAGGGACGAGAGCGACAGGAAGTAGGTTAACAAACGCATCAGGACAACGAGGCGTCCAGCAGCACGGCAGCGGCGGCGGCGGCCCGGCGAGCGAGCGAGTCAGGAAGCGAGGGAGCGAGCGAGGGGGCTCCTGTTTTAATACACTCAACAGAATCACAGAGCGGAGCGGCAGATGGCAAATATCCAGAGATGGACTGAGTGGATGAATGGAGAGAGACAGAGAGTGAGAGAGCGAGAGAGGGTGAGAGGGAGAGAGAGGGCGAGGAAGATAGAAAGAGAGAGTGAGATAGAGAGAGCGAGAGTGAGAGAGAGAGAGCGAGAGTGAGAGAGAGATTGAGAGAGAGAGCGAGGGAGATAGAAAGAGAGTGAGAGAAAGAGAGAATGAGATAGTGAGAGTGAGAGAGAGAGCGAGCGAGAGAGAGAGAGATTGAGAGAGAGTGAGAGAGAGAGAGAGAGAGCGAGGGAGATAGAAAGACAGAGTGAGAGAAAGAGAGAGTGAGATAGAGAGAGTGAGTGTGAGAGAGAGAGAGGGAGAGAGAGAGGGTGAGAGACAGCGAGAGAGAAAAAGAGAGAGTGAGAGAGAGCGTGAGAGAGAGAGCAAGGGCGATAGAAAGAGAGTGAGAGAAAGAGAGAGTGTGAGAGAGAAAGATTGAGAGAGAGAAAGAGAGTGAGGGAGTGAGAGTGTGAGAGAAAGAGAGTGAGAGAGAGCAGAGTTGACCTCAGAGGAGAACCAACCAGAAAAGTATCCGAGTAACTCATCAGTTACTTGATTACTTTGTTCACTGTGTCGTCGTCTTCTGACCAGTAGAAACGTGTAGTATCGAGCCGATCGTCTCGGGGCGTTCACAAGAAAACCTCCAAGTTGCCACGACCGTCGCTGAAGCTTCGCAGCCTCCAAACAGGAGCAGGAAGGAACCTGTTTTGTTGATCCGGCGTCCGGTCGCGTTGCCGTCCGTGTTTGTACGCAGATCTTTGTTGACGGCGACTCCGTCAGCGGCGCGTCCAATCAAGGCAGCAGATGAAAGGCTTCTAGAGACTAATGTATGATAAAATATACTCGCCGCGCTCTCGTCCCGCTTCGTCTCTCTGGAGTTCGGATAAAAATGGGGGAACCGCTTGGAAATGGATGCCATGCTAATTTATGCTGATATGATTAATATCAATATATATGCAATTAGACGCGGCGGTCGTGCCTTCGTGGAGTCGCCTCAGAGGAGCCGAGGGACGCCGGGATCGATGCTCGGCCCGCTTCCTGGTCCCTCCACAATAAAAGCCCGCCCTTATTAAAGGTTCCCTCAAAAGACGCGGGACGCTCCGATAAACGTCTTATTCCAGGATTTTCCCCGGACATCCTAACTGTGGTGTTGGCTCGTGTTTCGGAGCGCTGAACTGGAAAACTTTGGCATCTGCGCCTCTGCCGTCCTCCTCCTCCTCCTCCTCCTCCTCCTCCTCCTCGCTTGTCGTCTTCTTCTTCTTCTTCTTCTTCTTCTTCTTCTTCTTCTTCTTCTTCTTCTTCTTCTTCTTCTCCTTCTTCTCCTCC
>JASSRZ010000014.1:1100385-1112736 GCA_032164315.1 Malacoctenus gilli | reverse complement strand
TGTGTGTGTGTGTGTGTGTGTGTGTGTGTGTGTGTGTGTGTGTGTGTGTGTGTGTGTGTGTGTGTGTGTGTCCATGTATATGAAGGGACAAATGGAAAAGGCCCAAAATAGAACTGGAGGAGATGGACGTGCATGTGAGGAAGTGTGTAATAGAAATAGTGTGTAAGGAGCTGTGTAATAGGATTGAGGGCCATCTGCCTCCCTGTGCTGCCCACAGACTCTCGACCGTCCCTGAAGGCTCCCAGCAGCACCGGCAGCCAGGAAAATATACGGCCAAGTTTGGGTCCTTTCGAGAAAAGTTCCCAAAAAACTAGGCTGCTTTTTAATTCATTAGAATGTATTTATGTCGCTGCCGCCGAGCGTCTCTTTATCGCCTCAGATTCCGACGCAATCGTCGGACGCTTGTGTCCGGGAACGCCGCCTGGAGCGACCCACTGACCCGGGACATGTTCAGGGGTTGAAAGTTGAGCCGCGTATCCGTAATAGATCCCGGGTTTCCCTGGACGGAGCTGGCGAGCGAAGGCTCCCCGTTCCCCCGGTTGCGTGGCAGTTAAATCGGTCTCATCTTAATCCGACGGAAGTCTGCAGGAAAGGAGATAATTTCGCTGCGGGTTCTCGTCCCGATTCGCCGGCTTTCCTGGCAGAGGGTTCGACGTTTAGCAGACTCTTCTCGGGGAACGGCGTCAGACGGGGTCGTCGTCCGCGCCGTCTGAGGCCGAGTAATCCCTCGTCTCCTCCACTTCCTGTTTGAAGCGCCGCATCTTCGCCTGGAATCCGGCGCCCTGCAGTCGATAAAAACGCACCTTTCACGACTTCTGCTAAAGACTCGAGATGTTTTTCTTCCGCCAGACTGTTCCGTTTGGCCGGCGGGCTGAGACTTAGAGACGCGTCCAAACTGCCGTTAATAACTTTTGCGACTGAATTTCACGCTTTCTGCGGGCGGCGACGGCTCAGGTGCTGAAAATCGCCGGGTCGACGGGTTAAATCTCTGCCAGTCGCTGAACCTCCGCTCGGTGCCGGCGAAGGGCGGACGTTTCGTACGGCAGCTGGCAGAGCAGATTGAAAAAGTTGAAGTCTAAATGTGCGAAAAAATGGGTCATAGCTCGTTTAGCGCTCGTCTGGAAGCTTCTTTTACCCACAATGCAGCAGGAGAGGAGGCGGTAGACCTGCTGCAGGTGCGTCCATCAACGGAACAGCCGAGAAAACCAAATAGAGCAATCTGGGACTCGACGACGAGATTAGGAATCGAACCGTCGACCTCGGCGCTGGACGCCGCCGCGCTCGCTTCCCGGGAGCAGGATGGGGGGGGGGGGGGGCGGAGCCTTTAAACGCCAGTCAAACGTTCTGCTTTCCGTGTGATGTGGTGAAAAGTCAACAGAAGCAAAACTGGAGTTCAAGCGAGTCCGTTCGAAGCGGCACTGCGCTGCGTTTGCGGCGAGAGCTCCAGTTTGGAGCTTTGCATTTGAAAAGGCTAAAAAGAACGGCGGTACGAGGGGGAAATGTAACATTAAGGCGCTTTTTTAGATCCAGCCAGTCCTGATTTTTTTTTTTCTAACTTAGCAGAACTATTCAGCCCCCTCAAAGAGTTCTGCAGTGAATGTTTAATCAGGACCTCACAGGCGAGCGGGGAAGGGGGGGGGGCGCCGGACTCGCTGGAAATCATCACAACAGCGCCGTTTCTCCCCCCGATCCACGACGTATGACAGCCGCAGCCGGGACACCTCTCGTCCGCGGTTCAACGTGGGGTCACGACCCCCCCCCCCCCCCGAGCGGAGTCGATGGACGGAGCCTGTCGCCTCCGATCAATCGAAGCACTCGGGAGTGAAAGGAAGAGGAGAACGGGGGTGGGCGGGGCTAAAGAACGGAGCGCGAGAGAGAGAGGGAGGGAGGGGTTGGAAAAATGAAAGATGGAAAGTCAACTGCAGAGACAGCGAGGACTTCAATCAAAAGCAGCACTTGAATAAGTCATGTCTTTCTAATAGACTCCAGGAAATAGTCATGAATATATAAAGAGGAGCTGTGCATTAATCAGATCCTCTTACCTCCTCCTCTCGGTGGGCACGCGGCAAACGGCACCTTTCTCAGCCGCTAATCTGCCACGGTGACAGTCGGGGAGAGAGGGGAGGGAGTGGGAGGGGGGGGCACACGGGGGCGGGGGGGGGGGGGGGTTCTGAGACATTTCTGACGCAACGTCACAAAACAAAGCTCCTATTTTCAGCCCGAGATCTTTTTTTAAAACACTTTTCATGATTCATTCTTTATCCAAACAGCATCCAGCCTCAGCGCACGTTGGAATAACAGAGGAGTCGGTGCAGAAGGGCCTCATAAATACAGCATCACAAGTCCGTGTGTGTGTGTGTGTGTGGGAATATCCTGCTTGCAGAGGGTTGTCACCTGCATTGCAGCGAGAGCTAAAATTAGAGTCGTGTTTGATCGTATCGATGTCTTTTCTTTCGCTCGTCTGCCGAGGATGCAGGCGATGGATGGATGGACGGACGGACGGACGGATGGATGGATGGATGGATGGATGTTGATGGCAGATGAATGAAAGCTGGGATGCGATGAGGGGAGCTGCAGCGAGAAGTGAGATAAAGAGGAGCCGCCGCCGCAGACAGAAATCAGACAGCAGGAGGCTGGTGGGAAGCACCAGCTGCCCATCGCTCTTCTCCTCCACTTTCTGCTCCGTCCATCTCTGCATCTCAGTCACGATCAAGACACTGTGCTTTGTGGCTCCACCGCGAGCCTGCGTGTGTGTGTGTGTGTGTGTGTGTACCACTGTGTGTATGTGTGGCCGTGCGTGCGTGCGTGCGTGGGATGTTAATCAGCGCGTTAATGCGCATGCTGCTTGTTGGGTTGCCGTCTGCCCTTTTGTTCCAGGCCGGCCCAGATGTAAAGCGAGCGCGGCGAAGGCGGCGCGGCCGAGCCGACACGCCCAGCCGGCGCGGCCAAACGCGCGGGCCTCATTTGCTGAGGCCACCTCAATTTTATCGAGGTGCAGAATAATTTGCGTTCTCGGCCCCGTCGGCCTCGGCGGCGTCACCGCGGGCGCCGGGATAACGAGGCCGCGATCCCGCAACGGGCTGGCGGTCGGCGGCCGTCCCACCTTTCAGGTGTGCACTTGTGTTGCCATGGAGGCAGAGTGACCTGCTGGTTCGCAGAGAAGTTGCCACGGAGATTAAGGGACCTGCAGCTGTGCTGTTGGGGAGCCGATGTGTTAAACGGCCTTCAATTTAATGGAACCGCAGGTGTGCAGTGGGGTGGGCACGGGGATGAAAAGAACTCCAGGCGTTGAGTTGAATCATCATGGAAAAATGTCAGGTGTGCAGTGGGCTGGCAAAGCATTCAAAGGCCCTGCAGGCGTGCAGTGAGGCTGCTATTGGTTTAAAAGGGCTTGCAGGTGTGTGGTACCCAGGCCGCTGTAGTTTATTGCAGTTGTAGTAAGCTGCTGGTGTCTAATGAGACGGCTATGAGAAAGATGGAGACCTGCAGGTGTGCAGTTAGGTCGCCATACAGTGACAACTGTGAAGTTTGGTGGCTTTACAGTTGAAAGGAGCAGTTTACTGACGTGAAGGGCTCGAAGTCACGTGACCAGGGAACTAAAAATAATCTGCAGGCGTGCAGTGAGGCTGCTTTCAGTTTAAAAGGGCTTGCAGCTGTGTGGTACCCAGGCTGCAGTGAGTGCTTGTAAATGTTTATTGCAGTTTAGTAAGCTACTGGTGTCTAATGAGACTGCTATGAGAAAGATGGAGACCTGCAGGTGTGAAGTTTGGTGGCTTTACAGTTGAAAGGATCAGTTTACTGAAGTGAAGGGCTTGAAGTCACATGACCAGGGAATTAAAAATAACCCGCAGGTGTGCAGTGAGGCTGCGATCGATCCTAAAGGGCTTGCCGGTGTGGCGCCAAGGCCGCTGTAAGCTGTAGGTGTCGGTTGGTTTGAAAAGCTCTGCCGGTGTGTAACGAGGCCGCGACGGGAAAGAAAAACGACCTTCAGGTGTGCGGTGAGGTTGCCGTGGGAACGCCAGGCCCCCGCAGACAGGAAGAGGAGGCTCGGCGAGTTTGGGGAAAACCACAGAAAACGGTCCAAAAACGCTGCGCCGACATCCCGTCGGCTCTCCTGACAAAACGCAGTCGGGGGGGGGGGGAATTACCCAGCAGCCCCTGGGCGGTGATTACAGATCGGACATGTGGGAGTTCTCGCGGAGCGTCTCTCCGTCGGCGCCACCGACACAGGTGGTAAACGTGCGGACGTCGTCAGGAGCAATAAACATCACAATTACAGCTACCTTCTCCTCCAATAAAGTCACTCTCACTTAGGACTAATAATTGATTCATGACTTATTTATAAAGCCACACTGCAAATAAAACTGGTTTTGGATGCGGGTTCAATGAATCTGGCAGCAAAACATCATCTCATTTTCACCGCCGCTTGTCGTACGTGCGCCGCATCACGAGCGGCTTTGAACGAGGGAAGTTGTGCGAGTGCGCTCAGTAAATTCATCACGCGTTATTAATAAAGCTCGGCGGCGGCGGCGGCGGCAGCAGCACAAGACGAATCTCAGCCATCAGCAGTGTCATCGCTTTATGATTTTTCTAATTGCGAGATTATCGAACCCTGCACTCGACCTGAGACGCGTGCGGATGTCTGCGCACGCACGCGCGCACGCCGACGCCTCCCTTTCAAGGTTCATCCCAGTTCGTACATCCGACGCTCGTCCCATTTATTATTCATCAAATCTCCACAGTAGCATTAATTCCCCGATTAAAAATCAATGGGATTGCATTTTGCTTTCAGTCTCCGAAACTCAGCGGGAGGAAAAGTTGCGGATAAGTGGAGAGAGAGCCGTTCCAAGCGTTTTCCGGGGTCGGCGCTGACCCGATGCGATATTGTGAATTCTGCTGCAGCATCAGTTGCGCCGGCGCTCGGCTGCACAGTTTCTATGAAATCCTATTAGATTTCACTCCGTGTGTTTTTTTTTCTTTCCATCCCTCCATCTCAGCGTGCGTCTCTCTGCTCGGTAATTGCAGAGGGGGAGGAGACGGATTATATTACACGGGCAGCCGGGGTCTCTCCGCCGCCGTAAAGCGCCGAGGAGACGGGCGCGCCGCTCCGCAGGTGGGAGCCGAGCGCCGCGCTTTTTTTTCCCAGCCGTTCAAATCGCACGTCCGCAACCGTCTGTCCGTCCGTCCGTCCTTGAGTTCCGCTCTGACCTGCGACCTCGCCAAGGGCGACCGCGTGCCGTGACCCACGTGGCCGGAAGACGAGGGGGGCGGGGGGGGCTTCTGTAATTGGAGTGGAGGTGATGGAGAAGGGGGGGGGGGGACAAACAGGCAGATGCGCCGTTGTGTCGGTGGGACTTTGGCGAGAGCTCGTTAAGGCTGCTGGGAATGTAAGTGACCTGTGACTCCGTTTGTGTGTGTCTGTGTGTGTGTGTGTGTGTGTGTGTCCCAGCAACACATTTTTCACCTCTTTGACCAAACCGCCAAACGATCGGAGCAGAAACTCTTCCCCTCGCTTGGCGCTCGCCGCCGCCGCTGCTCGGCGGATCGACACGAGCGTTTACGGTTACCGGACGTTCGTCGTCATGGTAACGGCGGTCAACACGGCAGGAGGTCGGAGAGATTTAGCCGGGAAAACCGAAGATTTGGTTCTAACTAAAACACCGAAAACTGACCGGCTGCATCGATCAAATGGAACGTTTTAATCATGATTTTTTAAATTTTCTCTCTTCAGCGCCACAAAAAGAGGAAAAAATATTCTATGAATTAAAAAAAAAACCTTGAAAAGTCTTTATTTTTCTAGTTTTCTTTGACATGAAAAGCTAAAATGAAAAAATTAAGAAAAATACTGCAGGCGTCCAGTTTAAGATCTGTTTTTGCTCTTAAGCTTTAAAATTGCCGTTTGGTCTTTCTGGGCCTCCGTCACTCTGTGATGTAACGTTTCCATGGCGATGAGCACATTCTGCAGCTCCACCACTAGATGTCACTGCACCTCCCTCTCGACACATCGTTAAAACATTGCGTTTTGAAGCGACTCCGGCGTTCAGGATTACACGCCAACACGCGCCCGCAGTCCGAGCGTTGCGTCAGGCTCCCTCGGCGCCGGCGTCGTTTGGTTCCCGCCCCAGGTGGCCCGGCGGCGAGCGAACGCGCTTCTCACGCAGAGGTCGGAGCGCGGCAGAGGGTCCTGGGCGGCCCGGCGATTCCCGGCGGGGCCGCTACTGAAGACTCCCCCTCATCTCGGCGAGCCGGGCGCAGATTAATGGCCTGCCCGCGCTCGCACTCTCGCTGTCTTCTCCGATAATCAAAGGGCGAGCCGAGCGCCGCCGAGAGACGCTTTGTTTAAACTCGGAGGGGCGAAGAAAGAGAAAGTCGAGAAAAGTCAAGTTTGCCGCCAGACGAACTTCAAGGGGGGAAATTCGACCGTTCGCAAGACTGACTCTTTGAATTGAACCTTTTTTTCTTCAGCTTTAACCATTTATCGTCCGACTCCGCGTTAAAAATAAATGACTGGATTAAAAAACTGTCCTCATTCTTACTTTTTCGAAAGAAAAAGACATTTCTGAATTTTTAAAAAAAAACTTCATAAATTATAAACGGGAAATTTAATCAAATTTAATTTTTAAAATATGAAGCAGATCGTGGCGAAAAATGCTTGAAAAGCTGAAATGTACCAAAATGAGGTCAAAGACGGTCCATCGATGGTCAGGAATCGTCCACCTGCTGCTGATTGGTTCCACTGACGGCCAGGAGAGGCTTTAAATGGCGCTCTGAGCCGACACGCCGCCGCGCTGTGCCGGGACGTCCGCTGATGTGCACTCGACACCCCTCCCGCCCTACCCGACGGCGCCGCCGCTCTTCACGGGGGCGAGGGACCGAGGACGACACTCAGAAATGTATCTCATTACCGCCGCAGCTCTATTTTCGGCTCCGCAAAGTCACCGGCGGTCCTCGCCGCTCGCTCGCTCTCTCGCTCCCTCGCTCGCCAACATCTGGACGGGCTGACGTGAGGGGAGCGGCCGCAGACGCCGTCTGAGTTATGCGTCTTGTTACTTAAAATTCAGAGGGAATGATTTGCCGCAGTGTTTCATTTGGGCGAAGGCGAGCCGGCGGCCCGGCGAGAAGTGCGCGATAAGTCAAACGGGAAATCCGGCGTCTCCGTTAATCCCCGAGGGCAGCGCGCCTAAATCACAGCCGCAGTGGACGCAAGGGCGCCTTCTCTGTTGTCGTCCGTTTAATCTCGCCACAAAAGACAGTGTAAATACATCGTGTGAAATAATTTAATCTCCTTCACAGAAGTTTGACTTTGTTGGGTTTTTTTTCTTTTTTTTTCTTTCCGAACGGGATTTTCTGGGAACGCTTCCCAATCTTGACTAATACTTTGCGCCGCCGCTCTCTGGACGCCGTTCTGAGGGACAGTTGGTGGCATTTTCCGAGCTGCGGTCGGAGCTAATGAGTGAATCATGTCGCGAGCACTTCGGCCGGCTGCGGGAGAGTCACTCTTGGATGCGCGTCTCCTCCCGAAACGGATCGAAGTCGGAACAAAGTCGGGACGCCGAACAGATCCGAGTGTTTCCTGTCGCTTTCCAGTGTTTCTCGGTGCTTTTAGGATCATTTCTTTGCCTTACGTGTTGTGTTTTGGGGTCGTTCACGTGTCTCAGCCGTGTTTGTGTCCACCTGTGTCTCATCAGCCCCCGAGCTGCGCGTCAGAAGGTAGAAACACGATATCTTTGAACAGTGTGAGTTTCCAAGACGACTTCTTTATCCAAACGTGCCGTTCGGACGGCGTTTCCGGCGGTGCCGCCGCCATCGCTTCGTATCTTCTCACTCACTCGCTTGTTGGGGAATCAGTCAGAAGGTTTGACAGACAGGAAATGGACGAAACGAGGCTGACGTTCGCTTGCGTAGAGCATCGCGTGCTCCCGCTCGACGTGCGTCTCGTTGGCCGATCGAACGGCGTTACTGAATCGTCGTGAAGTTTCTCCGTTCGAGCTCTGGGACCTCAAACCTGCCGCCGCCGCGATCGGCGTCCCGCTGCTTCGATTGAAGCCGGACTTCCTCGCGCCGCACAACGCAGGCGCCGATTGCAGCGATTCTCCCCGCTTCTTTCTGACCTTTAATTACGGCGCCGGCCGCACCGGCCGCTCCGTCCTTCCTGCGTGGCACAATACGGTCCTAATGATCGCTCGGCTTCCTCCGGACTGATTTGATGTCTTTGTGTGCGTGACGAGCGCCGGATATCCCGCCTCGTCGGGAAAATCTTCCCAGATCAGCCTTTTTTTTTTTCCCGGCAGAGGTGGATTGATGGGTCGGTGTGCGCCGTAAGTGGCGGCGTGCAATATTAATGGTATGTGAAGGAGCCGTGTAGATAAATAGGTGTGTGTGTGTAACATCAGACCCGCCCCCATACTGCGAGCAGATCCCGCTTTTGATGGATTCATCACATCGCGCCTTTCATCGGCGTGTTTTTTTCCCATCGATTCGCCGCTCCTCTCCGTAACGAGCGCGGCCATTATTTTTATTCAACTTTTTAATTTAGATTTCAAGTGGTCTTTTCCTCCAGCCCGGAATCAAAAGGCTCGGCGGGGGGGGAGTGGGGGGGGGGCGCCGAGGCCCGCCGACAGCCGGAGACTGATGAGCCGCCGCGGCTGAGCCGCCGTCCTTTGAGTCTCCCCCCACGGTGACTAATTAACCTTTCAGGTCCCCGTCAACACTGCGGTACTTAAGCGCGCCCGTCTGCGCGTGCGTGCGTGCCGCGAATCGCGCCGCAAAGCCTCCTCGGTGGGGGGGGGGGGTGGCTGCTGACATTTTCCTCCGGCCGTCTTGTCCCCCCACGCCGGCGAACCTTTTGGCGGCTCCTCTCCGCTCGCTCGGCGCCGGATCGCCACGTCCCCTGGACCCCGGCGGTTAATGGCTCGCCGGCCGCCGGCTGTTTGTTTAAGAGGACCCCTTTAAATAATTCAGACGGGCTTTTATTTGGTCTCCTAATGAGCCCGTCCTCAACTTCTACCCAGCAGGACTCCGAATCCATCAATCTAACGACCAAACCAATTTAATGCTAAACACCAACTTTAACCGACTCCGGCTTCAGGTGATTTATGGCACGAGCGTTCGGCGCTCGGCGCAGCTGGTTCTCGACGTGCCTGCTGGGTTCGCGTTCGGTTTTACTCGCCGTCCAAAACACGCAAATGCGGTCGCAAACCAGGGCCAGGACCAGTTCAGCAGCTGGAACCCGCGTCAGTCGGACCACTTTCAGGCTTCAGATGCTTTGTGGAAAGAAAACTAGCGATGGAAAGATGCGAAATCTTGATCCCGGGCCGCCGCCGCCGCCGCCGCCATCCATCAAGCCGTCCCCCCTGCGGACATCTTTGTCCCTCTGTCGCGGTCCGTCTCTCAGCGTCGTCCGAGTTTCCTCCAGTCACGCAGAGGATTCTTACGACAGAGCGAAGTCTGAAAGAGGATGGGGGAGGGAGGGGAGGAGGGAGGGGGGGGAGGGGGTGATTTTGCGAGCGAGCGAGCTCTCCAGAGACGGACGCACCCGGTCGAGATCCCTGGGAGCGTCTTAGATGCGCCGGTGCAGCAGAGGGTGCCTCGGCGCCTCGTCGGTACCCCTCCTCCCTCTCCTCCGAGTCCAGAATAAAAATCACCTTCATCCGTCAAACGCATCGGGTGCCATCGGGAATCCCGGGATCGTCTCCCGGCCTCGGCGCCGGGATTTGTAGGCGCGAACGTGTGCGATTAAGTGAGCAGGATATCAGCTAATCGTGAGTAAATCGTTAAAAAAAGTGAAGTTGAAGAAGTTCTCTCACTGAGCACCGTGGTGCCGCCATGCACTTTCGAGCAGGTAGTGGACCCGGTGGGAGGGGCTGAGGGTTTACCTCCAGCAACAGGTGTTAAAACCTCAAACGACCTCCAAGCAGCAGCCGCCGCCGCCGGCCTTCGATCGTTTCGTCGCTTCTCGCTCGATCAACGCCACGTCGGCCACACGATCCCTCCGTGATGTCGTGGCGTCTCGTCATACTTCCGAGTGTTTTTGTCGTGCGAATGTTTCCCGTTAAACAGCTGATGTCCGGCTTCGGCATGTGCGAGTCTGAGGCGTGTTTGTTGCAGCCCGGAGCGGCATCGAACGCCGAGACAAACGTAAAGATTTCCTCTGAAGTCCCGCTTCTCTCTCGGCTGGAGCGCTTCGCTTCCCGCCATCGGTTTCCTTTAGCGGCTGTTTGACCGCCGGCTCCCGATTCACGCCGTCTCTCTCCGAGGACGAATCGAAGACGGACGTCCACCGCCGGAGCTCCTCTCTGTGGCTTCTTCCTCTGGTTTCGCTCTGGGCGACCGCACTGCCCCCCTGTGGCGTCGGACGGTGCTGCAGCCTGTGAGCGACGTTAACGACAGCCAACTCGTCAACAAACAACGTAAACTAAACACTCTCAGATTCGTAAATCCTCCGAGGAGCCTCAAAATCCTGCAAATCAAGAGTTCACCTCCTGAATATTCAGCTCAGATTAAAGTATTTGCGAGTCTTGTGACTCAGCGTGTGCGATTATTTCAGCCTCGATTAAGAACTCGCCGCTCTTACGAAACACGTCTGATTCCACGGAATCGACGTCGAACGCTGAGACGCGGCAGGCCGACGAACCCGCGGTCAATCCGTCCAGACGCGAGGACGAAACAATCCGCCGCCGGTCACCGCCGGCCTGTTTTTGCCGTCCGAGCGAAGGTTCTGCAGCTGCACAAAACACGCACGCCGGGGCCCAGAAATGCGTTTAGACACACAGGCGAAGCCGCAGTGACACACAATCTCATATGTGCACAGCGGGTGCTTTACAAGAGGGAGAGAGGGAAAGCTCTATTACTCTTCCCCCTCTCACAATTTCTCAGGGGGTCTTAAAAAGTAATGTGTTTTCAAATGCGGGGCTCTGGCTTGTCGCGGGCCTGGCTGGACGTGATATATGAGCCCAGCAGCCGGCGAAAGGCCAGCCGAGCCGCGCGCAGCGCACAGCCAGCGCCGCCTAAGTCCCCGGCTTTCCCAGAGCATGTTATTGGGATGTGGCGTACGCTGCTAAACATGGGGGGGGTTGGTTGGAGGGAGGGGGGGGGCAGCGTTTATCGCTGCAGGCAGGACCTCCGAAAGGAAGAACCGGCTCTGATCCTTTCGTTCTAATCTGCTTCGTTCTTCTTCGAGCCCCCTAGTGGAGCGTCGCGGTACTGCAGCTGAACGAAGAAAGGCCAAACGAATCCAAGATTTTATCTCAGAGACCTTGCTTTGTTTTTTAAAGCTGCTCTCTTAAGAAGATCGAACATGTTCGTTCCAGAAATCGTTGGCAAATCGTTACGGTCGTTAGTCGGTTACTAAGCGAGATCGTAGTTTGTGGCGAAGACGAAACGTGACAAGAAGAAGCCGAGTTCACGTGTAGTTCCTCTCGCACTTTAGCGTTGGGTGATGAGTCGCCGTCTCGTATCGAAGTGGCGTTTCTGAGCTGCCGGCACGTGTGTTTATGTAGTTCAGCATTAATAAGCTGCAACACATTTATGTAAATGCGTCTATATGAAGGTTCCTCATTAGCGAAGTTGATTAAGCAGTCAGATGAGTGCGATAACGCGCCTCCTGTGGAGAAACAGTCTGCAAGGATCCACTAAAAATATCTGCTCCGCTTCCTCGCGGCTGTCCGGCTCGAAACACACACACACGCACGCATGCACGCACACACACACACACACGCGCGCACTTTATCTCCAACCAGACAGACGTCTTAATGCCATAATCAAGCCTGCATCCCCGAAGGCAACACCAACATGCTTCCAAGTGCCCTTATTTACATGTTTAGCTGCTATCATGTGGGTCCACGGATTCCCCCCCCCCACCCCCCGTAACGTCTCTTTTTGGGTGTGTGTGTGTGTGTGTGTTGATGCTGCTCGGCGTGGCGTGTTTGCAGCGGCTCAGACAGGAACTGGATGTATAATTTGTTCTGCCTCCCTCCTTCCTGTTGCCGTATCGTTGCTCTAACTGTGTTTTTGGGCTTTTTTAATTTGCTATCTTTTAAACAAGGTTTTTGCATGCGGAGATAAATCGAGCCATTAAAATCTCACGGTGGCTCGCTGACAAAAATAATGAGACTCACTGTATTCCACAAACTCTATTGTTTTTATTCACGGACACCAGGATTAGTGGTTTCGGTCGCGCAGTTTCGCCGCTTTTCTCTGATCTAATTCCGGGATGTTTGCCGCAGATAAAAAAATCTCAAATATAACGACGTGCTCTCGGGGCGAAGAGGTTACATTCCTCTGTGTGTGTGTGTGTGTGTGTGTGTGTGTGTGTGTGTGTGTGTGTGTGTGTGTGTGTGTGTGTGTGTGTGT
>JASSRZ010000014.1:1082366-1093567 GCA_032164315.1 Malacoctenus gilli | reverse complement strand
CCCCCCCCCCCCCCCCCCCCCCCCCCCCCCCCCCCCCCCCCCCCCCCCCCCCCCCCGGCTGCCTGTGCACCTTTTTTTGCAGCCCTCCGACACGAGTGCAGGAAGTGGAAACGCCGATCGTATCTCGGGAGAGATTTAGAGTACAACTGCCATATCTGGTGAGGAGCCGGGAGGAGAGGAGAGGAGCGGGGGGGGGGGGGCGGCGAGGGAGGAATGAAGTGCAGAGGTGAGGGAGGGAGGGAGGGAGGGGGGCGGGGGGAGGGAGCAGCAAGGAGATAATGCCGGTGATCCTGATGGATGCCGACAAGCTTCCGTGTCAAAGTCTAGCACTTCTCATGTCAAACTGACACACACACACACACACACACACACACACACACACACACACACACACCTAATGGCATGCACAAAATCCAAGCAGCACACCAGCACGCTGTAAACATCCACATATAGGAGAAACAGGCACAAACAAGCACAGCGGCTTGGAGGTAAACACGAGTGGAAGTGCGCCGCATCGCACACTGACTTCCTGTAGCTCCCGTAACCTTCCACCACTCAGCCATGCACTCAAAGTAGACCCCTGCAACCCCGCTGCGAGTCGGTCAGCCTACAGGCGCCTCGATCTCCTCCAACGAAGACAGGAAACTGTCTGTAGACTTTAACCGTCGTCTGCTTTTATTTTGAAGGATGCTGCTTTTGTATGTTTGGCTGTTTTTTAGGTCTCACCAAAAACGGACCCTGAATTTGGTCATTTTGACCGACGAGCTTGAGTAACTTCAAACTTCGGAGACGATTCGTGACGCTTCCACTGGATTGTCATGTGAAAACTTCGCCGCACGAATCCGAATGCTTCCCCTCCGCGCTCGTCTTCCTCTGATTCTTTTGTGATCCGTCATCTGTAATTGGTTTTTTAAATTTGGCTCCCCCCCCCCCCCCCGTTTCGACGGGACAATGGCGTCCATCAATGGCGCTCCCCAACATCCAGCGAGCGTGGCGCCCGCACGCTGACATCTCCGCGTTGCTTACTTTTGTCGGCTCCTCCGTGTGAACGCGCCGGCAAAACGGAAAACCCAGATAAAAATTAATGTCTGCTTTGGAATTAGGGAGCCGGTGCCAAAAACACCCTGCAGAGACCATTTAACAAGTCTGTGTTCCCTCGTGTGTGTTGCGAGTGCGTGTCTGCGTGTGTGCGGAAGTTGTTCAGAGCCAAAAAACAGAAACTATTACGTTTTTGTTTTTTTTTTCCCTCCTCCTCTCAGTGTTTCTGTGCTTGCTGAAGTTATTTATGTGACTTTCTTTCCATCCGTCTTGGCCGCTGAATTCATCCGGCGCCGGCTCGCAAGGAGCCCCGAGTCCATCATCGCTGACACGGAGCGGGAAGGCGGCGCCCTCACCGGCCCGACACGCTCAGTTCGCACCAAACGACACGGGAGAAACACACAGAGTGGTGCCCCACCTGGAGTTGAACCGGGAACCTCTTGGTCCGGTGGAGCTGCGGCTCTTCGTCCTGAAGTCGGCGGGTTTTGGCGTTACGATCACAGCGAGACCGAACGTGTCGGCGATTCTGCCGCTGGTCTCGTTTATCGTTGTTGTTCAAGTGTAAACAAAGCAAATTTAGATGAAAATATAAGATGTAACTCTGCTGTTTATTCATCAAAACGTTCTTCACTCGATCAGCGACTCAGTGGGATAAAAGATCCGAGACATCGCAGGCTGTCCTCTGTATTTAGTGTCAGAAAATTAAGGTTAAACATGTCTGATGGGGCTTTTATTGTGGCGGGCTGACTTGTTGGTATGTAGGGAGAGTGTGTTTCAGAGACGATGATGGAAACTAACCTCGTGCAGAGAGTTTGAGGTGACGAATGCGACACCTGCGATTCACCTGGTTGGACGTGGAGTTAAAAAAGAGAAACCTTTCAGAATAAAAGCGATTTTATTTCCTCCCGCCCCATCCCTGCGAAGCCCAACGAGTGACAGATTCTCTCGGCGAGCTCTCGGGGTGAATTTATCTCTGAGAAGTGAAGGAGGAAAAGCAAACAGGAGCCCCCCCCCCCTCTCTCTCTCCGCGGTACAATCACGGCACAGGAAGCAAAATGTTCCTCGCAGACAGAAAGTCCTCCCGTCCGTCCGTCCAGCGGCGGCGAGCAGCATTATCACGCTGGAAACAAACGTCCAGCTGGCGCCGCCGATCACATGTGGGATCCGGGCTCCTGACTTCATTAGCAGCACCGGCGACTGTGAACGTGTTTCTGTGCGGGACGCCGTGGTGAATAATTTGAGAAGGCGGACAGGAGGGAGAGCGTCATCAAACTTTCATTGTGGAACGGCGGCGGCGGCGGCGGCGACCGCGCGGTGAAACGGCGAGAACAAAGCCGGCTGGAAAGTCAGCGGCGAATACAGGCTACAAGCTTTGTTGAGCTCTGGGAGCCGGCGAAGTGCCAAAGAAAAAAGTTCCGCTCGCGCCGCTTTGAAGGACCCAGCGGTGGGACTCGCTAATTACTAAATTCTTCCATGAAAGCGCGAAACGATTCTTCTTTTTTAAGGAAAATAAAATATATATAAATATCTCTGTCTGCGCTCGTCCCTGAAGCGCCGCGTTGTGCGGAGACTGTGTTGTCGAAACAAGGTGACCTTTGTCTCCCTAACTTGTGCTCCGGCACTTTTTCCGCTCTTATCTGGGAAAATTAATTTGGCAACTTTGCCGCTCTGGAGGACGCCAGTTGAGTTTCTTTCCTGTGTTAAACACGGATACAAATTAGTGCGTCACGGGCTCGGAAAGTCCCAATATTTCAGCCCGAGATGTTGGCGAATCCTCAGCGCTCCCTGTTGGTCAGTCAGCTCAATCCCCTTTTTCCCGAGCGCTGACCTTCCCGAGACGAGGCGTCTTCCTCCCTCCGCTCGGTTGCGGGATCCCGCCGTCGGGCCCGATTTACGGCGTCCGGACTAAAGCGCGGACTGAAGGTTTTATTAAGGTCACAAAGTAACTTTTATACTTGCTCTATTTGCGCGTGGCACGCCGGCTCGCGGAGATACAAAGGGCAGATCGATGAGCGGCGCAGATGGAGCGGCGCTGAGCAGAAGTCGGCGGAATTAGCCGGGATGTGCGTTATAAATCAGCCGGTGGCGACCGGTGAGCCCGCGGGGGAGGCGGCTAATGGCTCCCAGTGTGATAATATAAACATCTGTTTGCTGAAATAATACTACAACCACACACATGCTCGCACATTCAGTCAAAAGCGGCGGTGGCGGCGGTGGCGGCGTTGACCCCGAGCTGACAGACGGGCTGTAAATTATTTGATGGCGTAATTACTTGTGACGGAGACGTCCCTCTCATCGCGCCGCTGAATTAATAAAACTTGGTTTTTCAGATAATCTGCGGGCCGCAACTCGCTCGGCCGCCTCAAGCTTCCACTTGCAGCTTAATTTGTGTTTCCCACATCCTTTATATCTCTTATTTATGCATGCATATAGTATATATATATATATATATATATATATATATGCAGCACATATATTAATGGTAAAGTCGTGTTTTTAGTGGGAGATATAATTAATCGACATCAAAGCGCCGCGGTCGGTGCGTCGGCCTGCCGCTCGTCGGGAGAGTGATTAAACCCGCCAGAGTGACGCTTCCCGTACGTTCCGCGAATAAACCCCACCGAGGAATTTCTCCCCACGTTTTAATCTCAACTTCCAGGAAGCTTCTCCGTCTTCGATTGCAGAAAGAGAGGAAATCCGTTTCAGGAATTGTGAGAGAACGGCAGCTTTTTCTCCGCGTGTTTCTGCATCTTACAGCGATGCAACGTAGTAAAACGCACGTATTTAGACTTGGATTGTTTTGTTGATGCAGTAATTTTTACTTCTAATGCAGAACATCAAGATGTCAAACGGCAGCAGCTTTACAGGGTGGAGTTGTGCTGAATTCGAGGGGCGTAAAAGCGTCTTTGCGCGCTGAACGTCCTTCTCGATCGCCATGGAAACAGACCGTAACCAAGTAGAATCGAGTCGAGTAGTGCTGAAATTGTGAGATGGAAAAGCAGTCTTTGGGTGGAGCCAGTCTTTCCTGGAGGGGGCGCTAGTCAGAGGTGGTCTGGGTACCCGGTAACCATCACCGACTGCCTGGTCACTTGTAACTCCTGACGTTGACCACCTGGACAGGTGTGTCTTTGACCCGAAGAAGGTGCAAACTGCACCTCAACCGGCAGGTGAACTCGGGCAGATTTAGCCCCCGCTGGGACCAGAAAAAGTCCCCTGCAGATGAAAGTCTGAGCGGTTAAACATGTGGCGAGCTAAAGGAAATAAAAAGGGAGGGGCGGGGGGGGGTTGTCGCTCCGTCACAGAGGTGGTGTTGGTGCAGGAAGTGTTGGAGAGCTGCAGAGGTGTCAGTGGGAGAAATCGAGGGAGTAAAAAGAGCTAATTAAAGAATAAAGACTGCAGCCCGGTTCAGCACTCGGGGGAAGCGCGAGGACATTTGTCGGAGGCTGGTGTCGCAGCAGACCAGCGCGCGGGTATATTTTACAGTAAAGAGGATTTTCCGTGTGTTTTTCGACAAGGGAGATGAGACAGATGGCTCCAGCGAGAAAAGGGCCATTAGATAATCCGCCCGTGTGTAATCCCTCCGAGTGGACGCCTGGATTTCATGGACGGGGGCAGATTTCTTTTGATAGCGCCTGAGTTGGAGCGGACTGAGCCGCAGCGCCGCGGCGATTAGCCCACTAATGAAGTCCGGCCGGCGTGTAAAGGGCACCTTTGCTGTAGGAACGCCGTCAGCGATCAGGGCGCCAACTCCGAGGGGCTGTTTGCGAGGATACGCAGAATACTCGGCCGAGAAAGTTCACACGACTTAAAGCGAAACGCCTGAAATGAGATCGCAGGCACCGACGACTCCTCTGCGCCTGTTGGAGGCCCCGCCCTCACAGGCCATGCCCTCACAGGCCACGCCCTCAAAGGTCATGCTCTCAGAGGCCATGCCTTCATATGCCATACCCTCACAGGCCACACCTTCACAGGCCACGCCCCTACAAGCTACACCTTCACAGGCCACACCCTCAAAGGTCATGCCCTCAGAGGCCATGCCTTCATAGGCCACGCCCTCACAAGCCATATCCTCACAGGCCACGCCCTCAGAGGCCATGCCCTCACAATCCACACCTTCACAGGCCACACCCCCACAAGTCACACCTTCACAGGGCATTTCCTCACAGACCACGCCCTCACAAGCCACATCCTCACAGGCCACGCCCTCAAAGGTCAGGTCCTCAGAGGTTATGCCTTCATATGCCATACCATCACAGGCCACAACTTCACAGGCCACGCCCCCACAAGCCACACCTTTACAGGCCACGCCCTCAAAGGCCATGCCCTCACAGGCCACGCCCTCACAAGCCACATCCTCAAAGGCCACGCCCTCAGAGGCCATGCCTTTATATGCCATGCCCTCACAATCCAAGCCCTCACAGGCCACACCCCAAGCCACACCTTCACAGGCCACGCCCTCACAAGCCACGCCCTCACAAGCCACGCCCTTGGTTGTGTCAGACCTCATTCCTTCTCTCCTGGGACTTGTTATACCGTCTATATTTGCGATCACGCTCTGACGTGGAAATGGCGATGCTGGCGACAGTTAAACGTATGTGTGTGTGTGTGTGGGGGGGGGGCATCCGCCAAATACCTTGTCTGGGCTTGTAAATGGAGTCATCACAACCAGGGAAACTGGTGCTGTATCTCAGCGGGCGAGCATCAGAAGATGAAACGCCCGAGGTCCTCGCGGAGTTTACTTTCCCTCACGCAGCAATTTTCAAAGCATCCGCGGCGCCGACTTAACGTTAAACGCTCTTGTCATCATCAAAAGTCTTGTTTGTTTGCGTTTTTTCGCGGCGTTTTGAAGCTGCACAATCGCTCTGCGTGAAGGTGTGAGAGCCGAGTTGGGAACAGCTCAGCTTCGCGCCAGTCATCCCGTAGTTTGAGGATCCCAGAGGGGGCTGCGGCCCCCCCGGGGGGGCCCGGAGAGGAACATTGAAATTTGTCAATCCAAGAGGGTTTATGAGCTGCGGAAGTCTGTTGGTTTCTCCGTTATAGCTTAGAAAGACAATTCGTGTACACACGAGCATAAGTGCTAATAAATGCTGTTGTTGGGCTTCAGCGCTTTATTGTGTGTTTTTGAGACGCCGCTTAATTTCCCAGCTGAGAAGCGTCAATTTCTACATTCTGCGTCGACCCTCCAAAAGCAGCGTTTTCCACCGCCGCTGTGACTCGAGTCTCTTTTGCACGTAGAGTCGAGTTTCGTGCGCGTATGGCCGCTGTGTGTTACGTTCAAACCGCAAACAGGAAGTAGTTTTCTGGTTCTCTTCATCTGTGCTGTGCTGGCTCTACCTGTAACACACCTGTCAGCTGACACACCAGCACGCGTTTAAAGGGGCCTGCAGGGTTGTTGAGTCTAATGAGGAAGTGCGTCGCTTCGTTCTTCAGCCCGGGAAGCGACAATTAGAGGCAGGAAGGGTCATTTAACATCGCTTCCAATAATTGACGAGAGATAAAGATGCCAAAATTAGCAAAGAAAGCTGCAGCACAACATTAATTACCCTCATTAAGGGAAGAATAAAGCTAAATTTTCGGGTCGTTCCTCTTCAAACTATCAGATCGGGGTGGAAAAGGTGGATTACGGCCTCAACTGGCCCCTCGGGGGGGCCGTACGCCCCCCCCAGGGTGACATCACATCATGACGATTAGAGGATGGAAGTTTTTCCAAATGTCGTTTAGTTTCCTCTTGAAATTTGTGAATTACAAAGCCGACAGACAGCCTGATTTCAAAGTAAAAGCTTCTAATTATTACTAAGCTCATGCTATGAATCCTATCAGCATTTATCAGTCAATTATCTTATTGTGAAAGTCCAAAAAAAGGAAATCAGACCTATGAAAAGTGGAAGTGTGATTTTAGAGTTCAGCGTGTGAGTTCGCCGCTTCGTCACAGCGTTTCTTTGAGGCAACAACACACGAAATGAGAGGTGTGTCTTATTTTGGACTAATGGGGCGTTTGCGGAGCGCCCCGCGTTCGCTTTCGCTTGTCGAGGGGGATTAAGGAGGCCGGCGGCAGCGCCGGCATCGCCGTTTGAATCCTTTTCTCGACTCTCGCACATTATCCGCCGACATGTCGGAGCAGCCCGGCTTAAAGACGCACAGAAACAAGAGTGGGAGCCCGCAACCGTCAGGAAAAAAAAGGCACAAGATGAGCCTCTTACGCTGCCTGAGACCATGAAAGACTTAAATTACTATAAGAGCGTCTATATCGGTGCTATGAAATTGGAGGAAATTAAGACCTGAAGTTAAAAGCCTCTGTGGCGAGGCCGCGCCGGGGGGAGATGGCTCCTCGCCGCCGGGGAGACCCAATCAGCTCAAGTGTTTGTGCGTCTCGCTTTGTGGCGATTGTTTCGGCAGGCCTGAGAGCACGAGTGGCGTCCGGGGTTCACAGGTGCCGAGGAACAAAAAAAGGACCCGGGGGGGGGGGGGGGGATCGAAGGAGGAGCGAGAGGGAGGAAATGAGAGCGAGCGAGTCAAGGTCAGGGAGTAATTAGGCTTTTTTCTGTCAGACCAGGGAAACTGTCAAGCCTTGGGGATGAAAAGTGATTATATGGGAGTATGAGCGTAATTGAATTTTGTTGCAGAGCCAAGAGAAAAGGATTGTAGCGCGAGAAAGGGAGGGAAAAAAAGAGGCGGCGACATGATATCGCCGCTCGCCGTCGTCTCCGTTATGACGCCTCGAAGCAGACGGCGGCCGGCGAAGCAGGTGAAAGTCGACGCCTCCGTTTCCACGTTTTTTTTCCCCCGTAATTGGACGCACGCGTGTGCCGCGGCTCCGTGCGTCTCTCCGGAGGTGCTTTGACGTTTAATAGATGCGCCGTAATAAAACAGCGACACGCAGTCAGGACGAATTAGCGCTAATCAGACCTGACAGCGATTCAATCACCCGTCAGCCACCTTCAGAAAACAAACAAACAAACAAACAAACACGGGGAGTCCCGGGTGGCACCTCATGGGACGCCTGCAGGGTGAGCAGCCGCCATCAGAGCAGCGACGCTGCAGTTGCCACACCAGGCCACCGGAGGCAGCAGAGAGCGAGCGAGTCAAACGTTCAGCTTTAAAAACGTGATGTTTTGGGACTAAAATCAGTGTTGCGATGCTGAATAATGAAAATATTACAGCTTTTATTTTGGTCGCAATAAACCTTTCGAATGATTTTGTTTTGAAAACACTCCATTTTCGGCGTTCAGCTCCAATTACGGCTTCGCCAGAAACTTTGCAACGACTGAATATGAAGCTTAAATTCCAGCTAATCAAAATAAATCCAAACTGAATCAGAGCCTTTCAAAGGGCTACAGGTTGTAATTAACCAGTCATGTGAATTATTTAATAAAAAAATAAGACGAACCTGCAATTTGAACCTGCGCCGAGCTTCGTGGGTGATATTTCCCTATTGAGGATAAATGTAGTACTTGTACTTTCTTTACACGGGCTTTATAATACAGGAAGCTTGAGTGGCGGATACAGTAATTGGCTCATATAACGCGGCCCCGCTGCATATATACGGCCCACAAACAGCCATTTTTCCCGTGTTGCAATGAGACTTTCTCTCCCTTTATTTTCATAGAGATGCACATTATCAGGAGGCAAATGTCCCTGCTGGCAGATTTACGGGGGGGCCGCTAAAGGTTTTATAGGCCAGTTAATCGCAGCTCAGTCCATAGACTGTCTAAATGTGTAAATAAGACATTGATTCCCCTCTCCGAGTGAAACCCCTTCAATAAATATGACTGGTGAATTAGTAATGAGAGGAAATTGGCTGAGGGAGGAGGAATGAACGGGTGAATGCAGCGGCGGGAGAGGTGAGCGCGCGCACGCGTGTGTGTGTGTGTGTGTGTTGCCTCTTTTATTTTGGTAATCGCTCCTCAAACTGATAAATATTTTTCATTTTCGCCCGACAAGATTTATTCGGTTGTTTGTAAGCAGCAATATTCAGGCCGTCTATGCAAATGACCTCCTGCACCTCCTCCTCCTGCCGCTCCTCCTCTGCTCCCTCCGTCCTCCTCCTTTCCTTCCCTTTCCTTCCCTCCCTCTCTCTCCTCCCGTCCGGCTCGCGCTCCGTTCGGAGTTGAAGCTGATTATATGAGTATAATTGAATCTCTCTGATATGCAAGGCATCCATTTCTGGTGCAGTGCAGCGATCGATAGAGCTAAGGCTAATTTAATATGCACTTTATCACCCTGCTCATGAAACACTTTATCTTCGTCCGCGATTATGCACCCTCCCTCCCCCTCTGTCTCCCCCTCCCCCTCCCCCTCCCTCCCCCCGCTCTCTCGCTCTCTTGTTTATTCATATAAACCAACCGAACTCCCCGGACTCTTTGCATCGGCGTGTCTCCCGTGCATCTTATCGCACGTTTGTGTCAATATGTATTTTATTTCTTTGCCATATTTGTTTACGTCGCATCCTGCGATGCAGAGATTGTTTGTGGCAGCGCCGCTCCCCCCCCTCTCACCCCCCTCTCTCCCCCCCTCCCCTCCTCCCCCTCCCGCCCTTCAAATTTAAATATTTTTTATTGGCACAGTGGGAACAAGACATTTACTGCATCTTATCAGCGCCGTATTTCATCTCTCTCTCGCCGCCTCTGACTCAGTAAATCTTCTCCTCCAAACTCGCTCCGTTATTAGTTTCATCTCCACGTTGAGGTTTGTGACAAATGTTGTGATAACTTTTTTTTTTATTCCGCTGGAGATGTTCGCCTCTTCTATTTATCGCATGCGCGACTTTATCTTCTGCCATTTAAATTCTCATTATTCTGCTTTTCGGACGGCGCGGAGGAAAAGTTGGACCTTTTTCTTGGTTCGGATTTCGGGAAAAGTTGGAATATTTCTTCGTTTTCGGACTGAATTCGCCAAAACTCCCCCCTCTCGCGTGTTATCTCGCCGCCGCCACGGGGCGCGAGCTTCAGGTGTGCGTGTCAGCCACAGGATGTTATTTCACTTCACGGCAACCGGCGGCTGTTTTACATTCGCAGCCGCCGCCGCTGCGAGCGCAAAGATCAGAGGACTGAAAGAGCCTTTTATACATTTCTGCTTTATTAAATTTATACAAAGGAGTGTGACATTAAAGAGGGAGCGCGCGGTCGCGCAAAGGTCAGCGCGAGCAGTCGGCGCGACGCCGAGCAGGAAGTGAATTCAGCCGTGACGCCGGCGGGCGCCCTGCTGAGCCGCCGGAGACGCCGACCGGGAGGTTTCGCGCCGGCGCCGCCTGGAAACCAGCTCTGAACCTCATTCCAGTTACTTCCTCTGAGAGTAATCCTTGAATTTCAGTACTACTACTACTTTAAGGAACTGAAAAAGTACTCTAACCCAGTTAGTTCAACGGATAGCAGTCGTTCCTTTGATTGAAGATAAAACAAACAGCGGTCTCAGTGAGATTAGACTCTTTTCTGGGTGAGTCTGAAGAGGAGGAAGATGCTCTATCAGCCGGCTAACTCCTGACCACGTCCTCTGTAGGACGGAGGACTGACCGGACAGATAAACCGTCTCAGCAGCCCGGCGGCGGCGCCGAGGCTGAGCGGGCGCGCTGCCGACAAATCTACAAATCCAGCCTGGTTTTGGGGGTCCAGGCGCCTCGCAGGGACCCGTAAAACCTCCCCTTTACTCTTGTTTCCTGCCCGTGTGGAGGCTCGCCGCCCAGCGTGACCCCGCTGTACCCGCCGCCCCCCCCCCCCCCCGATAAGCCCAATCTCCCCCGATTGGAAGGTGAAACCGGCCCCTCGGCGCCGAGCGTTCGATGGCCTCCGAGAGGTCGGTAAATCAGATCTCAGCTGTCCGGCCCGATGAGAGTCCTCGCGGGGTCGCGGTCACGCCTCGAAGCCCTGAAAGAGGAGGGGGGGGGGGGGGCAGGCGAGCGAGGGGGCGGGGCCGCTTCGGCCGGTTAAAAAGCAATAATCACCTTCGCCGCCTGTCATGGCGCCGACGTGCGTGAGGCGCAGACGAGGCGTTATTGGACGATTATTGACTTTCATGGTAATGAGTTGGCGGGAATCTCTGACAGATCAGCGCCCGGCGCCTCCGACTCGCCGCCATCCGAGGTCGCGTCCTTCACTGCCAAACCGAAGCCGGGGGAGACGATGGGGGGGGGGGGGGGGTCACCTGTGCGGAGTCCTGATGCAGAAACG
>JASSRZ010000014.1:1014883-1029189 GCA_032164315.1 Malacoctenus gilli | reverse complement strand
CGGCACACGGCGAACGGCGCGTCCCTGCGACTCACCTTGTCCCCGTCCAGCATGGTGGCCGTGCTCAGCAGGTCTCCGGCGCCGAACTGGAGCAGCTTCTGGTGTCCGTCCACCGTCATCACCAGTCGACCCGTCTCAACGGCCGCGGAAGGGGGCTCGCTTTCCAGCGGCGCCTCGCCGGCCTTGGCCTTGGCGTCCACCTCCACCTCTTCCTCCGTCTCCACCTGGAACGCATCGTCTCCGCGTGACCTTCCCGGCAACTCCAGGAGCCCGGCCGCCTCGCAGTCCGACTCCTCACCTGAGCGCCCCCCGCCTCCGCCCCCTTCTCCTCCTCCTCCTCCTCCTCCTCCTTCTTGATCTCCTTGCGGGACTTCTTGGAGATGGCTCGGAGAACAGTCCCCTCGAAGCGCTCTTTGCTGATGTCGTCCAGGGAGCCGGGGTCTCGGACCGTGAACCCGAGCGGCGTCCACTGCAGCCCGAGGAGAGACACCAGAGACGTCAGGTCCACCGCAGGGTGGCAGGACAGACAGGCGGTGTCCACAGCGAGGGACCGAGACCTGGGACGAGCGAGGCCGTCTGAGTCTCACCTTGTTTTTGGCTGCCGCCAGCGCTGCCGTCACCTCCTCCTTCTTCCTCTCGCGCTCCTGCTCCTCCGTCCTCCTCTTCTCCTCCTCCTCCTTGTCCTCCTTGTCCTCCTCTTTGCACTTCTTCTGCCCGGGCAGACTCTGCTCCTCCATCTTCTTCATCCTCCTCAAGCGGATCGCCCTCTTCTTCGCCTCCACCTGCCAAAGGACGCGACGCCATCGGTGCTGCGCACTGCGCCGCCCGCAGGCTCGCCGGCGGGACGACTCACCATGCTGGCGGTGAACTCCACGTCCACGTGCACGTCGCCGGCCGTGAACTCGCTGTCGCTGAAGTTCTCGCAAAGGTTGAAGGGCAGCTCGCCGTGCTCGTCGGACTTCAGCAGGCCCTCGTCAGCCCCGACGTGCGTGATGACGCCCTGAACCGACAGACACGCCAGTCCACGTGAGGCGGCGGCGGCGGCGGCAGACCGGAGAGCATCGGCAGAGCGCCGGCGTTACCATGGCGCGGATCTCCTTGGTGTAGGTGAAGGTGAAGGGGATCTTGGGCCGGATGTTGGCGGCTCGCCGCTTGTTGGTCACCGTGTCCACCAACAAGTTGATCAGCACGTGGTCGTTCTTCAGCAGAGTGAAGCTGCAGTCGCGGTGGTCGAAGGTCACGTTGGTCGGGATGGGCCCGATGTTGGCGCAGATCTGGCCCGGGTACCCCGACGTGGTCGGCTGCGGGGGCAGAGGGAGGGGCGGGTGAGACGGGTGGGGCCGCCGGCCCGTGGCGGTGGCGGCGGCGGCGGCCGGCCGCGAGGCTCACCGTGGGCTCGATGATGGGCTGGCTGACGACGCCCTCGTACAGCTCGGGGTCCAGCTTCAGGTTGGACAACAGCTCCTCCTTGAAGTTGGGCACCAGTCTGCTCTCCGGCCCGGACTCTTCCCCGCCGCCGCCGGCGACCTCCGCCTCTTTGGCGGCGCAGAGCGTCAGGAGGAGGGGCTCGTTGACGCGCTGGATCCTCACGGCTCGTTTTCCCGCCTTCAGCTGCCCAGAGAACAGAAGTCGCACGGGACGACGGTCCGAGCTGTGAGCGTCTGACCTCAGTCCAACGCAGCGGACCCCCGAGGACCGACGGGGTCCCGACTGGGCGGCGGCGCGGAACGGCAGTTCTCGCCGACCGCCTGCTTCTGCGGCGAGCGTGCGTCAGTGCGAGACGTAAGGAAGAAGCCGGCGGGCGGGGCTGAGGAAGAGCGTGAAGGAGCGCTACCGATACGGGAGTTCGGAGGCCGAGACCCGAGCCGACACCGGGGGGCTTTCGGACGCCCGAGTCCGGTTCCTACGGATGGTCAGAGCGTTGGAAAAACAACATGGACATACGCAGGCTCTGTCTACGATACGGGTCCCGTGTATGTCCAGGAAGATGCGGGACGGACGTCGCGCGGAGGAAGCTCCTGCCCGGTGCCGGCGCGCTGACACCAGGCAGGGTTGTGGTCACGGGAAGTGAGACGAAGGCCACGCCTCCTCACCTCCATCAGGGTGAACTCCACCTCCTCGCCGGCGTCCTCGGCACAGAAATCCACGTCGCTGAAGTTCTCTTTGACATCGAAGGGCAGCTCGCCGTGTTGGTCGGAGCGCAGCACACCCTCGCTGTCCCTCAGGCTGACGATGACGCCCTGCACGCACGCACGCACGCACACACACGCACGGAGGTTAGTCCATACGGCGCAGCGGCAGCAGCAGCAGCAGCCGCCCACCTCCACCCTCGGGGAGCCTTGGCACCTTCAGCCGGGCCTCCTTGGTGTGGTTGAAGGTGGAGGGGATCTTGGGCCGGATGTTGGTCGCGCGTCGCTTCTTGGTCACGATGTCGCTCAGGACGTTCAGCAGCACCTGGTCGTCCTGCAGCAGCGTCACCGAGCTGTCGCTGCGCTCGAACTTCAGGTTGGTCCTCAGAGGACCCAGATTCACGTACACCTGCCCCGGGTACTGACGCTCACCAGGCTGCACGCACACACGCGCACACAGGGTTAGCGTTAGGGTTAGGGTCCCGGCGCGGGACCCGGAGGAGCGGCCCACCTGAGGCTCCACGATGGGCTTGCTGACGACGGCCTCGAAGATCTCCGTGTCCACGTTCTCGGTCCCGCCCGGAGCCACCTTCACGTCGGTGGCGATCTGACTGTTCTGTTGGAAGAGGATGCAAACGCAGCGGGGGGGTGGGGGGGGGTCGGCACGTGGCGGTCTGGAGGCGGAGCCTGCGCGGGACCCGGACTTACCTTCTCCTTGCAGGCCGTGAAGTGAACTCTCACCCCGGGCGTCATGGCTTTGGGGTTCCCGAAGAAGGCGTCGAAGCTGAAGGTGAACTTCTCCGAGTCTTCGCGCTCGATGTGGCCGAAGGTCGGCTGAGGGCACACGGAAGCAATGAGAGTGGGCGGGGCCGAGCGCTGGCGGCCGATCGGGCCGTTCGGAGCGCGTCGGACGAGCAGGCGAACTTTCTCACCCCGACGAAAGAGATGATCCCCGTGGATCTGCCCGGAGGAGGCCTGAGGACGGGCGCGCGGACACGCGGACACACACACACACACACACACACACACACACACACACACACACACACACACACACACACACACACACGGTGTCGTCACAAACGATGAAAATAAACACGGTTCAACAGATACACAAGCAGGAATTAAACACACACACAGACACACACGTACTTGTCGAAGGTGCGCTTTCCCAGCAGGCACATGTCTTTGGCCCCTTTCTTGCACTTGGCTTGAGGTTTCGGGGGGTCCGTGGACGCCAGCTCATCCGAAGACTTCTTGGTGTCCGCAGGGGCGGAGTCGGCGGGCGGAGCCGAGATCAGCGCTTTGATCTGTGGAGACCGAGCACACGGGAAGTCCCACTTTCACGTTCGGAGGTCGAAGCAGCGCCGACTTCACGCGAGGCGCCGACACCTGAACTTCCCGTGGAGTCCAAGTGTCGGCGCCAAACATCACCGACGAAGAAGAACGGCCCGAGCTTCGGGCCCGAACAGGAGCCCCTCACAGACGCGCCGTCTGCGGAGGATCCGTCCGCATCCGTCCGCATCCGCCTGCTGGTTCAGGACCCCGTCAACCTCGGTGGTCTCCGGCCCGCTCGCGGCTCACTCACCCACTCGGGCTGCTCCGGCGGAGGGTTCGGCATGGGGTCCTCCACGATGGGCTGGGAACAAGAGACGCGTCAGGAAGACAGAAGCCAACAGATGAGCGGTCCGTCTGGAGCCCCGCGTCCCCGCTCACCTCTCCGGTCCAGGCGGGCGGCGGAAAGGTGGGGAACACAAAAGGGGGCACGCAGGCCGGCACGGGGGCGGGCGGCACGGGGCCGAAGGCGGGGCCCGGCGGAGGCATCCCGACAGGTGGGGGCACCGGAGGGGGCGGGGGGAGCGCCTCGGGCCCCCACGGCTCGTGAGGGCCACCTGGGACCCATCCGGGATGCGGCCCCAAGTCCTCGGGCGGGGGCCTCCAGCCGTCCGGCTGATGTCTCCAGTGCGCTCCAGCATGAATCCAGTCCTCTGGGGGGGGCATCCACTCATCGGGATGTGGCCCCCAGCCAGGAGGCGCGGGTCCTCTCGGGTCCCAGTCTGGAGGAGGGGGCCCCCTGGGGCCCCAGCCTCCAGGGGGGCCCCTGGGTCCCCAGGCTCCAGGGGGCCCCCTGGGTCCGCAGCCTCCAGGGGGGCCCCTCGGACCCCAGCCTCCGGGAGGCCCTCGGGGTCCCCAACTTCCGGGGGGCGGAGGACCCCACTCCTCCGCGGGGAGAGGCCAGCCCCCTGGCGGAGGTGCCCAGCCGTCCGGCGGAGGAGGACCCCAACCGCCGGGCGGCGGTGGGCCCCACCCTCCCGTCGGAGGTGGCCCCCAGTGCGGAGGACCCATGTCGTACGGAGGTCTGTCTTCGCCCGGCGGTCCGACGGGGGGCGGTCCGCGCTTCGCTCCCTCTCCCAGGCTCATCGTGTCCCGCGCAGAGACGCTCCGGAGCTCCGGAGCAGCAGTCAAACACACCGCGCTGGGGGGGGGAGGGGGGGCGGCGCCCCGCCGGCTCTGTGCCGCAACGACGGCCCGGAAGATCCACAGGAGGAGGAAGCGTCGGCCCGGAGACAACACGGCGCGGCGGAGGAATGGCGGCTGCAGCGCTCTTTTTCCGGCGCCGCCGTCAGGAGGTACCGCCGCCTGCCGGCGGAGGCCGCTCACTGCAGCTGGACGCGGCGCTGCTCCCTCGGGGCGGCTGGCGGTGTGAAGAGCGCGTCGGCCGGGCTCCCTCCGGCCGCACTTACGGGACGACCGGTCATAGCGGAGGAAGAATGGTTCGCCAGGAGCAAAAGGGCATTATGGCGCCTTTTGCACCTGGTCGCACTTCGCTGATGCATCGTCTGAAGAACCAAGAGACCTGGCCGCTGCCAGAAGGTTCCAGTCTGCTTTGAGCGGCTCTTTGGCTGCTCCGCTCGTCTTCAGGCTGATCGCAGGTTCCGAAGCATCCATGATGCCGCTTGCTGCGCTGCCTGGGTGACCCGGGACCAACGTGGGTACCAGGACGTCGGATGCTCCGCTGAAGCGCCCCCTGGCGGCGCGGCCTGGGATGGCGGCTCTGCAGCCTTCACTTTCATCTTCGCTTCGTTTTACTGCTGAATGCCCCCCCGCCCCATTTCATCGTTCAAAGACCAGCCTCCATCAAACCTCCTGCAGGTGGCGCCGCACTGGTTCAGCGCACCACCCAAAGGTCAGATTTCCTGCGTTTGGGTGAGTGGACGAAAGGTGTCCGGCTGCTCCCGTCCTGCACGCTTCCTCCAGAGCCGGAGAGCGATTGTCGACTTTCCCACCGACACAAACGAACAAACGAGGCTGACAGAAAGCAATGGACGCCGGGGGGGAGGGGGAGGGGGGAGGGGCCTCCTTCCCACCGCCAAGCCCAGGCAGAGGCCTCCGCCCAATCAGAGTCTTCATGCAGCAGAAAAAGCATTTATTGGGTTTGGCCGGCTGGAGCCTCCAGCAGGGAACCAAAGAACGTTAGATCAACAATAGGAATATAGGATTTCTCTAGATTACAGTGAAACACAAGCAGAATCCTCCGACCGGAGCCTCCCGGGCTGGCGGCCGGCGGCCGGACCCGGAGCACAGGGTCTGGTCTTTGTGCACCTTTGATCCGGAACCGAGAAGCTCGGGGGGTCGAGGACCTGAGGGCTTCGGGTCCTCGCCGGCCAGAGCGGGACCGCGGCCGGCCTCTTCGCTCTGACGAAAACAAACCAACTTTGCGTTCCACCTAAAACATCAACAAAAACACCCCGACCCCCCCGGATCCTGACCGGCCCACCCACAGTCCCTCGAGGAAGGTGAACCAGACTCGAACTGCGAACTGCTTTCTGGTATCAAGCGGAGGAAGAGAGAGGAGGAGGAGGAGGAGGAGGAGGAGAACGAGGAGGAGGAGCAGGAGCAGGAACCCCGTCAGGACTTCAGAACCAGGAGCTCCCATGCGAGTCGGACACTGGCGGCCGGTCCGGGAGGCGACAGACAGGCGTGAAGAGCGAGTGCAGCTGTGTTCGGTGAGGAAGACTTGGCTGTGGTCTTCTCCTGCGGCCCTCAGGGGGGCGCTGCGAGCTCAGTCGAAGGGACTGAAGTCTCTGTCCAGATTCTCAGACTCGTCGTCGTCAGAGAAGAAGTCGTCCTCGTCGATGTCGTCTTCGTCGTAGTCTTCGTGCCACTCGGGAACGTACTCTTCGTCGTACTCGTCGTCTTCGTCCGCCTCCTCCGCGCCCTCGCCCGTGTAGTTGTTGTTGTCCGAGTCTCCAGAGTCTGAGGTTCGCTCCGCCTTGGACCTGGAGCAGAAAAGGCATCGAGGGGGGGGTTAGGAAGTGAGACCTGAAGGAGGGACGGGGGAGGGGGGGAGGGGGGGGGCACGGGCCCGTCCTCACCCTTTGTTTTCCTCGGTGTTGTTGGACAGGTTGGAGGTCTGAGTGGGTTCTGGTTCCTGGCTGCTCCGGGACCGGAACCCGACCCTGAAGTCCTGCAGACCAGAACACATGGGGATGAAACAAAACGGACGGAGCCGCCCCGCGAACCAGCGGAGGGGCCGGACCCAGACTGGCTACCTGGGTGGCGTGCTGCAGGACCCCCTGCAGGCGCTCCTGGATGCGTCGGATCAGTTCCAGGCCCGTGTTCAGGTGTTCGGGTTTCAGCAGCCGGACACACGAGGCCAGGTCGGTGCACTGCAGCAGGGTCTCCTCTGGGGACAGAGAGCCGGGACGCGGTCAGACGGGGCGGGACCGGGTGGGACCGGGGCGGGACCGGGACGGGACCGGGACGGGATCGGGGGCTGCTCTCACCCAGCAGGATCTGCAGCGCGTTGGTGTGCAGGTCCAGAGCCTCCGTCTGCTGCTCCATGACGTCCATCTTCTCCGTCTCCTGGTTGTAGAAACTGTAGATGCACGAGTAGGCCAGGACCTGCAGGCAGAGACCGGGAGCCTCAGACCTCCGCGGGACCGGGTTCCGAGCGGGACCGGCACCGGGGTCCGAAGAAGGTACCTTCCGAGCCTGAGCGAGGACTTTGCAGGCGTCGATGACGAACGTCAGAGACTTCATCTGCAGCGCCTCGTTGATGGACGCCACTCGGTCCTCCAGGCTGACGGCGAAGTCCTGCAACGGCAGAGTGCTCGTGACCCAGCTCCTTCAAAATAAAAGTCCTCTCCTTTGGTTCAGTCACGAAAGGGGGTCGTGTGCGCGCAGCAGACCTTGGCCTGATGATGGAAGGTGCATCTCTCGTTGTAGTCCTGAAACTTCTTCTCCTGCCGAGCAGCTTTGCTCACCTGCGGGTGGAGGGGAGCAGGGTTAGCGGCGGAGCGGCCGCGGGCGGAGCTACCTGAAGGCGGAGCGAGCGAGCACCGACCATCGCCGAGCAGTTGTAGTAGTCTTTATGCGTCGGCTTCCACGGCTTCAGACACCGCCAGCAAAAGCCGTGGTTGCACTTGGCACAGGTCATGCTGGGGGGAGAGCAGGCGTCAGCGCGCAGCGTCATGGTGTGCGTGTGTGTGTGTGAGCGCACATGCGTGTGTGTGCGTGTGTGTGCGCGTACTGCAGGCAGCCCTCGTTCTTCTCGATCTGGGCCTGGCAGCTGGGGCAGCGCTTGGAGATGAGCTTGGCCAGGTGCTTGCTCTGAGCCTCCATGCTCATGCCCTCGTAGTAGCCGCCGTCGTCCATCCACTGGGACATGTGGCTGCAGCTGGCTGGGTAGTGAGCCTGCAGGCCACAGGTCAGAGGTCAGCGGGGTGACGGGGGGGCTGCGCGCGTGTGCGTGCGTGCGTGCGCGCGTGTGCCGCCCCACCTCGGGGAAGTTGCAGCTGAAGCAGGAGGCCCAGCTGCACTTGGAGCAGGTGCCCGTGCTGCCCATGTTCTCCTTGCACAGGATCTGGTCGCAGCCCTGCGGGTTGGTGCACCACGTCAGGTTGGAGCAGCTCTCCACGTAGCCCCTGAGCAAGGCGTTCTCGTACTGCGGAACAGCGGAGCGTCAGAGTCCGAGTCGGCGTCGGGCGCCGAGGGGCCGGCAGGAGCGGCGCCAGAGCCCGTTACCTTGGCGACGGTGTCCTTGTCCGTCAGCACGCTGACAAAGAAGTGCGAGGTGGGCTGAGCCTGGCAGTCTGTGATTGGACAGTTGCAGTTCATCACCAGGTTCTGCTCGATCCGGGAGGTCAGGTACTCCTGCCAGCACGACTGCGACACACACACACACACACACACACGTAGCCGCAGGTCAGCTGCATCTGCCGCCAGCACCACACACACACACACACACACACACACACACACACACCACTCACTCTGCAGCAGTAATGGTTGCAGCTCAGCGATGGCACCGTCGTCTCCATGGCAACCACGCGGGGGCCCAGGCAGACGGGGCAGCAGGACGCGGGGCTCGGCGGCGGTTGGGGGTTGCGGCACTTGAGGCCGGCCGCCATGATGAGGGCGTCGGGGTCGTCGGTGTAGCGCTGCACCAGCAGGTCTACGTTCCAGCGGCAGTGGACCAGCAGGTGCTCGGCCCGGTCCAGGTCCAGACTGAGCGTCTCCGAGACCTGCGGCCGCACACGGACGCACACGCACACACGTGACACACGTCCCCGACTCACCCGTTGGTCACGCCGCCCTTCGGCCGGCCGTTCCCGTGGTAACGGGACTCCTACCTGCTGCACCGTCGTCTGCATCAGCTGACGAACCTCCTCCTGCGACATGGTGCGACCCATCGAGAACAGAACCGCATCGAGGACGCCGTCCTCCAACCGCCTCTGTGGTCCCACCAGGCTGCGCGCACACACACACACACACACACACTCTAAGAGTCTGAAAGCTCCATGTGGAAGTGAGCGCCGCATTTTGAAAACCCTCCATTGCATCACTCCGCCAGGCAGGAAACCTCCAACCTGCATTTCTGAGACACCGATTCGTCTTCGGAGAGGTTTCAGACGACTGACGAGGGCGCCGGCGCCGTCCGGCACCGAGGGGCCGCTCACGCTCGCATCGGGCTGGAGACGCTTCTCAGAGAGGCCGACGGCCGAACTGGTGTCGGACCCAAAAAGGGAGCAATTGCTACAAAGAAGCCAAGAGCGAGCCGCTGCGCACCGCGAGCTCGGCTTCGTCGGCCTGGCTGCTCTACTCGGAACTCAGCCGGGTCTCTGATCCTCCGCGTCACTCGGGCGACGGTTCGCAGGACACGCGACCTTCCGGCAGGAACCGCCGCGATGACCTCCGAACTCTGATTCAGACCTTTTCACCGCAGTGGAAGCGTCCTCCCCGATCCAGCGTGACCCACGCGGCGGCGGCGGCGGCGGCGGCGTTTCAATGGTCCCCCGATCGAGCTGCTTTCGACACGGCATCGAGCTCCCGCTGAGGAGGAGCCGAGACGCCCCCGTTCTGTCGGACCCCCGCAGGAAGTGAGCGTGGAGGACTTAGAGACCGGAGGTTCCAGCAGCAGCGCGTGAAGGAACCTCAGTGGAAAAGCGAAGCAGCCCCGGTTCTACCCCGAGGAACTCCAACGGGGAGGTCGGAGGACGGACGGCTAACGCTACGTGGAAAGGACATCATGTGACATGTAGAGCCAATCAGGTGCGAGTCAATCTGAAGCCAGTTGTGAGGTGGGCGGGGACAAGAGAGGCAGCTGAGTTGGGTTGAATCAACTTTATTTAAATTTGTGCGCTTCAAAGACCGAAAGAGAAAAGCTTCCGACACAAGTCCGAGATCAGAGGTCACCTCTGCCCCTCGCTTCCTCCGAGCTGACCTCAGACCGGCGCACTCGGACGCCGCCGAGCTCTGATTGGCTGCCGCGACCACACGCGGACGCTTGATAAACCCGAGCGACAGGCCGCACGCCGACCGAGGAGTGCCGTCGTCATCTTGACGATGCGCTTTGGGCGACAGAGAGATAGAGGAGGATGAGGACGACGAAGGGCCTGCCGCGTCTGCGTGCGCCGTGTGGGGTCAGAGGTCGCGGTCGCACCTGATGCGGGCGGGGTCTTTGCGGCCGTCGGCGCGGCTGAAGGAGAACTGCGCCTGGCCCTTCTGCGGCGTGGACGGGTCGTCGGGCAGGAACTCCACGATGTGCGGGTTGTCCTCGTTGCGGCGAACGCACCCTCTGCTGATGACGTGCATGATGCAGGACAGCACGTCGCCGGTGCTGCAGCTGAAGCGCCCGCCGGCGCACGGCGAGCGCCGCGCCTCCTGCTTCTGGCACGCCTCCAGGACCTGCCGGAGAGAGCCAGCGAGTGACAGCGCCGAGCTCCGAGGCTCGCGGCGGTCATTGAACGCCTCGCGGCCGCCGCGTTCCCCGACTGTGCTGGCGGGCGCTGTGATTTACAGGGCTTTCCTGAACGCCTCACGCAGCCCAACGCTGGGGTCCATTGCGTCCTCCGAGGGACACAAAGACTGCCGACATCCGTCTGGCTGGACACGGACAGCTGAGTGGGGCTGTCCCCCGTGTGTGCGCGCGTGTGCGCGTGTGTGTGCGTGCGTGCGTGCGTGCGCGCGCTCTGACCTTGAAGACGAGGTTGTCGATGTGCATCTCCTTCTCCTGCTTCATGATGTGCACGATCAGACAGTAGATGTAGTTCCTCTTCCTTTCCAGCGTCCCCGCCGCGTCCTCGTCCACATTCAGGTACGTCTGCTCGGGCAGCAGCCGCAGCGACGCCGGCACGCCGCCGACGCCGCCAGAGGCCACCTGCTCGTTCAACCGCAGCACGCCTGCGACCAGAGCGGAGGGGTCAGAGCTGAGGGGCGGGAGGGGGGACGGCGAGGTAGGAGGCGGAGTCACCGAGCGAGCGGGCGTCTCACCCCTGCTCGGATCGCCCGGCGGGCTGCAGGTCAGCAGCGAGCCGTCGGCAGTGAGCGGCTGCAGGGCGTGCAGCAGGACGTCCGCCGACAGGCCGGACTCCTGCAGGAGCTCCTCCACGCTGACCTCCTGCAGACGCAGACGGGGGGGGGGGGGGGTGAGCGCGCCGCCATCACGGTCGACTGGGAGACAGTGTGTGTGTGTGTGTGTGTGCGTGCGTGCGCCACGCCACCTGGTGTGTGTTGAAGTGCAGCAAGACGAACATCTGCAGTGTGGAAACTGTCAGCATGCAGCTGCCAAACTGCAGCTCAGCGTGGCCGAGCCAAGTCCACTGCAGGCGGCGCGGCCGGCAGTGACTCAGCCCGTACATGGACTGACCTGCAACACACACACACACACACACACACACACGCACACACACGCACACACACGCACACGCACAATGAGACGCTGACGCTGGGGCCTGGATCTGAGGCTGGCTCTTCGTCGCCTGAGGCGGGACTGACTGTGGGAGTAGAACTGGGTGAACTGGTCCAGGTAGGAGCTGAGTTCCGGCGGAAAAGGCCCGGCCGGCTCCTCCAGGAAGCAGAGCGGGGACACGGCCCAGCACCGGGGGGACAGGACCAGGACCTGGACCTCGGCTTCCTCCTCCGACTCCAGCCAGTCCTCCTCCATCACCTCAGCACACAAAAGCAGGACAAATTCAGATGGACCGACGGGGGGGGGGGGGGCGCGAGGCCGCACCCGGGGGGCCCTGCCGACCTGCTGGCTCTCCTGCAGACGCCGGTCCAGCTGCTGCAGCCGGTACAGGTGGAACTCCTGCTGCAGCTCGGCCGACTCGCTGAGGTTCTTCAGCATCTGCTGCGGGAAGCGACTCGGGAAGCAGCTGCCGATCTGCTCCACCACGGCGCTCTCCAGCCACACGTTGCCCTGCGCCAGGAGACGGTCGCCCAGGTAGTACCTGCGCGCAGGTGGAGGCGCGTGAGGCGAGCGGCGGGCGGGTGCGGCTGGCGGGCGCGGCGGCCCCGCACGCGATCTGACCTGTAGAAGTGCTCGAAGGTGTTGGCGAGCTCCAGTCCCGACAGGAAGAGCATCGGCTCCAGGAACTGCCGCAGGCGCTCCAGCGTCTCCACGCTGCTGGGCAGCGAGCAGCTGGCCTGGACCGTCTGGTCGATGTACTGCGCGAAGCGCTCGCTCACCTGCGCGCACGCACACACACACAGACAGCAGGTCAGCGCGCCAGCGGAGAGCCGCCGCCCACAGGGGGAGGAGCAGCCCGCTGTGAGCCAAGACACAGGGAAGACTCTGGGGGGACGACTCTGGGGGGACGACTCTGGGGGGACGACTCTGGGGGGACTCACGTGCATGGCTCGGAGGATGGAGAGCTGCAGCAGGGCGCCGGAGAAGCCCTGCCGCAGCGCCAGCACGAAGGCGTTCTGCTGGCCGAACAGCTCCTCCATGGCGTTCTTCAGCCGCAGGTACAAGGTGCGGTAGCGCTCCACGAAGTCCGGCGTGCCGCAGCTGGACTCCAGGAACTTCTTCACCTGGGACACCACAGGGCAGAACGCGTCAACGGAGACGGGTCAGGGAGCGCTTCGGCCGCCGGCCAGGACGGCCGAGGCGTGAGCCGGGCCTGCGGGGGCGCAGCGCCACCATGAGGCGCTGGCGTCGTACCTGCCGCTGTACCACTCCCTGCCAGCAGAGAGCGATGCCCGCGATGCTGCCGCCGCCGCCGCCGCCGCCGCTGCTGCTGCTGCTCTTGGCTTTGGGCTTGGCTGACGAACTGGAGGCGGCGGAGGCGTCTTTGTTCTTGCTCTCCTTCCCGTCTGAGAGACAAAGAGGCGGGGCGGCGGGTTAGCGGGTCGGCACGCGGCCGGTCGGCACAGAGCAGAGGCACCGGGGGGCGCTCTGGGCCCGGCGCGTCCCGCGGGAGCGACCGACTGCAGCGTTGGGCCTTACTGGATCGGACAGGCGGTCGGAGCTCCTCGCCGTCCGCTCGGCTCGTGTCCACGTGGACCAGCAGGTGGGTCAGGCGCCGAACTCTGGAGTTGAAGATGGCCGCCCTCCCTTTGCAGCGCCGTGCCGACTCTGCGTTCTCCAGGTACTCGCTGAGCAGCCAGGACAAGGGGCTGCACGCGGGGGACTCTGGACAGCGGGGGGAGGGCGGGGGGGGAGTCAGTCCAGGTTCAACATCTGAGAAAGTGTGTGTGTGTGTGTGTGTGTGTGTGTGTGTGCACGCGCATACCTGCGAGTGTGATGCTCAGGACGATGGGGGTGATCAGAGCCTCCCAGCAGGTTCTACCGAGAGCTTCAGCAGCTTCAGCGTCAGGAAGGAAACGATCAGCAAACATCTGCTCGTGTCTCAGCGCACTGTTGAGTCTGCGCGCACGCACACGCACACGCACACACACACACGGTCAGACACCACAACAGGCAGCAGCTGCGTGTTGGACGAGCTGGCAGGCGCCGCAGGCGTACTTGTTGAAGAGCTGCAGCAGCTGCGTGCGGTCCTCCAGCACCTCCTGGCACCAGGTGTGGGCCTTGGTGCTGTAGAAGAGGAAGGTGCGGCAGCACAGCTGCTCCTTGAACACGGGCCAGAAGGTGGGCTTCGGACCCAAGACCTCGAAGCCGTGGACCCGGGTGTCGATGCCGCCCTGCGCGGAGGAGGAGGAGGAGGAGGAGGTGAGGAGGAGGAGGAGGAGGGACAAGGCGGACAGACGCCGGAGGACGAGGCCCGACTCTGACCTGCTGACAGCGCTTGATCCGGATCTGAACGATGGACCAGAAGCGCGTGGCGTTCTCCAGCAGGATCACGCGGCTGGCCGACGGCGTCACGTTGACCTGCACGCAAGCCGAGGAGCGCGGCGGTCAGAAGACGGGCACGGGGGCGGAGCCGCGCTGCCGCGGGGGCGCAGCCGCGCTGCCGCGGGGGCGGAGCCGCGCTGCCGCCGCCGCACTCACCGTGTTGAGCTCCGTGTTGATGTTGGTGGGGTCGTCGCCGCCCAGGACCAGGATCCGAGCCGGCATGTAGCTGGAGTCCTCGCTGGCCACCTGCACGGCCAGCTGCCTGCGGGACAGAGCGGCCGGATGTGAGCAGGGCGCCCCGACGCTGCTCCTCCCGCTGGGAGCTGGGAGGTCGCCGCCTCCGAGGAACGCCATTCCTCGCCGGTACCTGATCACGACTCCTTTGTGCATGTAGATGTTGATGAAGTGCGATCCGGTGCAGCCGTTGGACTCCCAGTAGGTCTTGGGGTTCTTGTCGGTGAGCTTGTTGGCCCGGTGGTGATTGGACGACACCTCCACCTTCTCCCAGCACTTGTCCTCCTTCAGCTCCACGCTGGACCCTGAACGCACCACAAACACGCATTGGAGCAGCGGCGGCGCTTTCCGCGGCGGCGCTTTCC
>JASSRZ010000014.1:989398-1001707 GCA_032164315.1 Malacoctenus gilli | reverse complement strand
CTATGGAACATTGAGTCCATTGAATGTATGTTTATTGAGTGAACCTCTATGTGCAAATGAATAAACCTGTATGTTTACTTTGCTAAATGTGTTGGACATTGGCAGCGGAAGGAGTGCTGATGCTTTGAGGCAGTGTTCAGATGAACGCCGAGACTTCGTGTCTGCTCAGCGATGTTCTCCTGGTTTGCAGTTTTTGGCCTTTTGTGCAGGAAATAAATGTGGTGCACCGGAAATGAGTTGGCCCATCATTTACAACAGTGTCACATTGGCAGGACGTGAGCGTCAGAGCAACCTTGACAGCCCAGCGATGTCCTGGCGGCTGCAGCAGAGGGCGCTGTTCCCTCAGAGTCAGCCAGTAGTTTGTTCAAGAGAAGAGTCCTCGTTCACATCTGACTCTGATGTTCGACACAGAAGATGAGTTCAGGAAAACGTTGATGCAGTGAGAGGAGGAGGAGGATGACGAGGAGGAGGAAGAGGAGGAGGAATGGAAGAGATAATAAAGAGAGTGAAGGACACTGAACAGGTGGATTGAAGGGAAGCTTCTAGCTGTTTGAATCAGGAGGAGGAGGAGCAGCAGGAGCTGCAAGATGATGAGGAGGAGGAGGAGGAGCATGATGCTCTGCTGCTCTTCACTCTGACATTCAGCCCAGAACAGAAGCAGAAGTGAAAACTCTCAGTTGCGAGATTCACATTCAGCGAGTTGAGGCTGATCTGAGCCGAAGGAGGCGTGAGAGCAGCTGCTCCTCTCGACACGGGCGCCTCCTCTGCTCTCCTCTGAGTTTCCCCGAGCCAAGTCCTGCCTCGGACTCCGGACCCTGCGCTCCTCCTCCTCCTCCTCCTCCTCCTCCTCTTCGGTCGCAAACCAGCAAGACGGACTCTCGGGCGATGGAGCTCGGACCCGACGCAAAGTCTGGCGGCTGCAGGCTCAAACAGGCGGTGGCTGATGCGTGCCGCAAGAAGCCCGGCGCGGAGGCGGAGCCTGCGGCCTCGGGGAGGAGCGGCCTGTGGGGGGTCATCAAGAAGAGCCTGAAGAAGCCCCGGCTGAGGTTCGGGAGCAGCCTGTGCACCCTGAACGTGGGCGGCCGCCGGTTCCGCTTCTCGGCCGAGCTGATGAAGCGTCTGCCGCTGAGCCGGCTGAGCCGGCTGCATCGCTGCGTGTCCGAGAGCGAGCTGCTGGAGCTCTGCGACGACTACGACCGCGAGCGCAACGAGTTCTTCTTCGACCGCCACTCGGACGCCTTCGGCTTCATCATGCTGTACCTGCAGCACGGCAAGCTGCGCTTCCTGCCGCACATGTGCGAGCTGTCCTTCTACAACGAGATGCTCTACTGGGGCCTGGAGAGCTGCGACCTGCAGCCCTGCTGCCAGCGCCGCCTGGACGAGCGCCTGTCCGACTGCTGCGTCCACTTCGTCCCGGAGGAGGAGGCGCGAGGGCCGCCGGAACCGTCCGGCCGCTGGCTGGACAAGATGAGGAGGACGTTGGAAGAGCCCACGTCCTCGCTGGCGGCGCAGGTCCTGGCCACTGTGTCCGTGCTGTTCGTGGTCATCTCCATGGTGATGCTGTGCGCCAGCACGCTTCCCGATTGGAGGGCCGAGGAGAGCTTGAACCAGCACAGGTAGGCGGGGCTCCGAGAGCCCTCGGCCGCCGCGAACCCACGCGGTCCCGGTCGAGGGCAACGGAACCGGGGCGCGACCTGGGTCCCCCCCGGCTCTCCTCCAGGGGGTCCTCGCTCTGGTCGAGTCCAGAGCCGGTCGACTCGGTCCTCGGGCCCCGGTCCTCGGGCCTCGGTCCCCGGTCCCCGGTCCCCGGGCCTCGGTCCCCGGCCCCTGGTCCTCGGGCCTCGGTCCCCGGGCCTCGGTCCCCGGTCCTCGGGCCTCGGTCCCCGGTCCTCGGGCCTCGGTCCCCGGTCCCCGGTCCTCGGGCCTCGGGCCTCGGTCCCCGGGCCCCGTCCCCCGTCCCTCGTCCGCTCGTTGCGTTCGCCACGCCGCGCTCTTCTCTCCTTCTGACAGCACTGCTCTCCGGTCGCTTGTCTTCTCGCAGGGTGATCGAGGCGGTGTGCATCGGCTGGTTCACGGCGGAGTGCGTCGTCCGTTTCCTGGTGTCTCGGGACAAGTGCGAGTTCGTTCGCCGCCCTCTGAACCTCATCGACCTGCTGGCCATCATGCCGTACTACGTCTCCGTGACGATGACCGTCCTGACGGGTGAGGACTCGCAGCTGCAGCGGGCCGGCATCACGCTGCGCATCCTGCGCATGATGCGCATCTTCTGGCTGATCAAGCTGGCGCGCCACTTCCTGGGCCTGCAGACGCTCGGCTTGACGCTGCAGCGCTGCTACCGGGAGATGGTCATGCTGCTGGTCTTCGTCTGCGTCGCCATGGCGATCTTCAGCGCCCTGGCCCAGCTGCTGGAGCACGGCCTGGACCTGGAGGGCGGCAACGAGGACTACGCCAGCATCCCCGCCGCCTGCTGGTGGGTCATCATCTCCATGACCACGGTGGGCTACGGCGACATGTACCCGGTGACGGTGGCGGGCCGCGTGCTGGGCGGCCTTTGCGTGCTGAGCGGCATCGTGCTGCTGGCGCTGCCCATCACCTTCATCTACCACAGCTTTGTCCAGTGCTACCACGAGCTGAAGGTGCGCTCGGCACGCTGCGGCCGCAGCCTGTCCGCAGAGTTGCTGGACTGAGCCCGTTGCCGGTGGCGGCGGCGGCGGCCGGAAAGTCGTCCGGAAAGTCGCCCGCTTCGGCTGGGAAGTCTTGGAGTGGCGCGCCGAGCCTCGACGCGTGACTCGTGAGCTGGAGCTGCGGCGCCCCTCCTGGACAGACTGGCTGCTACAGTGGCCCTCCGGACCACACGCGACTGAACTGCTGCTCCGCGGTGTTGCCGTGGTGCCACAATCTCCATGGCGACGGCACCAGGAAGTGTTGAATGTCAGGACCGAGGAGCTGCTCTGTGAAATGTCTCACTTCTTGCTCTGAGTGTGAAAGACCGGCGTCTGACTCGGCAGACCCCAAACGCCTCCCCCTCTCTGCCCCCCCCAACCCAGTGCTGATTTGGGGGGAGGGGGGGGGGCAGGTTCCTTGTGAAGTACTGATGAAGTTTTGTTTTGATGAAGCTCGGCTGTTTCCGACCAAATAAACTGATGAACAGAGTTGTCCGCCTTTCATTGCTGCCGGGAACGCGTGCCGTTCCAATGGTCTTCGTCCTAAATCTCGTCAGCATCTTCGAACCCGGTGGTCCGAACCTTTTCCTGAGCAGGTGTGCTGGTTGAAACAGGTGAGGACGGGTTCAAGCCAGGTTTGGCTGCTTGGAAATGTGACGGAGAGTTTGTGCGGCTGGTGGGACTGAGCAGAGTCGGGCCGGACCGGGTCCACACGAGCTGTCCCTGGACGCCACGGGACCTGGTCTCCCGGCCCGCAGGCTGCTCCTGCGTCCCAGAGGGGGGTCCAGCAGGCGGGTCAGAGGCCGGCCGAGGCCCCCGCCGCGCTCGGACCCCCTTCACGCAGGGTCACTCGGGCAAGGTCCTCCAGCCTGCGGTGGCGGTTGCCGTCACTTTTTCAGAGGGACTTTGGCTGTTCAGCTCCGTTGCGGAGTCCCAAGGCTGCTGTTCAAGGCTGCTAATGCTCCTGGAAAGCAGGCTGGGGGTCAGGGTCCAAATGGGAGACCTCTCACAGTGCTGTCAGGAGACCTGAGTTAGCCCTGAAGTGGTGAAAGGCCAGTAGACAGGAGGTTGCTGAAATAGCAACCAACAGGAAAATAACTTGATTCCAACAGTGTGGTCGAGAGAGAAGCTCTGAAAGTGTTTACTTGACACACTTGAAGAACTTCATTCATCTCTGTAACGGGCAAGAATGGTGTTGCCGGAGGAACGCGAGTCTGCGTCATGTGACCGCTGGTCGGAGTCTCGGGAGGATTCGTCCACCAAAAGCAATCAGAGCTGCATTAGCGGCGTAATCCTCCTCCGACGGACTCCGCCTCAGAGCTTTCGCGCGACTCCCAGATGCCGGTTGGTGGAACGGCTGCAGCGGGCGCCGACGCCAGCTCGCAGCGAGCCCGCAGGAAGTAACGGATACCTGTACATACTCGTGTATGTATACGAGTACTCTTGTGTAGGCGTGGTGGTGTTTGAGCAGGTTTGGTTGTATTGGGGAGCATGTTTTTGGTTCGTCTTTTGAGTCCTGTCAAAGTGTTGCGTGTTGACGGTGGACTCGCCGAGCTCAGTGCGAAGTGGTGCGTCTGACTCGGGCGTCCCGGCGATCGCGGCCCGATGGCAGCGCGGACCGGCGCTTTCCTTGTGGCTCCGTTGGTGAAGGGAGCTTGTGGAGAGGCGCGTGTTGGCTGGCAGCAGGAAGCTGCCGTTGGTCCTGTGCGGCTTCTATTTCTGCTCCTCTTTGTTTGGGCTCGATCACGACTGAGCTGCAGCCCACAGCCAGTCCCACTCAGCCCCACGCTGCTGCTGCTGCTGCTGCTGCTGCTGCTGCATCATCTCCGCTCCCTGAAGATGGTTCGGCGCAGCACTGACGAGACAGCCATCCGAAAAGCAGAGCGTTAGTTAAGTTTGGAAGTCGGTCAAATATGAAATCGAGGAAACGTGATGGGAAACGACTGATTCAAAGCCGCAGGAAACCTTTGTCGCTCCTTCCTCGCTGTGACGGGACGCCAGGGAGTCAGAAACGCAGCAGCTCCACTCCAGCAGGTGGCGCTCACGCTGAACACACTCACTCTGCACCTGTTAATCACACACCTGTTGGACATCCTCAGCTCTGGTCTGTGTCTGTCTGCTGTAAAGCTTCACACACACACACACACACTGGGTGAGGAGAACAAACATCCAAACACTCATGTTCCAGACTCTGTTACCATGGAGACAGTGAAGGATGCTGCCGGCAGCTTGTCATGGTCGCAGATCATGTTACATAAAATCACACGGACAAAGTCGGTGAAACAGAACAAAAAAGGGAGACTGTGTGTGTGTGTGTTCACAGGTTAAGACAGCTCTGATTGGCTCTTCACACTCGCGCTTTCCTCAGGTCAAAGGTCGTTTCGGTCACAGTGGGGGGCCTGCGGGGGGTTTGGAGGACTCCTTGCGTTTGTTTCAGCAAACAGCAGGTGATCCTGACAGTCTGACCCAGAAAGACTGTCACCATGGTGATACGTCAGGTCGCTGTCTCCATAGTAACAGACTACGCTGCAGTCATACTGCTGAGGATGGATTCATTCAGAGGCTGACCCCCACCCCCGACACCTGGACCCCCGTTCACCACAGCTCCAACGTCTATCCGGCCACGCGCAGGAGGAGCTCAGAGCAGAGTCGAGGATTTTCAAACCTTTTATTTGCATTTTTTGTTGAAATCTTCAGTACAGTCTGTCGTCTGACAGGAATGCATGAGAGAAGACATGATTGGCTCAAAACAGTCACATGAACAGCATCATCATGAGTATCAATGTCGTCACTGAAAACACATTTTCAATACACAACCCCCCCCCCCCTCCGTCTCAAGCTCTTCTTCTCACGTGTCCCACTCCATAAGTACCCCCCCCCCCCCCAACACACACAAAGTCCCCATCCAGCCCAGTCCCATCGGCGGCGCCCCTCCCTGAACTCTGTACAAGCAGACGGGTGTAGAAAACACAAAGAACGTCAGGAAGGACGGAAGCAGAGCATTAAAAAGGCAGCGATGTTCTCCGCACGACATAGGCCCCGCCCCCAACGCCACACGGGCGTCGACCAGACATTCACAAATCTTTTGGAAAGTTAATGGTCCACAAGAGACGGAAACATCCCCAGCAGCCGTTTGGCGAGGACCACCTCGGCTCCCGTCACCTGATGTGCGCTGAGGGGGGCTGAACGGAGCTGAACGGAGCTGGGGAGATGCTGCCCCCTAATGGTGAACAGAAATATACACAAAGACCTGCAGTATGTACAAGCCGCCGCCGCCGCCACCGCAGAAATCTTTAGTCAGACCGACGTCTCGCTCCCGCCGTCCCTCGTGGAGGCAAAATGACTTCCTGATTCCCTTTACATTGTTGACCCCATTGTTGTTGTTTACTTTGAGTTTCCTGTTTGTTGTTATGGCGTGGCCTTTCCAGTTCCCTCGTCTGCGTCCCAAGGACTCCATGAATTCGCGCTTCCTTCCCGTTAGCTCGACTTCGGCTCCTCTCCGGACACAAAGTGGTTCAACTTCACAAGAAAATTTGGCCGATTGGTTTTCCTTACATGGGAATATCGGTTCGGGATGCTTCACGAGAAAAGCCCCGTCGCCCCCGGTCGCGGCACAGGAAGTGATCAGGCCAACTGAGGTTCTTCCTGCGGGCACCCTGAGAACCCTCCTCTCCATACTTGCTCTGTACTCTACTCTGATTGGATGAGAGTCGACGTACTCGTCTCCACTTTCAATTGGATCAGGTTAAAATCTTGGCGTGCTGAGGCGTGAGCGCTCTCTGCTGCCTCCATGTGGCCACATGTGACTGCAGGTTCCTGGCACGCGCACGCAACCAAACACGCACTCACATTCACACACACAAACACGCACTCACAGTCACACACACGGGAACATGTATACGCGAGGTCCTGCTGCGTGTACTCGGGGGAGTGTGTTGGCGGCTGAATCTGACGGCGCTCTGAGCTCTGACTCGCTGACTTGAAGGAAAAGTGTGGGATGACGGGACGGTTGACCCCTGAGTGACCTCTGTCACGTGCGGAACTGAAGGTTAAAACTGCGTGCGAACCTACACACCAGGCGAGGACCTGCCGCCGCGCACCGCTCGGTTGCGAGTCCTCGCCGATGCAGCTGGACACGAGAGGAGAGCAGCTCTAAGAGGGCGGAGTCAGCGGCGGCAAGCCCTCGTCGCTGGGCGTCGCCGTGTCATCACTGGGCTCCAGGCTGTCCTTCAGGCTCACTGTGCTGTCCGACGGGGGCGGGGTCACCGCGGAGTGAGGCGGAGTCAGCTCGGACGTGGGCGGGACTAGCTCTGAGGGGGGCGGGGTTTCCAGAAAGGGTTCTTGGGTCCCATTGGCTGTCGGGGGCGGATCGGACGCCTCTGGCGGCGGGGCTGCCGCCGGGGGGGGCGGGGCATAGACGGGCTCGGCCCGGCGCGGAGCCGGGTTAGACAGGAGGCCGTCTGGGAGCGACAGCGACGATTTCTCCACCAGACGCCACTGCATGATGCTGGTGTCCTTCCCCCCCGTAGATATCAGGTGACTGTCATTAAACAGGAAGCTGACATTGGTCACGTGACTACTGTGGGCGCTGTACTTGTGGCTGGGAGCCTGCACACAAACGGAAGCATCCATGACTACACCTGAACCCAACAGCACGCCCACTTTGACCCTGTGTGTGTGTGTGTGTGTACCTTGGCGGTGGAGCAGGGGTAGGTGAACAGATGAACTTTGCAGAAGTCGTCGGCCAGAGCAATGACCTTCCTGTTGTGAGATCGAATCAGAGCGTTGATGTCGGTCCCGTCTGAGCCCTCAGGCCAAACTCCTGGGAGGAGGAGGAGGGGGGGGGGTGTCAACACCAATTCTCAGCGGTGTGTATGTGCGTGCTGTGTGTGTGTGTGTATTCTGACCAAAGACGTGGTATCCCAGAACACAGGTGTAACTGGCCCAGTCGATGTCTTTACACTCGGAACGGTTCCTGATCAGCTTGCAGCCGTTTGGGATGTCCCCTGAAACACACGGCTGTTACTGCACGGCAGGAGCCCACCGGTCCACTGGCTCGCTGGCCCAGCGGGTCGCAGTGGATCGCAGTGGGTCGCCGATTCAGGGGACCAGCGCGGTCGGAGCACTCACAGTAGAGGATCTCGTAGTCTCCGGAGTTGGACATGATGAAGTTGTTGTCAGGCGACCAGTCCAGGTGTGTGATGTAACTGGAATGTCCCTGTGGGAACAGACACGGTCTTCATCTCCGTCGCCACGCGGCCTCGTTGACGCTATTGCTTGACGTAAAGTCGCCACTGTTGCAACGGGTTAGGGTTAGGGTTAGGGAGACTCACGGAGCACTTCCCGTAGCGGCTGTACTTGCGTCCTCGCTCGTAGACGTTGTAAAGATAAATGAAGTTGTCGTGTGAGCCGACCGCCAGCAGGCTGCCATCTGCGAGGAGGAGGACCGGTCAAGCGTTCTCTCTCTCTCACTCTCTCTCTCTCTCTCTCTCGCACTCTCTCTCTCGCACTCTCTCTCTCTCTCGCACACGCAGAGCGAACACGCGAGGGGACCCACCGACTGAGTAGCGCATCACGGACAGCTGCTCGTTGCCGTCCGTGTGGATCCCCACCAGGTCCATGGAGTCGGCGTCCAGGAGGTACCACCTGGAAGAAAACAGCAGGACTCAGACTGGTCAACAGGTCGGAGAGGTCCTGGCGCTCAACTGCTCGGACCGACCGCAGCGGACACGCGCGACGGTGAGTTCCGGCGGTGACGCAAGCTGGACTGGTCCAAGCAGGTGCCACGCCGGTTTAATCTGCCCTGGGCGCCATACTGACTTTCCTGAGTGCGTTCCTATGGCAACCACGGCTCCACTGGGATGGAAGTCTGCACAGTGGCCATGTTCCTGAGGGGACACAGACCTGTCAGTCATCCACTTCAGCACCAATCAGCAGGGAGTCCAAGGCGATAGGCCCCTCCCACCTCCAGCGTGCGGCTCCACTGCAGGCTGTGGGCCTGAGAGTTCCAGAGGCAGACCAGCCGGTCCTGAGCGCAGGTCAGGAACATGTGTCTGGACGGGTGGGAGGCCAGACCCCACAGCTCGTCCGTGTGTCCCTGGAACCATGGCACAGTTAACGCGGCCCCAAGGCACCCGCCCGTCACGGTGCCGTCGGGGGGCTCACCTGGACCTCCACCTTGAAGCCGTCGTTGAAGGTCCCCCTCAGGATGAAGTTACGGGACGTCCCCACCAGAAACTCCTCCTCCTTCCCTTCGGACACCGCCCTGATGGCTCCGTACTGGTCCGGCATCTGCACACAGATCAGCCGACGTCAGCGCTGGACGAGCGTCCGCGTGACTTCGGAGTGGGACCGAGGCCGTGTGTGTGGGGACGGGACGGGGGGACGGGACAGAGGACGGACAGGGACACCTCGATGTCGCGGTCGGCTCTCAGCTGGTGGTCCCACAGGATGATCCTTCGGTCTTTCCCTCCTCCGGTCAGCAACGTGCCGCTTCTCATCTCACACATACAGTAAACGCTGCCCTCGTGACCTTTGACCTGCCGGCTGATCTGAAAGGCTACACACACACACACACACACACACACACTCTTTTAGTCTCAGGCTGGCTGACATCGTGGGGGGCGGCGGCCTGTGGCGGTCCTGACCTCGGGGTCCCTTCAGGTTGGGGGTGTCGGCAGAGTTCCTGGTCCAGACCAGCAGGACTCCTCCGGAGTCTCCGGTCAGGATGTCCCCGGTGCTCAGGAAGCACAGACACTGGACGAACTTTGGCTTCTCGTATTTCTGGGGACACAAAGGGGGACGGCTCGGACCAGGACCGCGACGCTCTCCTCGCCGGAGCGTGCGAGTCAGCGTTGCCACGGGAACCGGAAGTCGGCGTGGGAGCGACTCACCCCAAAGATTCCCTGTTTACGGGCCAGCGAGGACCCGCTCCAGGTCCAGAAGAAGATGTGGGACTTGCCACAGGTGACGATGGTTCCCGGGTCCGTGGGGTGGAACTCCACGGACAGGACCACCTCGTTGGTGGTCTGAGGAGGACGCGACAGAACTCAGCTACTGCCGCGTGGGACCCGTTCCAGGAGGTTCGCGTGGCCGGGGAACTTCCAGACCGGGGTACCGGGAACCAATTCTCACCTTAATCTCGGCGATCTTTGACTTCTTCTGCCAGTCCCACACCGTCAGCATGTGGTCGTTGCAGTCGTCGATCACGCTGAGGTGCTGCCCCGAGTCCTGAGCGGGAGACGGGGAGTGAGCGCAAAGACGTGGACCGGCGTTCCCACGATGCACCTGGGCGATACTCACGGCTTTGGAGAAGGCCAGAGAACCGACGCCTCGCTCGAACGTCCCCAAACCCACGACCTGCAGAGTGTTCAGGCTGACGCTGTCCCAGATGCGCACCTGAGGCTGCAGCGCCTGAAGGCAACACAACAGTCAGTGTCGCCATGGAAACCTCCCGTTCTGGCAGCAAGCGGCCTCGTCCGGGATCGCACAACAGGTCCTCCGGTGTCCTCACCCGTCCGTCCTTGTCCACGCCTGCGATCTGTCCCGTGGCAATCCGGATCTTATCAGGATGGATGGCCAGACTGGGACACACACACACACACACACACACACACACACACAGACGATTGGCTGTCAGCAAAGAGCAGCCAATAGGAGAGCAGCAGCAGCCGCAGCCACAGCCACAGCCGCCACCGCGCGTGCGTGCGGGCTCACCACTTGACGCAGTCGGTGTGTCCCAGGTAATGTCTCTGCGTGCGCTCCTCGTAGTTAAACAGGACCACCACGGAGGCCACGAAGTACACGATCTCCCCGGTGGGCAGGAGGTAGACGTTGGCTCGGCAGTCCCTGCCCCGGTACCCGTACCTGCTCTGAGTCAAGGAGGAGCCGGACCGCAGCAGGAAGCTTCCGCCGAGACGCTCCGCAGACCGACCGAGCGCCTGACCTCGGCGCCGCCGCCTCGCTCCCGCCGGCCTTCCGCCGGGGGGAGGAGGTCTAAAGCGGCCCGGCGCTGAGCTACCGCAGAGCCGGCTCTTTGGGCTCTCTGCAGCGCCCCCTGTGGCTGCAGCCAAGGATACACCCACTCCAGCTTGAGTCGCTCTGAAGGCAGCTCGGTCCGAACGTCGTCGTAGTTCTCGACGTTTGACGGGATGTGCATGGTGATGGGCCGCCCTCGCATGAACATCTTGATGTGGTTCCCCTCTGAAACCACACACACACACACACACACACATGAGCAGCTCTTCCAATGGCAGCATCAGCCAATCAGACTGCAGCCAGTGAGGGCAGGTGACCACAGGACTCTGACCACCTGTGACACACGCACGCAGACACCTGAAGGTTCTGCTGGATCAACACACAACAGGAAGCACGTTCAGTGACAAAGTCACACGGCGGCAGACGGGGTGAGACAGGTAAAAAGTGGCGTGAGACGCTGGTGGACGGCTGTGGGGGTGCCATGCAGGTGAACTCCTCAGACAGCAACACCTGTTGTTGTTTACCTCCACAGGGGCCATAGTCAATAAACAAACGACCGGGTGTCCGTCATTCAGGACCCGTCAATCGACACATTACATCAGCGGCCAAAAAGCTCTTTCCACCGAGAGGTGTGGGCGGGCCAATTCTAATGATCCCTCTGATTGGTCGAATGTGGATTGACTGTACGGGGGACTGTGAGGGGAGGGGCGGAGCCACGGACAGGTGTGACATCACCTGAGTAGCCTGAAGCAGAAAGAGCAGGTGGGTGAGCGAGGCTGACGATGTAAAGCAGAGAGAGAGAGAGAGAGAGAGAGATGGAGTTGGTTCACGGCAGAAACAGGAAGCATTCATTCAGTTGCTGTTAGCACGTTAGCACGTTAGCCTGCGAGCGAGCGAGACCACTCGCCGCCACTTACCGGCTTGGCTGTTTTTCTCTCTGGTGGACATTTTGGCTGGTTTGAGACAAACACATGGTCACTCAACACTGACGCACAATCAAGGAACAGAAACAACAACAACAACAACAACTCTGGGACGCTGACTTCCTATTGGCTGGCTAACATAACGATGATGATCATGATGAAGATGATGATGATGACGATGGTGGTGGTTCGCTGCATGATGAAGAGTGTATATTCACCTTGGCTGACCACGGGGTCTTTGTGCCTGCAAGACACAACGGTTGATTTTCAGCCCAACTACTGAATCGATTGACGACAACGCCACAGAAGCTGGGACGCCTCAAGACCGAAGGAACGGTCCCGAGACGTCCAAGTGCCAACGGAGGCTCCCGGGGAACATTCGGTGTCCCTGCTCAACACGGGCTGAACAAAGTGTGGCGCCGGATGTGTTGCGCGCACCTGTCGGCGTTCTTCACCACTTTGGCCAGCAGTTTGGAGGTGGACGCCGCCTTCACCAGTTTGCTCCTGGAGTCCTCGGCGCCGTCCCAGGTGCTGCTCTGAGAGCGCTCCATCCCGGAGGAGCGCTTCACGCTGGGGCCCCTGACACAGAGACGGACAGCGTGAGTGCGGCCCTGCAGGGTGGGAGGAGTCACAAGACGCCGTCCTGCGCAGCACGCACAGAGGTTAGTTAGGCCCGGCTGACCAGGCCTCCCGGAAAAAGCGGAAGAGGAGGCGGGGTTAAAACAGGAGGCGGAGCTAAAACAGGA
>JASSRZ010000014.1:929119-959284 GCA_032164315.1 Malacoctenus gilli | reverse complement strand
GTGTGTGTGTGTGTGTGTGTGTGTGTGTGTGTGTGTGTGTGTGTGTGTGTGTGTGTGTGTGTGTGTGTGAGAGAGCAGCTTCAGCTGACAGCAGCCCCTCGGTGTTCCTGCTGTCAGCTGCAGGACCGCTTGGCCCCGCCCACATGAAACCAGCCTATCTGTCCACCGAACCCCTGCAGAGCGATGAACCGCCGCTCGCCGCCCTGACGTCAGCCTCATGAACACTCCTGAACAGGCCTCGCGGACGCCTCTGGGACAGGTAACGTTCCCAGCAGACTCCGGACGAGGAGCGGGTCCAGAGCCGCCGCACTGAAGGACACTCTGCCGGCAGCCGACGCACCGCGTCCACAACTCTGACCCAGCGCGGACAGAACGGGCGCTCCTTCTGCCCAAACGCCCGCCGTGGCAACGCCCCAACGGCCCCGCCCCCAGCTCAGCTTCACGCCGCCTTAACTTGCCAGAGGTGCGTCGGAAATCTCACTGCGAGCGCTCCGTTAGAGAGCGGCGCGAACACAGTGACTGGGCGCCACCGTACGGATGCTGAGCCCAAACGCGAGCACGGCGGCAGAGCGTAAACATGCGTCACTGACTCACAGAAGGCACCCCGAGGGTTCTCTGGTCCTTTGCAGCCGTTCAAACGTTCCCTCAGTTCCTCTAGCTTTTCCTGACGTCCCGTCTCTTAGTGAGTGGCTGTTTGCCAGCGAAACCGTCGCCACGGTGGTACAAATCCGGATGGCTTAAAACGATCGACTTCGGACGCTTGGAGTCGATGCAGAAGCTGTGAAACCAGCAGGGGAATCGTGCGCGTCTGCGTGGGAACTTACTCGGTAGCGATGCTCCTTGTGAAGGCTTCCCAGGAAACACTGCATACAGAGGACACACGTGGGGTCGGCTGCACACTCCCTGCACACGCACACACACACACACACACACACACACACACACACACACACGTGACGTTTTACAACGGTGTTAGAACATCCATTTGCAGCTCTGCTATGATCGGTGTGTGCGCTGTGTGTCACCTGCAGGAGTAGGTGGGCTCTCCCACTTTGAACACATGTCCACAGAGCGGCGACGGCTGGTTGCTCTCCTGCAGGACCGCCAGGCCGGCTGCGGGCTCCTCTCCCAAAAGGAGCCACTCCAGAGGAGCGAGGAGGAGCAGCTGACAGGCCAGCTCCTCCCTCTCCTCCTCCCTCTGCTCCTCGACGCTGCTCCTGCTCCCACTCGGCCCCTGGCAGAGGATTCGGGGCACATAGGACGCCAGGTGCTGGTACACCTCTTGCTGCAGGTCAGCTGCCCCCAACCACCTCTGTGGAGGAGCAGGAGGAGGAGGAGGAGGAGGAGGAGGAGGAGGAGGAAAAAGAGGAGTTAACGGAGGAGCGGCGGGAGCAGGAGCAGGAGAATGACCAAGACTTCAGACGGTCGAAAAGCTGAGAATTATTGTGCTGACTTCGTTACTCGGATTCACAAACCGGTCAGTGAGCGTCACACCGCGAGCTGCAGGTGCAGCGTTGTGCAGTCACTGCTTAATCAGCTCAGACAGTCACGGTCAGTTTATGCAACCAACGGCGACACACTGACCCGAATGCAGCCAACTACCGGCCACTGGTTGTTGTTGTTGTTGTTGTTGTTGTTGTCAGCAGCTAACTGGTTGTTGTTGTTGTTGTCGTCGTCGTCGGCGGCCGCAGCTAACTGGTTGTTCACAGGGTTTCGGTGTGAGAACAGCTGTAGGAGAAGTGTAGCCTGTGCTTGCTTGCGTGCGTGCGTGCGTGCGTGCGTGCGTGTGTTGTGACGGGTGCACCCTTAATTACCAGTCCTTCGACTAGCGTCGTGGGCGTGCGTGTCTGTCTGTCTGTCTGTCGGAACATCTGGGTCAGACGGCCAGATGTTGCACATATCTCATTAGCACTAGCCTTAGCATTAGCGGCAGGCGAACGGCGTTCACAAATACGCAGAACCGCGCGCTCGAGCGCGAGCTCCGGCGGCCCGGCGTCGTCACGGCAAGCTGCAGGCCGAATGGTCGCTTACCGACGCCGCGTCTCTGGCGGAGAAGTTCAGGAAGTCTGAGCTGATGGAGGACGCTGGATCCCTGTCCGACTCGGCCAACGCCATCTTTGATCCTCTGAGCGAGAAGAACCCGGATCCGGAATTGAGCGAAACAAGAGGGCGGGGCTCACATGTAGGGGGCGGGGCTTGTAGCAAATCTTGAAATTCTCAAGAAATCCCGCAAAGTCAAGCACGAGCCAAGAGGAAACGATGAGCTCGGACCGCTCCACACAAAACAAAACGGAAGTTTTTGTTCTATATGAACAAAGAAACTTTAAAACTCTGTTCTGACTTTCTACTGAAAGCAACAGGATTTTTCGCCATATTTAAAATTGATTTGCAAAGATATTTCAGCTCAAATCAAACGGAAGAAACGAGTCAAAACAACTGAATCACTTCCGGGAATGGTTTGTATTGTTTCGTTCATTTTCTGAAGGACCTTTTCTGAACTTTTTATTGGGTTTTATTTTTGTGAGTCCTGTAACGAGCCATTTTGGTCTGGACATTTTAGCATAAGAGGTTGCAGCCTCCTCTGTAGTCATCACTTGTCACCAGCCATTGTTGCGGAGTTTCTCACCGTGGGCTTCACGTTGCAGAATGACCCCTGTGTGTTGGGGCCGCAGGTCAGTCGGCCTCCTTTGCAACACCACCTGCTGCTTGCGCCGTTGCATTTACGCTCCAGTATAATTATCTGCTGCTAGCAACTTTGCCTGAAAACTACAGTACAAAACTTGCCGCTCGCACCTTTGCAGCACAGCTGCTCCCTCACTGTGGTATGTTGCATAAACTTGCAGGACCCTTCAGGATCTTGTGGATCTGCAGTGCTGTTCTGTGAGGACCAAGACAGGTTGTGCAGCCCAATCCAGATGAGTCACAACTCTGTCACAATGATGTCATAACTCTGTCATTACATGATCATACCACTGTCAAAGCAAATGATGTCATCCCTCTGTCATACTGCTAACATAACTCTATCATACTGACCTCATACCTCTGTCGTGATGATGTCATACCTCTGTCATACTGACGTCATACCCCTGTCATCATGATGTCATACTCATGCCATAGCGATGTCCCTTCCTCGGGGATGTTTATTTTTATTTTGAACAATGAAAAGAAACATCGGTGAAAGAAAAGAGTTTTTGGTGATGTTGCGTCGCGATGACCTCACAGATTCCTCCTTTGTGCCCACTGCAATCATCGTTCGCTCCTCGCCATAGAAAGCCTGCAGTCACATGACCACATTTGCAGGCCATGGATCAGATTCTGGCAGCTGCTGTGTTCATCCAAACCAGTGGTTCCCCATGCAGTCCCTGTTCCAGGGGCAGCCACAAAGCCAGCACCAGTCCGCTTCACAGCGAGGGCAGTGCATGTGCATGCAGCCACCTGAGGGGGGCGACAAACACGAGCCTGTCGAGCACTTCTCAGTCAAACGCACGCCATCTGGGGCTCGTGGCACAAGCTTACCGTTTCTCTCCACAGGAACCGAACACTGCGGGCAGCGTTTGGTGGACTCCCTGATGAGGAGCAACGATGCCCGATCCCACCTCCCCCTCCGGGACGCCTCCTCCCCTACCACAAAGCCCTGCAGGGGGCGGGGGCACACGGGGGAGGAGCTACAGATAAGCAGATTTGAGAAGGGGCTCCACAGTGTCACTCAAGTGATTGGATGAATACACCAGGGCGTGTTGGAAGGCAATCCGTTCGATTCCTTTTCATGACCGTTACAATCAATCAACGTCCGGGGTGGAATGAGGCCAGTATCGTGGAACAAAATTCTTAAAGTAAAAGTAGCAAGTAAATAGTTTCAAAAGTACTCTCGTGAGTACACGTCTTCCAAAAAGTTACCTTTGTAAATGTAGCAGAATAATTGCAACGCATGTCCTCACTGCTGCCAGATCGAAAGGCGGCGTGATCTCCAGAGCATGCGTGAAAATAAGGGCACGGTACGAGAAAGCGATTGGCCAGCTCACCTGTGAAGCCTCCCCTGTGGGTGGAGCCGGCACCGCCAAGCACGCCCCCTGGTGGTAAGCCTCGCCACAGTCACGGCAGAAGACGAAGCCACAGCCGAGCTGCCTGTCGCACTCCACCCTCCTGCTGCCTTCAGGAGGAAGAAGCCCCGCCCCGCAGCCAGGTGACGGACATAAACGCCCTCCCATGGCAAGCAGGCACTCCTCGGCACCGTACTTCTGGTAGCGCTCGTACTGAAACCGAAAAAGAAGCCTGTTTGTACAACGCCTGGCTCAACAGTGTGTCCACTGAGTGTCTATGCAGCGTCGCCTTCACCTGATCATCTCCCAGAACTCGAAAGTGATGAACTTCTTTGATCAGAGAGTTTTCGCAGCCAACTGCAAACACACACACACACACACACACACACACACACACACACACGTGTATGCACAGGTGTATGCATCGCTCTTTGAGCCCCTCCCCGTCGTCCCTCCTCACACCTGCGCATGGCAGCGAGTAGCCAATGTCAGGATGATGCACAAACCGTCGCTCATTGAGTCGGGTCTCACTGTAACCACGGAAACAGTCCAAACAGATCACATGATGCTCTGAGCACTGAAAGACAAGGACCACCTCCCTAGGGCGGAGGGTGGGGGTCGGGGGTGGGGAGTGGGGGGGTAGTTCAGAGGGAGACTGGAGTTAGTTGCTGGTAACAGTGAAGTCTCAACTGAGTTTTATACTGGTTTTAATTTGGGTCAATGACCCCATAATAGTGTGAGAGTGTGAGTGAGTGTGTGTGTGAGTGTGTGTGTGTGTGTGTGGGGGGGGGGTTACATGACATCGGTGCAGGCAATACAAGGGATGCCTCTGATATTGGTCACAATGAGGTCGAGGGCGACAGAGAGGTCGTCCTCTGAGGTCGGGTGGGACGCACACTTCATGTAGAACTCCTGCAGAAGGCGCACACACACACATACACACTCACATGAGTAATGAACTTTCTGTCGTGTTCTGCGTACCGGCAACTGGCTCCGCCCACTCACTGCCTCGTTGGCTTGACAGCCTTCTGATTGACAGGTGCCGTGAACCCGGGCCGGGAGGAGGACGTCGTCCCAACAGGAGGGACCCTGCGGGACGGACACCGGTTGAGTCCGGCCTGAGATTCCCCCTTGTGGCCACACACTCTCACTACACCCACTTGCAGTCTCACCCTGCTGAGCGTGAGCGTTGTCTGCTTGCAGCCCCGACAGCGAACTCGAAGTTTCCCTGGTTTTATGGACTTGCAGCTTTTACAGTACACAAAGAATGTACTGCTGCCACGCATACCTGTACACAGGAGTACACAGCTCTACAGTTTCATTTAGCAGACACGTTTGTCCAAAGGGACGTTGAACACAAGCAAGAATTCACACAGGAGGAAGAGCGTCAGTCCGTGCGACAAAGTGCTGAAGTTTGCTGATTCAGCCGCAGCTGCTCGATCAAGTGCCTGCAGAAGAAGAAGTGCCTCATAGTTCTCTTTTGTTTTTCGAACGATGGCACGAAGAGCAGGGGACCGAGCACATGCCCTTGCTCCCCCATTCAACGCGGGAGCAAAGACAGCGGCATTCAAGGAAGCGGCGGCAACGTGCAGGAAGGAGCGGAGGCAGACGGCGTCGAGACGACAGGCGGCAGGTTCAGAGTGGAGGCGGAGTCTGGAGACTCGCTCCTCGGTCCGAGCAGCAAAGCGACAGGGGGGCCTCCATGCGCTGACTGTGCAGGTGGGACTCGGAGCGTCGTTTGCTGGTGGCGGATCGCTTTTCACCTCCAATACGAACCTGGACGCCGAGGCTGAGTACTTAAAGACAACATGTAAACACACACACACACACCTACGTGTGCACTCGTGTGTGTGTGTGTGTGCACGAGGGGGCGTGTGTGAGAGTTTGTGTGTATGTGTGAACTCGCCCGTTACCTCGTGAAGCCGAAGCCTGCGCATCTTCTCCCTCCTCTGCTGCTCCTCCATCGCTGCCCTCTGACATCACAGCCAAGCAGGAGGAAGAGGAGGAGGAGAGGAGGAGGCGCGAGGAGCTCAGGTCCACCCGGGTCAGACTCTCCTTGTCCCCATCGCTGCTTTGAGAAAGCTGCTCCGCCTGTGGGGGGGGGCCGCCTGAAGGAGGGAGGACCACATGGACAGTGCTCTGCTCTGGCAGCTCAGAGCCCTGAGAGGAGGCGCAGAAGGAGGAGGAGGAGGAGGAGCAGGAGGAGACCAAACAAACTCATGAACGCAAACACAAATCGTTCCTTCGACTCAAACAAGAACACTGCACGAAGTGACGCGTCCACCATGTTTGTAGTCCTGTAGTTCTATTCTTTCCAGGTGGCCAATCGAACCTTCAGCCAAACCAACGGACTCATGTTCTGCTTTTGATCGCGGGTTTTCCGAAATCAACCCGGTCCCGGTCGGGGGTCCGTCTGGTCCCGAATTCGGTCTGGGTCCGGTCTCAGCGCCCTCGGCTTTGGTCCGGTCTTGGTCTGGTGTCTGTCTCGTCTCGGTCTGGGTCCGGTGTCGGTCCCGTCCCGGTCCCGTCCCCGTCCCGGTCCCGTCCCGTCGTCGGCGTGTGTCACTCTGTGGCGTCGCTCTGGCAGCCGGCGTCTGCAGCTGAAGGGACTCTTCGGGGCCTCACCTGCAGGGTGGACGTGCTTTGGAGTTCCCTCCCGGCAAACAGCACCCTGAGCCGCTCCGGTCGGACCCCCTGCCGGGTCGCCACCACCTCCTTCAGCTGGGCCACGCTCGCCTCCTCCTGCAGCTCCACGGCCACCGCGGCTCCCAGATTGTAACGCACAAACACTGGACCCACAAAAGCACACAAGAGTGAGTGTGTGTGTGTGTGTGTGTGTGTGTGTGTGTGTGTGTGTGTGTGTGTGTGTGTGTGTGTGTGTGGGTCATCTGCTCAGACATCTGTTTCCTGTCAGTCCTCAACCCGGCGAACCTGTCCCACCCAGAATACAGCGATACCCAGATGGGACAGGACGAGGACAGGACACACTGAGGGACACGAGAGGGACCCAAGGGAGCCAGTTACTCGTTACTGTAACGAAGACCACTTTGTCATGAACACTAAGCGGGCTCTGCAGGTCGGACCCTCGAGCAGGACTCGCGAGGACCGGTTCCGTCCGGTAAAGCTCACCGATCATGTCCCTCTTCGTCCTTCGTACGTGTTTACGCTCTCCGGGCCGCGGTGCATTGTGGGCGCTGAAGTCCTGCCGCGCGCTCCTTCAGCCGCACGCCCCGATCAGCTGAAATACAGTGAGTGACGTCACCGGAAGTAGGGGGATATCTGAATTTTAAATAAACTAGTTTTTCTTTGTGTGCAGACCCGGACCAGGGGGACCACAAGCCGTCCGAGTCCAGACTCGAACCTCGTCTCTCCGACCGTGAAGTCCCGGTCCACGCCTGCTGATGGCGGAGGGTCCGGACTGCGGCGTCCTGCAGCGGGGCCACGCCGGGACCGGCACCGGGACGGTGAGACGGCTGGTTCAGGGAGCTGCAGGAGGAGCGGGAGCAGCGGCGGAGGAGGGTCCTCCGCCCGTGGGGACACGGCGCTGCTTAGCCAATCAAATGCCAGTCGATGGCCGCGCTGATCAGCCCGAGGCGCGGGGAGAAGCGAGCGCGTGCGGCGTGCGGCGGGCGACGGTGCGTCAGGTGTTCCGGCATCTAATTGGCTGGTAATGAAGAAAGTTTCCGGTTTCAAAGCTTGACGTTCGCTTTGATCCCTCTGACGTTTACGTCCGACTCCGGCCTGCAGTTACCGCCTGCATTCACCGGGTGACGCTGTGCGCCTTGTGGGCGGGGCCTGTGCGCCTGCGCAGCCTGATAACGCTCGGGTTTCCGTTCAAGCTTCCTCCTGCTGCTCCTGCTGGGCCTCCTCCTCCTTCTCATCCTCCTCCTGCGGCTCCTGCGGCTCCTTCTTTCACTCCTCTTTCTCTTCCTGCTCCTCCTGCTGCTCCTGCTGCTCCTGTGACTGTGGGCTCTGATTTGAGCACGAGCATCAGAAGGTGTGTAACTTCAGATGTTTGACCAGGCCGTGTGTGTTTGCGCTGCAGGTGGTGAAGCTGGAGTCAGGTGTGTCGGGTGCAGCGGGCGTGGCGGGCGTGGCGACTCTGAGCCCGCCTCAGGCCACCGAGCTTCACTTTCTGCGGTCACGAGTTCGAGAGCTGGAACGGGACAAGGCAGAGCTGTCGGCTGAGAACCAGAGACTGAAGAACCTGCTGGTCCACGGTGAGTCCCCGCCGGGTCCCTCTGAGACCGGGTGAGTCCCCGCCGGGTGAGTCCCCGCTGGGTCCCATGCGGTCCTTCATCGGACATCGTCTTGTCCTCTGACACTTCCCAGAGATCCCGGGTCTCCTGTCCACCATGTGGCAGACCATGGGCCAGGTCAGTGGTCACCACTCTGTATCCATGGCAACAGACAACAGCTACCACCTGTACTCGCATCAGAACCACATGGTGACCAAGCAGGACACAGACTTCAGCCCGCAAGTGCACATCAAGCCGGTCCACGAGGACCTGAGTGGGGACCTGTCCGAGTCCTGGGTCCCGCTGGGCTCCGAAGATGAGGAGGTGCCAGGAGGTGCTCAGCTGGCTCTGGGGAGTCACACGGGGGAGGAGGCCCCGCTCTGCAGCCAGACCGACATGGAGGAGCTGAGGAGGAGCTGCTCGGAGAGCCAGTGCACAGCAGGAGGCCAGAACGCCCAGGTAAGACCCCTCAGGTTCCGGCCGGACCTGGGCCACACCTGGACCACTTCTGAGCGCCCCCCCACCCCCACCCCCACCCCCACCCCCACCCCTCCCCAGGTGAGGCAGGTGGAGGTGTACCCGGGCTGCGGGGTGCTCTGCGATGTCCGCTCGTGGCAGGCGGCCAGTCAGGCCCAGTCTCCCACGGCGATGGCGAGGATGCTGCTCCTGGGAGTGTTCGATACGGCCACCCTGATGAACAGCAACCTTCGAGGGGGGCGGAGCCGCCGGCCCGACTTCCAACAACAGCGGAGCGCCCTCGACCCGCACAAAACCAACGCCATCTTCAGTAGGTTCAAAGGAAACCGCGAGCTGCTCCCTGAAGCCTCCGAGCCCCTCTGACTCCACCCTCTTTCTCCACAGACGCCATCTTGGCCCGCTTTCCTCTCGCCAAGAAAGGCGTCATTGGCTCCTGCATCAACTCCAAACTGTCTGAGATGAGGTTCCGCTCCCGGAGGGCCAATCGTGACCAGCAGTTCTTCTAGCGGTACAGCCAGAAGCCCCGCCTACCTCACAAAATTGAGAGAATTTCATCTGCTGAGCGACAACGCAGCAGCGCCGAGCTGGACCAATGAGAACGCAGCCGTGCTGAGTTGGACCAATAAGCAGCTCTGGAATGAACAAAGTTGAAGTTGTGAAGTCAAAGTGTGTGTTTGTTTTGACCTGTTTCCATGTTGTTTCATAAATTATAAATAATAAAAAGTATTACAATTAATTGTGTGAGTGAGAGATTTTTGGGACACAAACATGATTGTTTCAATGGTTTATTACAAAATGCAAGACAAAACATGTCAACAGGGTTTTTTTCTAGAACACGATACAATGACGAACGACCTTCTACCTGCAGGCGGCCCCGCCTACTTCACCATCCAACCAGCCGCTAACAACAGAGCCACAACACAAGGAAGGGGCGGGGCTTATAAATAAGTCACCATTAAATTAATTCCAACTTGCACAAAGGAATTTGCTCAAAAACACAAAAACAAACAGGGCTTTACAGGGGGTGCTTTTATTTTGGTGAGAGCTGGCCTGGTGGTCGCTGACATCACTTCTCACAGAGTCCAACCACAGAGAGGTCTTCAGGTGACTTCCTGACGCTGGTTCACGCCACCGTTCCCAGCGTGTCTTCGGCAGACTGGACGTGGGACTGAACTGGACTCGGTTTGTTCCACAAGGTCTCGCTTTTGGAGCTCGCAGCCGTTTCCTGCCACCACAATAAGTTCCCTTTCACAGTAAATGTAAACTGTTGAGCTGTTGGAAGGCTTTAACTTTGAAACTTGATGATGGGGAGGATGTCGCTGCTATAGCAGCAGGGACTGCGGGGCCACCCGGGCACTCTGTTGTTGTTCTGAAGACATTCGAAACGGTGATGTCATCGTCATCGTCTCCCTCCGCGGGCCTCTCGAGACAGCAGCCTCTGGACTACAAACATGGCTGCCGAGCCACAACTACTTGGAGCATTCTTACAGACAAATTAAGAAAACACCAAAGCTGAAACAAAACCAATCGAAATGAAGTGCCAATAAAGGAACGACAGCCAATCAGCCAGCCGGGGGAGGTGGGCGGAGCCTCCTGTGAGAGATCTGTGAAAGACAAGGAGGCGGAGCAATGACGTCCCACTGTGGAGGAGCAGCAGCCAATCAGAAGCTCCAATCAGCAGGCAGCTTTGTGGTCGGTGCCGCCCCTCGATGACGATCCAACGTCAGCAAGTTCAAACTTCAAAGAAGCGTTGCGATTGGCCGGCCCCTCCTCCTAATTGTTTACTTTTATGTTACGTCACAAACAGATTCAAACGGCGGCTGCCAACCAATCGCAGCTGCTTATTTAGTCAGTTCCTGCAGGACTCGGTCTCCCATGATGCTGTGTGCAGCTCAGTGTCCAGGTGGTGGAGGGCAAATGGAGTGTGGGAAGGGCAGAGTGACAAAGACCTGGCTGGTGAGGGGCGGGGCCAGAGGCGGGGCCAAGGGAAAGTGGGAACACTTGAATCCTATTCGTAAGAGTGACGATCTGGCGATCGCTTCGGACCGTGGACACGACCGCACAGAGGGTCGCTCCGCTGTGCGGCCGTACACGGACGTCCTGCTGCTATCTACACCAGAGACGGCTCGGCCGCGCCCCGCTCTCCCCGAATCCTTCGCAACTGGTCCAGAACACATCAGAACTTTGCAGAACTGGTCCCAAACGGCCCCAGTTTGGGGACCGACCAAGACCTGGTCCAGGGACGGACCGGAATCGGGCTCCTTCACTCCGAGTCGGACTCTAGCGGCGCGCTCTCGTCTAACATGGGTCTCTTGTGGAGCGCGGCGGCCAGACAGGCGCGCTGCTCCTCCTCCAGGTGGGCCTTCTTGTGGCGGGAGAAGCTGGACGAGTGCATGAAGGTCTTGTTGCAGGTGACGCACGTGTACGTCTTGGTCTTGGTGGCGGCGGCGAGGCCGCCCTTGGCCTGGAGCTGCTTGGAGTGGTGCTGCTGCTGCAGATTGGCCCGCACGCTGCCGCCGCCGCCGCCGCCGTCCGCTCGGTGGGTCTGCTGGTGCCGCACCAGGCTGGAGGCGTGGCTAAAGCGCTTCCCGCACTGGCTGCATCCGTGGCGGCCGACGCCGCCCGCGCCGCCTCCGTTCTCGTCGGAAGTGCTGGAGGAGCTGCGCTTGGCGCCGCGCCCGCCCCTGCGGCGGCGGTTCTTCTTGCACAGCGTGTAGAAGTTGGGCTTGTCGCGGGAGCAGAGCTTGAGGCGGATCTTCAGGTCGGACGAGGTCTCGCCCAGGTTCTCCTTGCCGGGCGTGTAGCTGTCCAGCAGCTCCTTCACGTGAGTCACCTGGTGCTTGGACAGTTGCGTGGACGTCCTGAAGCTCATGTCGCACTGCGGGCAGGCGTAGAACTTGTCGCTGCCCTGGCTGTGGATGATGGCGGCGGCCACGCCGTGCTGCGGCGGCAGCGCCGGCGCCGACGGCTGCTGCTGCTGCTGCTGCCGCTTTGTCTTCTTGTTCTTGCCGCTGGCCTTCAGCGAGTGACGCAGGGCGGCCATGCTCGGGCTGAGAGCGGCGTCTTTGGCGAGGCCTTTGCCCTTCTTGTGGATGAGGCGGTGGCGGGACAGGCTGGAGCTGTGGTTGAACTCCTTGCCGCAGATGTTGCAGGGGTGGATGCGCCGTTTCCCGTGCAGCCGCAAGTGACTCCCCAGCATCCTGCCGGGACAGCAGACGGCCAGTCAGCATGAACGTGACATTTGCCAACGACGGGCTCAAAGACACCGACACACACACACACACGACTTCGCACATTCACACGGAGCTGCTCCTGGAGCTAACGGAGCTAACGGAGCTAACGTCCGTTCAATGTCTTCTTGCGCCAACCGAACTAACTCAACTTCAGGCCTCGCGCCTGAACGTCTGCGTGCGCAGACACACACTCCGCCCACTTCCCCAGCTGACTCACCTGCTGCCCTTGAAGCTCATGCCGCAGTGGGGGCAGGTGTAGCGGGCATCCTGCGGCGCCGGCTCCAGCGCCTTCTTTGCCGGAGGCGCGGCCCCCTTGCCAGTGTGCGTCTGCTGGTGGCGGTACAGGCTGGAGGCGTGGCTGTAGCACTTCCCGCAGAAGTTACAGCGGTACTGTCGTTCGTCCGGCTCGTAGTCGGCCTGGTCCGAGTCGCCGTCCAGGTGGCTGCCGCCGGCTTCCACCAGCACCTGGTGCTCGTCCTCGCCGTCCTCGTCGTCAGAGTCCGTCTTTATTTCCACGCTCTGCTCCGTCAGCTCGCACGGGTACACCTCCTCGTACGGCGCGAAGAAGGCCTCGTCCGCCTCGATCTTCAGCTGGTCGGCCGTCAGGTCAGACGCGTCGTCCGAGTCCCGCTTCACGCACGAGATGGTGAACTTGGAGCCCACCTCGGCCCACTTGACCACGTACTCGATGGGCTGCGTGTCCAACTCCACCGTGATGAAGTCTGCGCCCAGAGCGTCCGACTCCGCCACCGTCAGCTCCGCCTCCGAGTCCTCCATCCCCGACCTGCAGCGCGAGGAGACAACGAGACCAAGAAGACAAAGAGGGCTGGGGGGGGGGGGGGGCACAGGAGGAGAGGGGGAGGAGGTGCAGAAGTGTCAGGAGGAGATCGGTTTGGGGCTTTCACAGGAAATCTTTCCTGTTCCTGTCACAGTTCTTCTCCAGATAGCAGGAGGGAAACCGAGGTGGCTACCATGGAAACACCCATAGAAGAGCTGTAAAGGGTTCTGTGGTACCTTCCACCCACAGGTCACCAACTGACTGGGCGGTGACGGCGCCACCTGCAGTTCACACTCGGCTCACTTCAGCCCCTTGTGGGACGCTGTCCCCACGTGCCACCACCAGGGGGCTGCACGCCCTCCACCTCCTACTTTCAGTCATCGAAAGGAGAGCGCCAGGGCCTGCAGGACCTTGGAGTACTGTGGGATTTGTAGTTCCACCAGAGCTGCTCTGATGACGTCACAAGCACTGAGAACGTCAGAGTATTATAGGACTCCTCGCTTTGTTGCTTCCCACCAAGACGTCACTGTGGTGCCGTCACTGCTCGATGACGTCATCACAGATAACTGTCACATGACCTCCGACCTTCTGTCGGTCTCTCAGCCTCTCGAGCGCGGGTACGTGACCTCCAACCATTACGAGGGCGCGCGCTAAATGCGCCCACGGGACGTCGTACGGAGCGCGGCGCCGTCAGGCAGCCGGTCGGTCACCGTATAACCGCGTCACACAGCACGCGCACACGAAGGCTGCCCGGTGTGCGCGCTCCGCCTGTGGTCGCGGGACTGCGCATTTCGCCCCACTCCGCGCTACTTCCTGTTCAAATGACCGGAAAACCGGTCCGAACCGAGCCCCGGCCCGGTGGGCGGGGGTCCTCCCCGGGCCGGGAGCCCGCCGCGGCGCTGCGGTGCGGCGGCTGTCAGCAATGAGCGAGCGGAGCGCCGACGCCGGTTCTGGCGCCTTCCCCGGGGGAGCGGCGGGAGCAGCGGGAGCCGACTCCGGTTACTCACCGAGTTTACCGGCGGCGAAACCGCAGCAACCGGGAGGCTCACCGGGAGAAACTGTCACAATAAACAGGAAGCGCAGAGACAAAGAGCATGCTGGGAAAATAGATTAAATGGCTACAGAGGCAGGAAACACCGCACAGGCCTTCAAAATAAGAGCGCAGGAACGCACCCGGAAAAACACAAGAAAAACTAAAAGAAATTTTAAGAGTAACAAAAGAATCTCAGCTAAAGACACATATTAAACAGAGTGAAAATATTACATTTCAAATTAAATAAAAGACCAATCATTGGGGGGGGGGGGCTGTCCTTCACAATAAGCTTCCTCAAACGTCACAGTTTAAAGGAAACACGTCGAAGTCAAAGGAAGGACGCAGCATCCACGTCTGCCTCCAAAACGACCCAAGATGTGAGGTTGTTCACAGCAGCTGAGACCGAAACCCTGCTGCATTACCGAACAAGCTGTCACCTGAGGGGGAGCAGACGAGGGTCATTGCAACGCCGTCCAATGACTTCCACCTTCGACTTGTGTCTTGAATTGCTCGTTTCCTTCAGCGCGCCCCAGCGCACGCAGCACGAAGAGCTCCGGAGCTCGACAAACGCACTGCCTGAGAAGCTTCGTGGTCTGGGGACGCGACGCTGCACGTGGTCATCAGCCAGGTGCCGGGGGGGAGGGACGTCTGAGAGTCTTCACTGAGACTGCTGCCCCCACAACCCGACTTGGATAAGACGAAGACGATGGATGGATGGGCACACAGAGACATACACGCTTACCCCCCCCCCTCACACACACACACACACACACACAGGATTGGAAACAATTATCCGTGTAGAACACTCGAATGAATCCAACTCGAGACCAATGATGAAATATTTGGTTTGAAGTTTCACTTCAAACCAAAACTTCCTCCAGTCTCAGGGTCAACCACGTCTCCGCTACGATGCATCTATTGCCAAGATGTACTTCGGTCTAAGTGGCACAAACTCACTGTGGGACTAGTTCCTGGAACAGAGACCGAAGAAAGGTTCCGGGGGAGAAACGTTCCTGGTTTACCAAGGTTCCTGGGTCGGGATCAAGGTGCTAAGATCTAAACTGTTTCTGAGCGCCTCCTTCTGATGCGAGCTGATGATGTCATCAGTCAGGGTGATGTCAGAAGAACGTCACACCAACTTGGTTCCAGCCAATCGTGGGCTTCTCGTGTCCCCACGCTGTCCAGGACCCTGCAGCTAGGAAGCTAAAGCAGTTAGCTGCAGTTAATGTGTTCACCTGCAGGGGGCGTCGAGCGCACGCGCACACTTCGCTCTCTCCTCAGGTCTGATGCTAATGCTAGCGATGCTAGCGAACGTGTTAATTTACTCAATAGCTGTAAATAACGTTCAGCGCCACCTGGAGGAGGAAAATGGGAAAAACCTTACAGGACGTTCTACCTACCGCCCCCCCCCCCAAAGAACACACACACACAGTCGTGGTGACTCCGTACAGAGAAGATGACAGGAGGAGGCAGAAGTGGAGAGATAGGAGCAGAAAAAGAGGAGGGTGAAAAGCAGACGAAGGAGAAAAGAAGAGAGAAAGAGGAAGAAGAGAAAAGGAAGACGAAGAGAAACACAGATGAAGGGAGAGGAAGACGAGGAGGAGGGATGATGGCGATGAGGACGAGGAAGAGCTGCAGGCAGTCATTACTCGGGCCACTGTGCATCACCCTCCCGTTACTGTACCTCAGTAACGCAATACCAGGGTAACGTGAAACCGCAGTAGCGGGACGGGGCAGTACCGAGCTGAGAGGGAGGGTTCAGCTGGGCAGTGGCGGGTCCGCGGCCGGACGACTCGGCTCACACTCCCGCCGAGTCTCCGCCGGGGAGTCGGTGTCGATCCGAACGTCAAAACATCGACGGCCGACGCACGGCGCCGCCCGCCGCGCGGCGCGGCGCGGCACGGCACGGTACGGCGCGACGCTGCGCGGCGCGGCGCCTCCACGCTTCACGCCCCGCTCCTCGCCGAGGGTCACGGAGCTCACCTTCAGCAGCAGCGTGGTAGCTTCTGGCCGCAGCGGCGCCGCAGGGCTCGGTGGTCCCAGTTCGGTCCCGGATCAGGGTTGCTGCCTGCGCCGCACCTCAGTCACATCGGAGCCGGAGAGCGGCGCTGCGGGGCGGAGCGGCGGGGCGACGCAGGAGCGGCGGACCGGCGGCGCGCTCCCAGTCACTGTCAACGGAGCGCTGCGGCACGCAGGCGGCAAGCGACGCGCAGCTCAGACTTGCTCTGACGCGCGATTGGACGAGCTCCTGCGCAGCCCGTCGCTGATTGGCCAGCAGACTGAAACCCCGCAAACTTTGCCGCCAAACGTCGGGAGGTGTCGTGAATCCGTGACGCGTGCGGTTCCAGATGTGTTGGACTTCACCATTGTCTGGAAGCGGGCAGTGTGAAGTTGTGATGACACACACGGGGCATTTATGGCGTCTCAGCAGTTTTTTTTTTTAATATGGCTTCTTTGCACGGCTGCAAAGTCCGTCGGCTGATTGGCTTCACCATCTGCAGTAAGTGCAAGTAAACTGCAGGAGGCGCTGCAGCGGCAACGTTCAGCTTCACCTCCACTCGGACAGGACGAAAGCCCTTAAAACAGGAAGTTCAACCGAAAAATAACACGCAGGCATCCCGAACGCCGAACGCCTGATCGCCAAGTGCTGTTTCAGTCCAGCTCGTCTGTTCCACACCTGAAGCTTCAAAATGGAGCAACGCACTGAGGCCCGAACTTGTGCTCTCCAGATGAACAGCCTGCTCTGCGCGCTCTTTTCCATGATGGACACGTAAACACGGCCGTGTTGACATGGAACGCTGACGGTCCGGGCTCATCTGTGTGTGTGCTGTGAGACTGTTAAGACACATCTGTTTGGAGCGGCAGTCTCTTGAACCCGACACTCTGAGGTTGCCGATATTGCGAGCCACAAGACGACCGGTGACGTCACAAATCCGTCTATCAGGGCGCAGCAGCAGGGTGCAACCTCACCAGCAACCAGGACGTAATCAGTGTGTGTGTGTGTGTGTGAGAGAGTTGTTTGTTGTCCTGTGTGTGAACAAAGCTGTGTGATGCCTTACTGCTTCAACTCATTGAACTGGTTAAAGCGATGAGGAACCCCTGAAAAGGGAACTAAGACCGGTCCCAGTTCCACTGTTCAACAACGTGCACCTCCTTCTCCATCAGTGATGATGTCACACATACAATGATGATGCCAGCAATTTTATTACTGTAGCGAATCACAGTGGCGGAGAACTGATGACATCACAGCTCTAAAAGGATTATGCCCCGCCCCTCAAAAAACACAGCAGAGCTTCAGAAAGAGCACCAATCAGCACGGACACCGACGCAGACCCTCGGACACGAACCAATCAGAGGACGCGCCGCGGTCGGCACGCTCACGTCAGCAAAAGAGGAAAGATCAAAAGAAACAGCTCGGTTACAAGATCCAATCAAACAAAAGCTTTCATCTCTATAACTAGCCCCGCCCATTCCTCCGTCCATCCGCTCCACTCCCTTCACACCACCTGCAGACACCAGGTGGCCCATGGGGCGGAGCCTCAGCACGGCGATGTCACAAAGTGACGAAGGCGGGAAAATGAAGTCAGACTGATTATGTGCGCTGATCAGCGAAAGAAGTGACACGCAGAGGAGGACGTCGGTCGTCGCAGACGAGGTCACATCTGGAAGCAACAGACAGAGCACATTGATGACATCACTGTCAGGTGTCTGATGACGTCACAGACTGCAGGTGACCGACCTGTTCAGGAGCCCTGTGCAGCCACTTCTCTTTGTCCCCGCCCACCTTCATACAGGAGAACAGGTCGCACACCGTGGGCAGCAGCAGCCGTTCCTACAGAGACACGCGGGACACGGCTCCGCCTTTAATCATGGCACGTGTGTGCGCGAGCGCACGCACACACACACACACACACACACACACACACACACTCAGAGTGGGTGTGGTTACCTGACTCCTCTTCTTCAGCAGCCATTTGTCCTCCTGCTCAGCTGGCCCTGCAGAGTGACCGGCAGGGAGCACCCAGAGGTTTGGATCCAGAGGACGCTGGAACGGGGACGAAGAGGAGGAGGAGGAGGAGGAGGAGGAGGAGGAGGAGGAGGAGCACAGCTTGAAGGGAGGACTCTGGTCCTCCCTGCTGGCTTTCTCCTCCCCAGGAACCACCCAGGCAGACAGAGAGGAGGGGAGGGCCTTCAGAGGAGTCCCACAGGGGGAGGATGAGGAGGTGCTGGGATGGAGCCAGGCTTCCAGGATGGCCTGAACCTGAGGAGGAGCGAAGGCTTAACTCCCGCTGGGCTGCGCGCAGCGAGCGCCAGTGATCGCTGGTTCTTACCTTCTGCTCCTGCTCCGTGTGGAACAAGGTGGGCGGGGCCTTCCTGGTGACGGGCACTCCGTTCTTGTCGCGGCCTTCCTGCTGCAGCAGCCAGCGGCCGAGTGCCTCGCCGCCGCAGTTGTCCTCGCAGACGCATTCGTTGTAGGTGGAGCACAGCTCGTTGGCCTTGCAAGTCTGTGGTTCGGGGACGGCCAGCTGCAGCCACGCCTCCAACGCCGCCACCGCCATCACGGGACTGGCCGCGGTGGCCGGAGAGGCGAGGCCGGAGGAGGGCGGGGTCTTAAGGCACTTCAGCTGGCCCAGGTTCTCGATCTCCAGCGGCCGGCTGGTCTGACAGCAGGAGGCGCAGTCGGCCGGCCGGTTGGACGCCGACAGCCACTCGCTGGCCGACCACTCGCTCTCGAACGGCTTTAGCACCCGCCGCCATCGCTCAGCATCTGACGTGGTCTCCATGGCAGCCACAGGCGGCGTGATGAGCCAGTCGCTGAGCTCCGCTCCCTCGTCTTCGGGGCCGGAGTTCAGGTCCGCTTCGTCAATCTTCTCGATGGAGAAGGAGGAACTGCAGCTGCTGTCCGTCCTCTCCCGGCTGACCGGGACGTGCTCGTGCAGAAGCCACGCCTCGAGGTCCCTGAGCTGACCCCAGGCCTGCAGGAAGTCCGTGGAGGTCAGGGTGGGACGAGGAGACTGAAACGCCACAGAAGCACGTCAGCAGAGGTCAGACGGACCCCGCCCCCCCCCACCCCACCGCCGGTGCTCATCTCCAGCTCGACCCTCACCTTGATCGTCTTCTGTGACAGCAGCCAATCCTGAGGATCCTTACTGGACTGGTAGCCAATCGGAGTGCTGCTTTGTCGAGGCTGCGTGTCCAGCAGCCAATCGCTGAGCGCTCCATCCTCCAGCTTCTGCACAGACAGTTGCGGCGACCGGGACGTCAATCGGCCAATCAGAGCCGCGCTGCGACTTTTACGACATGTCAGCAGTCACGTCGCACTCACCTGCGTGTTGGCCACAACTGGACCGTTCTTCACTGAACCTCTGTGTTGGGCGGGACTCTGAGAGGACACGCCCTCTACCAGCTGTTGACAGAACACCCGTCAGCTTTCTGTGTGTGCGTGTGTGTGTGTGTGTGCGCGCGCACGCACGAGTGTGTTTAGGACCTGTGCAGCGATGCATCCGAAGGAAGTGATGGCCTGCCTCAGAGAGCGAGCGTCAGCATGAAAGCTCATCTCAGGAGTCTCCTCAGGTGTCAGACTTAGAGTGGACAGCCTGCAGACACAGCAGAGGAACACAGCGGTGTGAGCGTGTGAATGTGAGCGTGTGAGAGCACATGCTCCGGCTGTCCTTTGACTTCGACTATCCATCGCTCAGCTGACGCTGACGTGTCTCAACTGAAGCTTCGGTCCACACAAACACAAACACTGAGTGCGTGTTGCAGACACACAAAACCAATGAGCAAACGTCCCTTTTTTCTGATATGGATCTGAGAGGTCAAAGGTCAAAGCCAACCTGATCTGTGCGTGTGTATACGTACTTCTCCATGCAGGCAGTCAGCTGGTTGTTGAGGTCGTTGCTGCTGCTGCTCTGCAGCTGATGGGCGATCACGTCAAACTGACCTCTGAGCTGCGAAACGACGTCAGTAAACGGCAGGTGAAGGGTCAGTCAACAACAGCAGGTCGACGGTCAGTCAACAGCAGACAGCGGCTACCTGGTGCAGCTGGTTCAACTGCTGCTGCAGAGTCTCCGTCTTCACTTGTTCCAGCAGCTCGATCTGTCCCAGCAGCCACACCTCCCTGCTGCGCAGCGCCTCCTGCTGGCGGCTCATGCAGCTCTGCAGCTCTGAACGCACCTGAGGGGAGCGCACACGGTCACACGCAGACACAGGCAGCAACACGGGTGATGTCTCCGTGGCCGAGTCCACACACAGGTCTGCCCGTGTGGCCTCTGTGCCCTCGGTTTTATCTGCTCGCTGAGCCCTGTGGGGGGTCGCTGCGGTCGCCCCCTTCAGAGATGGACTTGCAGTGAGTCAGCTGCCACGGAGATGAGCTGTACCAAAGGAGGGCCGTTATTGGCCGCAGCCGGACAAACAGAGTGATCCTGGGGATCAGGGGATCGTGGTTGGACCCCCTCCTTTAGTTTCCAGTGTTTAAAGGTTCAGTGTTACTGATGACCTCATTAACACGGGACAAACATGTCGCGTGAGCAGAGCAGGAAGGGCAGGCACAGCACAGGTGGAGGTCTCACCTCTCTGGTATTCTCCCTCAGCAGCTGCTCGGCCTTCATCACGCTGCTGATGGCGTCCTCCAGCTTCTCCTGTGCCTGCTGACACTGAGTCAGACTGCTCGCCGCTGCCGCCATCCTGCGCCAAGAGCCCCAAAATAGGAGTCAACGCGTTTGTGTAGAACAGTGGAAGCAGCATCAACATCACACAGTGTGTGTGTGTGTGTGTGTGTGTGTGTGTGTGTGTGAGTGCGCAACATGTTGAGGGAGTTTCACAGTGACTCCACAAGGATGTGAAAAGCTTTGAAGAGTTCCTCAGATCCTTCGAGATCAGTACCAGCAGGTGGTCTCGGCGCGGTGTGCTCGCTTCAAAATCATCAGCTTAGTGGTTCAAACGACAATGAGGCTTGTTGTTGTTGTTTGTGACCACACTGAATCAGAGCGGTGAGGTCACTGAGCGCGTGCAGTGCAACCCGTCCTCGACCCAGAGACTTGCGATGGGTGTGGCCTCCGGGTGCGGCGGCGGCGCCTCGCTATCAGCTGCAAACAGGCGCTCAGCTGGAGAGCAGATAACCAGCACGTGATGACATCACTCAGGACTCAGCTGAGACCCAGCTGCTTGCCACCCGTTCTTTCTATTCGTTTCTATTCATGCCGAACAGACTGTGAGGTTTGATTTCTTTGAGTCACAAAAACCGAGATCAAAGAACCCTCCAAGGCGCCTCGCTGTTCCTAATAAGCGACCACATCCGGCTGCAGTCAGCTGACTCAACGTACCTTCGTCACAAACTGGCTCTGAAACAGCATTTCTTACAAACTGGTGTTTTTCCTGAGAAAAAACTCGAAAAAGGCGACAGACTGCGCTGTTTTGCGTCACTTCCGTCTCATGAAGACGACATATACATTAAAATCTTCTAGCAGTACAGTTTAATGACTCACCGGCAGGTCACGTGCTGAATACAGACGGTAAACGACGTGAACGTGATGTTTGTCCCTCACAAACCCAAACAGACTGCGGCCATCAGCAACTCACAGCCCGCACGTAGGCACCCGGAGCGGGGAGGGACCGAGGACAGGCCGGGGGAGGGACCGGGGGAGGGACCGGGGACAGGCCGGGGGGAGACCGAGGAAAGGCCGGGGGGAGGGACCGAGGAAAGGCCGGGGGACACGTAGCCTCACAAAAACATCTACTGATTGTGCTTTGATGGCCTCGTGCGCGCCGATAGCTCCGTCAGTCATTAACCAGCCGACCTGCTGCCACACACGGTCAACCTGAGACACGAGCTCGTCCTCTGAGAGCAGCGGGCCCCGACGGGTTATTGCTCGGACACAAACGCGGATCAGGAACGGTCACAAATAACCAGCACATTGACTACACACACCAATAGCACTTGTAAACAATGCGGCTCGACTTGTAAACAACCACGGTCAAGACGAGTAAACAGTGCTGAGGCCGGTTGCTAGCTGGACGCTAAAAAGTTATTCGGGTAGCAGTGCTAACAGGCTACCCCGGGAACGAGGCCGTTTCCGGGCCGCGGTCGGCTTCACTCACCGGGCTTCTGCCTTGTGGGCTCTCGGCTTCTAGGTGACAATTGATCGGCTGCTGAAGCGGCCTGCCCGGCTCCGAAGTGTGTCCGAAAGGTGTCGGTGCTGTTAGCTCAATGTCACGAACACATCGAGAGAAAAATACAGCCAGTGGGGGGGAGGGGGGAGATGTCGCGAGATCTCAGCGCGAGATCTTCTTCCACGGAGCTCGGCCGCGACTGCCCTCTGCTGGTTAGACACCAGACTACCAGCCGGTGTCCCAAATAAAGACTTTCCCCTTTACGATTATCCAACTTTGTGCGTCTTACAGGAACGATTATTCCCATACCCCAAATGACTGAAAATTTCCCTTTGAAATGCAAATGTTATTGTCTGCACGCACGTGGAGCTTATGTTTTCGATCTTAAATGATTACAGTGAAACGAGGTTTAATTATTATTAGCAGTATTCATTCGTATTTGGTAATATTCATAATTATTATCATTATTGTGAGGCGTAGTTGTAGAGCCTTGCAATTCATTTTTTCTGATATGAAGGTAATGACGCGAAGATCTCGCGATATCTACTGCCACCACATCGACTTCCTGTAACGTCACAAGTTGTGGGCAGGATCTGCAGTCTGCTTCGTCCGCATCGGACCAAAACATCCGCAGCTCCAGGTAAAAGTCGCACCGAGAGCTCCGACAGACTCTGACCAGGACCACGGCCGCTGCCCGCTCACGCACCCCGCAGCCCGGACACAGCAGCTCCGTCAGCCGGTACCATGTCTGCGGGCTCCGGGAGCAAAAACACGGAACCATGGGGGAGCTTCGACGACAACCTCATTCAGGTGAGCTAACCTGCGAAGATATCCAGGTAGCTGACGGCTAATTGACCTGCCAACGAACTAAGTACCCGACGGAGGACTGCCCAGTTCAGTCACTCCGAGGCTGACGGATCGCTGGCCCGTCAGTAGCCACAGTCTGACCGGGTCTGTGTGTTGTTTCACCGCCGACAACAAGTTAGGTAACACCAGTCGAACCTGTGGAACCCATCTGGCCCAGGGAGGCTCGCTGACACATTGCTTCCTGCAAGCAGGTGTTTTCATCCATGCGCCCTTTACCCTTGTATCTGTAGAACATCTGTGAACAGCCAAATCTGGGCGTTGCCATGGATACCAACAGTAGGCTGGTCACACACTCTGGCTGGCTTGTCATGTTGAGCCTGGACATAACTGCTGTTTCGTCGCCATGCCGCAGGGTGGCGCTGGCGGCTCCGCGGTCATTGACATGGAGAACATGGACGACACGTCCGGCTCCAGCTTCGAGGACGTCGGCGAGATGCACCAGAGGATGACGGAGGAGGAGGAGGTCAGTGCAGAGGCGGCGGCGGCCGAGGACGACATCCCGGAGGATGGAGAGTTTCTGGGAATGAAGGGGTTAAAGGGCCAGCTGGGCCGGCAGGTGGCAGGAGAGGTAAGAGCAGCCAATCAGGAGGCTTCCTTGTCTTGCGCGCTTCGTCATCACGCCGGCTGCCGCTCAGTGGCCGCCGGCGTCACCCCACGTGTGTGCCGATCATCCAGGTGTGGCAGGCGGGAAAGCGTCAGGCCTCCAGAGCCTTCAACCTGTACGCCAATATCGACATCCTGCGGCCCTACTTCGACGTGGAGCCGGTGCAAGTGCGCAGCAGGTAGGCCACGCCCACTTCCCGGCAGCATACTGGTGAATGGACGGAAAATGACGGCACGTCTCCTCTCGTCAGGCTCCTGGAGTCCATGATTCCTGTCCGCATGATCAACTTCCCACAGGTACGTCCCATCCGCAGGTCCATGTCCGGGGCAGCTGGCCCAGGCTCCGCCTGCATGCGTGTCTTGGTCTTAATCGTGGTCTTAGCTCGGGTGCGGGTGCGGGTCCTGGTCCTGGTCCTGGTCCAGGTCCAGGTCCAGGTCCAGGTTCTGCTCTGAATATGCACTTGGTGTTGCAGAAAATAGCGGGGGAGCTGTATGGTCCCCTGATGCTCGTCTTTACTCTGGTTGCCATTTTGCTGCACGGCATGAAGACATCAGGGACGGTCATCGTAAGAACACACACACACACACACGCACACAGGCACACACACACACACAATCAGACTGATTTTTATTTTTGAATTTTTTCTACTTATTCACGAACTCACAAATACACACTTTTCTGTTTGTTCATTCTGGGCTGTTTGTGCCTTTGAGCTAGTTTGTATCATTTAAAGAGTGTGTGTGCGTGTGTGTGTTGCAGAGAGAGGGCACTCTCATGGGGACTGCCATCGGGACCTGTTTTGGTTACTGGCTCGGTGTGTCGTCCTTCATCTACTTCCTGGCGTATCTGGTGAACGCTCAGATCACCATGCTGCAAACGCTGTCCCTGCTGGTCAGTGTCTGTACTGCACACACGCCCACAGACGTGCAGGCATGCACGAGCTTTCGCCTGTGTGACCGCTCTGTGCCTCTGTTGCCAGGGTTACGGTCTTTTCGGGCATTGCGTGGTCCTTCTGGTCACCTACAACATCCACTTCCACTTCCTGTTTTATGTGCTGTGGCTGCTGCTGGGAGGCCTGTCCACACTGCGCATGGTGAGCACCGCGTCTCCCAGAGTCGCTGCGTCCTGCTGAGGGCGGAGCCTCCGTCAGCCCAACCCAACGTGTGCGTGTGTGTGTGTGTGTGTGTGTGTGTGTGTGTGTGTGTGTCAGGTGGCGGCCTTGCTGTCCCGGACTGTGGGTCAGACCCCCCGCCTGCTGCTCTGTGGGACTCTGACGGTGCTGCACATGAGCTTCCTGCTGTATCTGCACTTCAACTACCACAAGATCATCGAAGGTGCCAGACCTCTAACCTAGATCCAGACCAAGACCCAGACCTAAACCACAAACCCAGACCTCTAACCTAGATCCAGACCAAGACCCAGACCTAAACCACAAACCCAGACCTCTAACCTAGATCCAGAACTAGACGCAAGCCTAAACCTCAAACCTAGACCCAGACCAGGACCAGCCCCTCCGTAACTGGCCTTTAAGCACACAGTCGTTACCATAATGTCCATGAGTAATTCTGATTTGTGTGTTAATATTAGGCGCCCTGTTGCACACGCAGCCATTTATTTAGAAGCCAGGATGCGCAGGTGCTTCTTGTCGGATTCACGGTCAGACCTGGGATCAGGACCAGAACCAGGACCAGGACTGGTAGGGCTGAAGTTGTGTTTTGTCTCTCAGGTCTCCTGGACTCTCTGGAAGGACCCAACATGTCCCCGATGCAGCGGGTGGCCAGAGACGTGCCTGAATTGACACTTAACACCACAATGAGGGGCCTGAAGACCCTGGTGAGGGCCCACTGAGGGGCCGCTCTGGACTCAGTTGCCTGTCCGTCCCCTTGAGCCCCTTTTGTACAGTTGTATTCAGTCCCCCGTTTCTGCTTTTTGCTGGTTCGTCTGCTGAGACGCCAATAAAGTCGATCAGCTGCACTCTGAGTTTCTGTGTCTGCATCAGTTCTGGGAGCCTGACAGACACTCGTAGTTCTTAGGTCCACAGTCAGTGGACGAGAACTTTTCCGCAGGAGGGAAAGCAGGAGGTCCAGGGCGGCTGAAAGAACGTCGCCGGCTCGTGCTCTGCTCGTCACTGTTCAGTCGTTCACTTTGTGGTTTTCACTGAATTGGGGCTTCAGTCCTTTTCAGGGGTGAGTGCGATTTATGGTTTGGTGTGTGTGTGTTTGCGTGTGTGCGGGCGCCGGGGGGGGGGGGGGGGCTTTGAACCTAACTGTGAGCTCAAGAAATAAACTTTCTGATCAATAGCAGATTCTCAAGTATTGTGATTCCGTTCAAATACAGGAAAGGATCAACAGTTCTGGACGCCTTGAGTGTGCATGTGTGGCACTAATACTCACAGGTTAGTACCGGTACTCAGTGTCAAGTCCTAAACTTCATCGCAGGCTGAAGACATTGCTGACACTATCAACTTATTGATGCTCTGATTAGATAAAAAAAACAAAACAACCTTTGTATCAGGATATGATGGAAACATCTTATTTTAATGTGAAAATTTTTACTTGTGAGCTTTTATTGTGAAGTTCTACACATAAACGGGTTTGAAATGTCAGCGAGATCAGAGGCCAGACCAACTATTCCAGCCAGTGGAGCGGAAATGACGTAAACACTGCCGTAGGACACCCGCGAGATTTTTTTTTCAACTTCAACTTTATTAAAATCTTTGAGTTCGGTAAAAAGAGACAAGCGTTTTCTGACGTCACTTCCCATGATACGCATGAGAAGACAAGGAGCTCTGGCGGGTCACAGCGCGGGAAGCCCACAGCAGACGAACGGAGCGCGCGCACGATGAAAGTGTATTTCTGTGGAAGCATCCGCGGAGGAAGAGAGGACGCGGCGCTGTACGGGAGGATCGTCCGCGAGCTCCGAATGTATGGACACGTGCTGACTGAGCACGTGAGCAACCCCGAACTCACAGACAGAGGTGCCCCCCCCCCACCACACACACATACACACACACACTCATTATTTTTCGCGTAACGCGGGGGGCGTGGCTTACCAGAGTGCCAAGTGAGCACATGGTCGCTATTTGGCTTGAGGGGGGCCGTTGTCCCAGCATGGCAACGTCCGTCTTCAGGAGGCGCCGAACCCGTCGCATTTCATGCAGTGTTTCTGTCACATGCTTGCTGCTCGAGCTCATCACGGCCTCTGTGAACGTTGGGCCATGCCAATGTTGGACTGGTGGGGGGTGCCGAGGCCCCCGCCAGCCAGCCAAAAGGAGCTCCATGTGGGACGATTTCCACCACAACGCTGACAAAGTTCACTGCTCATTGTGCGGTGGAGCACTGACGTCTGCAGTCGCCCAATCCAATGCTCTAACCGTGGAATGAGTGCTGGTTCCTGGTCATGGAAAACACTCCTGCAGACTGTCCAGAGTACCGGTACTTTCACGTTAGTGTTGCAGTGAAAGACCGGCCCCTTCACATAAAACTCACTGTTCTGTTCGAAGGGTTTGTGATCACTGCAGAAAGAAAGCGTCCGCTCGCCAAGCAGTTGTGAGTGTGATGTCACGAAGGTGCTGTGCTGTGATTGGACAGGAGAAGAAGCCGCCGCTGCCGCCGCCACAGGAGACAAAGCCATTCATGACCGGGACGTGGAGTGGCTGCGACAGTGTGACGGTGAGACGCCACTGGAATGTCTCTCACTGTAATACCGGTGACACACGCCACCTCGCTGACCTGAGTGCGACCTCTGACCTCTGCAGTTGTGGTTGCCGAGGTGACGCAGCCATCTTTAGGCGTGGGCTACGAGCTGGGCCGCGCGGTGGACATGAAGAAGAAAACCCTGTGTCTGTTCAGACCGTCGTCCGCTCGCAGTAAGGAAGCTGCCGGCTGCGCTGCCATGCTGCCCGACACCCAGGTTAAAGTGTGTGTGTGTGTGTGTGCGTGTGTGTGCGTGCGCAGGTCTCTCAGCAATGATTCGTGGGGCAGAGGATGGAGAGCTGTTCGTAGTGAGGGACTACAGTGAGAAGCAGGTGGAGGAGGTGCTGCAGGAGTTCTTCAGTGGACTGAGGAGGTCTGAGAAGGAGGTGCTGCAGGAGTCCCTCTGACGACGCATTGGAGGACCAGTGCCGGATCAAGATTTTTGAATCTGTGAATAAAAGTTTCTTTTGACACATTTGAACTTTTATTGTGAAGGGCTGCGTTTAATTGTGAAGGGTCAACATGACACGTGACTCCCAGAACCGTCACGTGACCAACATGAAACTGCCGCGCTGCGTCCGTGCACTCGGCCTCCTGAGAGTCGTCCTCCTTCGTCCCCCTCGTTCGCCGCGTCTTCGCTCCGCCCTCTGGGCGCGCGCCTCTCTCGAGGCAGACCGACCGACTCGGCCACAGAAACGTTCCCAGCATGCACCTCGACGACATTCGCGCTTCTGTTTCACGGAAGGACACTGGCTCGATGGGGGCTGAACACATGAATGAACACATGAAAACTGAATGGTGGCACAAAAGCTGCTTTGGATCGCTGTCGTCTTTGAAAGGTTCCTTCAGAAAATCACAAGACAACGCGAGGAACACAGAGCAACGACGGGTCCTCTGCGTCCTCCTGCCGGCTGGACTCCGGCTCCCATCCTGTATGGAAGGAACCAGCTGAGGACCTGGTGAGTGAGTGAGTGAGTGAGTGAGTGAGTGAGTGAGTGAGTGAGTGAGTTGATCGACTGCCTTCACGCTTTCATCCTCGCCCTCCTCACATGTTGTCCTCCCACGCAGCGGGGAGTCACGTGATCACTGCCGCAGCTGGTCTCGGCAAGGTGGCGCCGAAAGTGACGGCTGGTTGCTGCTTCCGGTGTGTTTGTCCGACCAGTGGTTGCACTGCACTTGCCGGCCTCCTGCTTCCGTGAGTGATGGGGTCTTCGGCGACCTGCAGGGGGCGCTCACCTGCTCTTGCTAAACAGCCTCCAGTTTCTTCTTCTCTTGTTCTGCTGCTTTCAGGAAGCTGCTCCGACAATCTTGCGGCTCACGCTGCGGTCGCCGTTCTGCCATCCTGCACGCTGAGGTCCACGACGCCAAGTGGGCGTGGCCCCCCTCTCTGCAGCGGTGACCCTGCAGGACCAGGGCAGCGGTCAGGGCCACCGCCAGCAGCGTCATCCCGGCGAGCACCAGCAAGGCGATCAGCTGGGCCTCTGATAGGCCGCCAGCGCCGCGCTCGCTCACGGTCACTTTCAGCAGCCCGGCCCCATGATGGCGGCCGGCGGCGGCCGTGCCCCGCCTCTGGCCGCTCCGGCCCTCCGCCTTCCGAGCCGGCGGGACTTCCGGCTCTTCGGGCCCCAGCGGCGTGTCGCACGTGTCCCCGGTGAAGCCTGGCCGACACACGCAGCGGAAGCCCCCCGCGCGGTCCAGGCAGCGGCCGGCGTTCCGGCACGGCTGACTCGCGCAGTCGTCCAGGTTGACGGTGCAGAAGCGTCCGCTGAAGCCGGCAGGACACACGCAGGAGAAGCGGTTCACGCCGTCCAGGCAGGTGGCGCCGTTGGCACACGGACTCATCTGGCAGTCGTCCAAATCCGTCTCGCAGCGCGGCCCCGTGAATCCCGCGAGGCAGCGGCAGGTGAGCTCGGCGGCGAAGCCGTCGCCGTCTTCGCAGAGGCCGCCATTTTTACAGGGCGATCTGCCGGGCGAAGACGCGGACAGAGGAGAGCGTCAGCACGTGCTCACTCCGAACCGAGGCGCAGAGACGTCGCTCACTGAGCCGAGGCTGACGCTGACGCTGAGCTCGCCGCGGCCGGGAGCTCGCCGCGGCCGGGAACTCGCACCTGTGCCGGCTGCAGGGCCCCGCCCGCCGCTCACACCGCGGCCCGTGAAAGCCCTCGGAGCACAAACAGCGGAAGGCGCCGCTGTCCTCCATGGAGCAGAGGGCGCCGTTCAGACAAGGCTGCCGCTCACACGCGCTCAGATCTGAGGGGCGACAAGAAGGCAGCGCGACGCAGCGCAGCGCAGTACAGGAAGTGAGACGGACAGCTTGTCATGTGACGCGTGCGTTCACTGCAGCCGTTGAACGAGGCCTGAAGTTCAAAGCATTGGCTGTTGCGCGGGACGGCGCCGTCCGATGGCACTGACCTTTGTCACAGAAGCGCCCCCCCCACCCCAGCTCGCAGCTGCACTGCCACGGCTGCAGGCAGGAGCCGTGCAGGCAGCCGGGCATCGGCACGCAGCGCTCGCAGCGCTCGCCGTCCCAGCCGGGGTCACACCTGCGGACGGAGAGCAGACACTGAGCAGGTACCGTGGGCCTTGTCGCCTTGCCTTGCCTCGCCTTGTGCTTGGGTTGCGTCCCCACCTGCAGACCCCCACCTCATCACAGCGGCTGTTGGTGGTGTTGCAGCTGCAGTCGCCCCCTGCTGGAGGAAGAGACAACTGTCGGCCGTGGCATGAGGCTGACGTCAGCAGTTCACGTCGGCGACCGAGGTTTGACGTCAGCGGGTTCGACCTTCACGTTGGGTGTTCGAGTCGTCAGAGCGACCGGCGCGACCGAATCAAGGGCGGCGACCACCGCGGAAATCGAGTCTGTCTCGTTAATCCTGCGTCCCGCGAGAACCCAACGGTCGGAGGTCTGACCTTTGACACAGACTGAGTCAAACGCGGACGTGGCGTCGGGGCGTCCCCGTCCGTCCCCGAGACGACGCTCTGAGTCCAGCTGAGAGACGTGTTCCGGGGACGCGGGCTCCGCTCAGGGGGCGGAGTCACGACTGGACGACCGCACGCATCCATTTGGCTCACCTGAGGCTCACTGACTGTG
>JASSRZ010000014.1:917274-929019 GCA_032164315.1 Malacoctenus gilli | reverse complement strand
GTTATCCGGGGGGAGGGGGGGGTGGCCGGGGGGGGGGAGGCGGCCAGCGGCGGCGGCCAGCGGCGGCGGCCAGCGGCGGCGGCCAGCGGCGGCATACACTAATTGTGCTGACAAGCTGAAACGGAGAAATCCTTTGTACACCAACCGGGAGCGACGCTGCTTTTGCTGCCACCGGAACAATAAATTAACAGGTTCTACGCTAACGCTTCTAAAAACAGGGAGCAGACGGGAGCGGCCCCGCCCCTTCTATGGCTTCTCAAACTTTATTTACAAAGTGACACGGACGACAGGCTGGACACACCAGCAGCTTCACTGCGCAGACGCAGACTCGGCCGCGTCGGCCGTCCTGCTGCAGCAGCTCGCTGGCGTGACGCTTCCTCCGCCGGTCTGCAGGCGTTTGTCTTCTCGCACCTTGAGACGGCCCGAAACCAGCCGCAGTCACGCCGCGGCGCCCCCACAGAAAGACCTGCGCTCACGTGACCAGCTCACAACTGTACCGACCAATCGGACGTCAGGGACAAAAATTCGAGGACGGAGTTAAAAGTTTTGTTTCCAGCGAAGAAGAAACTCATCCGATTGGGCGATCGGAAAGCGCTTTTGTCCAACGTCCGCCGACAGTCAGCTCAGTCAACCACTTCCTCTTTTTTACGCACCTTCAAAGTAAAATAAGGTGTCAAAAAAACCTTTTCGTGATGAAAATCTTCGTTGGTTTGTGATGGAAAAACAAAACTTTACGACTACCAATAAAAAAAGCGTTTGATTCATCTCGTTTCCTCAGCCGCAGAACCGCTGTCCCAAGGGAACACGAACACACACACACACACACACACACACAAACACACACGCACACGCACACGCACACACACACTGTCGTACTGAGCTCATTCGGTGCTGAACCACGTCCGCACTGCACCGCAGACCCGCCCCTTTCGCCGCCCTTTCATTACAAAACAGTCACTGAAAAACTAAAAGTCCCTGAAATTATTCGGTCAGACAGCACAGCTTTTATTGTGAAGGTTGGATGCCGATGCTGATTGGACGAGCGGTGAAGGGTGTGGGCGGAGTAATTCCTGTCGCGATTGGCCACATCGAGCGTCTCCTTTCCCAGCGCCCCTGAAGGCCTCAGCTGGCTGGAAGGGCGGGAAGTTCTTCTCAGCCAATCAGGAGACTCGAGTTCAAGGCTCCTCGGCCAATGAGGGTAGAACAGAAAAAGGATGTTTCCCATGATGCTCTGTGTTGGTCTCCACACTGCTTCTCTTCTATGGGGCTTCTTCTCCTTTGCTGCTCTGTTTCTGAAGCTCCGCCCCCTGAGCACAGCCGCCGCCGCCACCGCCGCCACCGCCGCCACCACCTCCACCGCCGCCGCCATCTTTCTTCTTCTTCCTGCCCTCCTCGGAGCAGTCGCTCTTCGAAGAGGAGGACGTGACTTTCAGACTTTTGGACATTTTGGCGCCGCGCGTCTTCTCCTTGCCGACGGTGTCCTGCGGCAGCGCGGGGCTGGAGTGCGCCCTCTGCAGGCCGCCGTCATCGAACAGCCTCGACTCGAACGCCGACAGGTCGTCGTCTCCGCTCACCAGCTTCGCCCGCAGCAGCATGGCGTACGTCCCGTAGCGGGTTTTCTATTGGACGAGACGGACAGGCTCAGTGGACAAACCGGGAGACACGCCAGGTCATTTCCTGCCAACCCCTGCATGTCACAATAAAAGCCTTTCGCCGGGTCAACAAATCCGAGCGGAGAAACTTTTGGTGGGCTGGACTTTAAAACCGACCGAACAAGAAACCGAACATGTGAAAGACTTTTCAGCGTGAAGATTGGACCGATCGTCCGTTTGGACACTGAAACCTCAGACATAGTCGCTTCTTTTCAAAATAAAAGCTTCGTTGCTTCTGGACTTTATTCTGGATTAGGAGGCAGACCGTGCGAAGGTCGCAACGGTGCGTTCTGCTCTTTGTCCAGCAGGAGGCAGCAGAGGACTCGCTCCTCACCTCAAACTCCAGGTACTCGCCGCGCAGTTTGTGCTCCTCCTGCTCGCGACCTTTCGCCTTCCTGTCCGGCGAGGCGGCAGCGGCGAGCTCGGCGAGTTCGGAGGAGACCGTCCTGAAGCGGTTCTCGTGGGACTTGGCCTGCTCCTCCTGTGTGGGGGGGGGTGGAAGGGGGGCGTGGTCACCACCGGGCCTGAACGCTGTGGACGCGGCGGCGGCGGCGAGCGGACGTACCTGCGACAGTTTGGTGTTGGAGCCCGGCAGCAGCGGGCGGCTGAAGCGTTTCTGAGACCCGATGGCGGCCGGGAAGGGCGGCGCCGAGAACATGGCCGCCACCACGTTGATGCGGGTGATCCAGGACTGCATCTGCTCGGTGTTCCTGCGGGAGACACGGAGACGTTACGGCTCGCCGCCGCCGCCGCCGCCACGTGACACGTGCGCGAGTGGCGAGCGCCTTACGGAGCCTGGAACAGGAAGACCCTCCAGTCGGCGGTGCGCAGGTAGAAGACGTTGGGCCGCTTGCTGTAGTCGGCGGCTCTCATGGCGAGCGAGTGATGCACGGACACGGCGTTCTTCACGTCCTCCTCCGTCAGCTCGCGCTCCGCTCGATACTCGTCCTGCCAATCAGAGAGCGGAACGGCGGCGCCGCGTGAGGCGCCGGCGGTCCGTGGGCGGGGCCTCGCGGCCGAGTCAGAGGTGGGCGGCGGCCCGTTTACCTTCTGCAGGTAGAGGACGAGGCCCTTCAGCATCCCGTAGAACGTCTTCCAGCCTCGCTTTCCTCGCGGCGCTGCGGGGGCAAAACACGGCAGCCAATGAGCTGGCTGCAGGGAGGCGGGTCACGTGACAAAGCAGTGGGCGGAGCCTACTTCTCTTCCCATCGGGGTCCGCGTGCACTTTACGGACAAGGAAGCCGCTCTTGTACAGCTCGCCGTCGGCCTGCTGGGCCACGCCCACCAGTGGATTCCCGCCGCCGCTCCCGAGCCGCTTCATGGTGTGGGAGGCGGAGTCTGTGCGGGCGTCGGCCAGCTCCGACATGGACTTCCGGAGCTCCTCCTCGTCGCTGCGACGCACACAGAACGAGCTTCACTGCTCCCGGTCCGCTCTGCTCGGCTCAGGGCAGACCGGACGCCATCTCGATCCCAGCCGGGCGCCGTGACGCCGTCACGCGTTACCACGGAAACGGCACGCGGCTCCACGGTCACACCTGTTTCACAGCTCCGAGTTGTGTCTGTCTGCCTCGTTCTCTGATATCACCATGGCAACCACTGACTGCGAGTCCGACACTCTGAGTGTTTCTCATTGGACGGCCGTGTCCCGCCGACCAATCAGCTGCCAGCTCGGTCACACCTCTACAATTTGACTCAGAACCTTTCGGAAGAATCTTAAACATGTGGATGTGGCGAGTGTGTCTGTGTGTGTGTCTGTCTGTGTGTGTGTGTGTGTGTGTGTGTGTGCGCGCAGGGCGCCGAGATGCTGACCTGTAATTATAGCGGGGAAAGAAGCAGTTACCATGGCAACAGAAGCTTAAATAAGGGAGACGGCAGCAGGAACAAACACACACACAGACACACACAGACACACACACACGTTTCCATGTTGTGCATTTAAACTCACATGGTCCACTGCAGCTTCTCATTCTTGATAGAGCTGTACAGCGTCTGCAAAGACACACAAAGACAGACACACACACACACACACGCACACACACACACACACACACACACACACACACAGAGTTTTGAGAAAGCGTTGAGACTTAAGCCCCGCCCCTCCGTGTCAGAGAACTCCTTGGGTTCTGCTTTCACCCAGGGAGCTCCAGCCTGTCTGAAGAAGCGACAGGCTGCAGTTCACCGAGCGTCCACTAGAGGCAGCAGAAGGGGCAGAAGCGCCGGAAACACCCAGACGATGGCCAATCACACGTTGGCCAATCACACGTTGGCCAATCACAGCTCATCAGGTCTGAACTCCGCCCCCTGAGCGGAGTCTGGCTGAAACTGCAGACCGGGAAGGACGGGGACGTCACCGCGTCCGCATTTGACTCAGTCTGAGCTTTCAGCTCGTGGTCAGGCAGCAAGCGAGTGCGGTACCACTTTGGTTCCCTTCTGCGACAGAAGGGAACCAAAGCGGGACCGGGAACGTTTGTTTCCAACCAAACGTTCCCGCTAGAATCATTTGGAAGTCACGACAACCCGTTTCGCTGAAACGGCAACGAAACGCTCCCTGCCACAGCGCCCCCGACGGGCCGCCGCGAGACGTGCATCATGCGTGAGTGAGGTCATGGAGGAGTGCTGCCCCCTGCTGGCGGCGTGCGGCTCTACCTTCTTCTTGCGTCTCTGCGGGTGCTGCTGAGCGTCCTGCGTCTTTCCCAGCAGGTCGGGGAACGCCAGCGGCTTAAGGGAGCGCGAGCGCGGCGCCCGGGGATACCGGAACGGGTCCGAGTCGCGCGCCTCGCGCCCGCTGCGCACCGAGCAGAGCGAGCGCGAGCGCACGCGGCCCGACGAGTGGATGCTGTTCACGCCGATCATCTCGTGGTCGTCGCCGACTTAAAAGCGCCGCCTGGCAGCGCCCCCTGCAGGCCGCGTCCCTCCCTCGCGGTCCGAGCTGCTCCTTCAGTCGCAGGTTTTCTGACGGAACTTTCACCGATCGGCCTTTTCGTCGCAGGGAATTTGCTTCAGAGGCTTTAGAGCTCAAAAGCGCAAGATTTGGAGTCTTCAAAGGGGAAATCAATGCTTTCGAAATCCTCCACCAAGTTCAAAACATCGACTCGACTCCGAAGGAAACCGTCCTCAAGCTGCCTCGGACGTCCGGACGAGTCGGAAGGACGACGGCGTGAAAACGCCGAAATCTGAGCCGAACCGAGTTGCGATCAGCCGTCAGCGTCACGAACGGCGTTTCCCTACAAAGCGTCTTTTGAAACTCGTCCGAGGTCAGAACAGCTCCAAGTCCGGTCCGATTCAGTCCGGAGACTGGACGGACGCTCGCAGGCTCGCCGGACGTCCTGTGCGAAGGATGGCGCCGTCCGATGGGCCGGCCGGCCGGCCGTCACGCCGCCGTTGGTCGGCACCTCGTCCCGTCGTCGCCCGGACGACGGCTGCTTCTCCCGCTCTGTGTGAGGCTCCTGAACGCAGCGTCCCGCAGCAGGAGGCGGCGGAGGAGAACCCCGACGCCAAAAATAAAGCGGCGTGACGGAGGAGACGCATCAGCGGCGGCGAAGGATCGGTGTCACGTCCAAAAAAGAAACAAAGAAGAAAAGACGCAGAGCGAGCGAGCGAGCGAGCGAGCGAGAGAGAGTGAGAGAGAGAGCGAGCGAAGGAGTGAACGAGTACACCCACACAGGCAGACGGAAGGAGGGGGAGAGAGAGCCCCCCGAAACTGACGTCAGCTTCATCCACAGCCCCGACTGCACGATGAGGAGAGAGGGAGGAGGAGAAGGGGAGGAGGAGGAGGAGGAGGAGTATGAGGAGGAGGACAGGGACGACTGACAGCAGAGGAGGAGCAGAGGAGGAGCAGAGCTTCCTGCCTCCCTGGATAAGCAGGCAGGTTGTTCTCCTGTTGGCATCTTCATACTGCAGGTCAACCCCACAGCTGGAGTCCTCCTCCTCCTCCTCCTCCTCCTCCTCCGCCTCCTCCTGCTCCTCCTCCCTCTATTTTCCCTCACTTTCTCAATGCGCATTTTCTTTCAACTGCGGCATCCAATCAGAAGAAAGGGATCATTGATAAGACCCGCCCCCAACTCAGCTCAGACGTGTCAATCATGAGGGGAGCCGGAGCCAAATGTGGATGCAGCAGGGAAGCTCTGTGTGTGTGTGTGTGTGTGTGTGTGTGTGTGCGTCTCTGTGTGTGTGTGTACCTTGAGCAGGTCTTTGGGGAAGTCTCTGCCGTCATTGAGTCCTTCCAGGTTGGACATGAACTGACTGCTGGACATCCTCTTCCCGACGTTCTGCAACGGAGTTCACAGGCGGCTCAGTGTACTCGAGTACAAAGGTACCTGAATGTAATAGATTACTGGGGACAAAGTCAGTCGCAGCTCTGCTCATTCTGACAAAGTGCTGCTTCATCCCACCAAATAAGGAGTTCCTGCCACAGAGGAGAGCCAATCGGACGGCTCAGAGCTCCCTGAAAACACACAGATGGAGGAAGGAGGAGCCTCACGTTTCCATGGAGATCCGTGTTCAGCAGCATGACGGCACAGGTCAGGGTGTGGACGCTGTCTGAGGACAGGAGGGACAGACAGGTCAGACAGAGGGACAGAGGGACAGAGGGACAGACAGACAGACAGACAGGCGGGTGGGCGGGCGCTGCACCTTCAGAGCTGGGCCAGTCGGGGTTACACTGTCTGAACCTCCTGGAGAAGTGGACCAGGACTCTCTCCCTCTCCTGGGTTTCTCCCATCAGAGCGAACTGACCCAGAAACAGCCTGGAGACACACACACACACACACACACACACCAACCTGCTCAGCCCTCGAGCCCTCAACCCGTCCCACGACTGGTCCCCAACACGTCCCCCGACCCAAAGTCCCTGAGGGGAGGGAGCTGCAGGTCACTCTCACGGTGTTACTGACCTGAGCGCCTGGTCAATGCTCAGCCCGCTGAAGTCGAAATTACTCAGATACTCTCCTGCCACCATCTGGCTGAAGTCATTACTGCAGTCACACACACACACACACACACACACACACACAACATAGAGTTAATGTAACATGTGGAACAGCAGCAGCATTTAACAGTGTGTCACTTTGTAAGCTGCTGAAGCAGTTTGTGCTCTGGCGCCCTCGAAAGGCCGCCGCCGATATTACAGGCAGAATTAAGCAGCGCGATCTGGTCCACTTGAAACTCACACTGACCAACTAAGTCACACACACACACACACACACACACACACACTGACTTCTTGCCCAAGTGGCGGGCGACGTCCGACTTCCTGAAGCCGTCCAGGCTGTAGAGCCGTTTGGCGAGGCGTTTGGCGGCCTGCAGGTCGGGCTTCGTTCCGTTCGCGAGCGCTTCGTCGCTGCCGCCGAGCGCCAGGCGCTCCGCGACGTCAGCCTGAGGGTACAAGAGCTCGGGCGGCCGATTCCCCGGACGCTCCCTGAACACAACGCAGAGAGAAGGTGTGGAGTCACGCAACGATACAAAACCACACACACACTGCAGTGCCAAGGTCCACCTCTAGCGGGCAGTATGGCACCTAACAACAGAGCAGTTTGGTATCAGGTTGGTCTTCGAATGCTCGTCTCCATGGAAACCCAGTTTAGGACATGACAGGACAAACTGGTCCTCTCAGTGAGACTCACACACACGCACACACACACACACACACGGAGACACAGACACACACAGACACACACACTCTGCAACGCCCCGGTCAGAGTCGGCGTCGGAGCTCCACTACAATGAGTCACCGGCGGCCGGGCAGAGAAGCCACAGCAGGAGCAGACGGGAGCCTGTCCGGGGCGTGTCGCTCTGGATCGGCCACAACAAGCGCAGACGCACTTCAGCGCCGCAGCGGAACGCGGACGTCCACCCGAAGGACCCGGCGGGACGTCCCCGCATCTCGTCCCATCCAGACGAAAAACCAGGCACACGCGCCGAGCTGCGGCCGCTGGGCCCCGAGGGACGCCTCGGTCCTGCTTCGGGGTGTTGCCGCTGTCACGCTGCGTTCGCAGCTGTTCTACAGGTAGCAGGAGCGGAAGAGCGAGCCCGGTGAGGGCCGGCACCCAGAGCTCAACCTTGCCTCCGCCTGCTACCGCAGATGCCAGTGGTCAGCTCGCAGCGGACGCACTTGAGCTCACGAGTCCCTCAGAGCTCACACAGAGGCAGCAGGACGCTGGAACCGAAGAGTCTCTGGACCGGCCGCCAGGACGAGACGGAGAGACCCCCGGAGGTGGACACCTGCACCCACAGAGAGGTGGACCTGGATTTGAACCCGAGACCTTCTCGCTGCGAGGCGACAGCGCCAAGCTATGTCAAGTCCAGCCCGAAGCTGGAAACGGTTCGGTCTGACCGCACCAAGCGCTCCGGATGGTCGCAGGCCAAACCACGAGAACCGCTCCGACGACTTCCTGTTTCACGGCGCGATGAGACCCTGAGGACTCACCTGTACACGGCCGGGTAGGGCGGGGCATACAGGTACCGCTCTTCGAGAGCCCCGCCCCCCCAGCACAGCAAGTAGCTCGCCATGGCGGCGCAGCCCCGCCCACACGCTCACGTCCACTTCAGCCACCAATCACGCGTCATCTGGGCGCCTCCTGAGCAGCGAGGAGGCGTCAAAATGGAACCCGGAGCGACGTTGCCGGGGCGATGGTGACATCACAAAGGCATGACATCATCCTTCCTGGTGATTCATCCAGAGCAGCAGGAGCAGAGTCGTTCTCCGTCCGCCTCCTCCTCCGTTGGTCGCTGGCGTCGTCTTTTCCGCGCCTCCTCTCTGCTCCTCCTCCTCCTCCCCCCCCCTGCTCCTCCTCCTCCCTGCTCCTCCTCCTCTCTGCTCCTCCTTCTCCTCCTCTCTGTAATATCTGGGTGCCGTTTTTTCCCCTCAGAAACTTCTCAGCACAACTTTCTCTGCGTGTCGTCGTCTCCTCCTCCCTCCTTCCTTCTGAGCCGGTTCCTTTCCTCCTCCTCCTCCTCTAAGGAGGAGCGTCTTCCCTCCCCCGTCTGACCGAGGTCGCCCCTCCTCCTCCCCCTCTCGGCCCCTCTTCCTCTCTTTGTCTCCTTGTACCTTCCTCTCACTCCGTCCTGCTTCCAGGAAGTTTGGCTTTCTGCAGCAGAAGTTTCGACTTTCAGCTGCGTGCGCGCACACACACACACACACACACACACACACACACACTCGGACTTTCACTCACATGCGTGCACGCAGACAAAAACAGAGTCACGAATACACAAAGATTCACACACACACATAAAACCAGGTTTCACAGCCCAGGAGGGTCAGAGTTCAGAGGTCAAAGGTCAGGACCACCAGTCAGCAGATGGAACAAATCCATGTGAATGACAGGAGGACGGAGAGGAAACACTGCTGGAGCGTGCGCTTGTGCGTGCGTGTGTGTGCGTGTGTGTGTGTGCACGTGCACCGATGTGTACAATATTAGACGTGTCATCAGATGACTGCAGAATCACGGTTTGCCTCCCAAGTGTTGGCATGCTGGTATGTTCGCAGCGTCCCGCAGCCTGCCAGTGGGGGGCGCTGCTGCGTCCCTGTGATGTGGGGAGGAGGGGGGGGGCAGTTGGTGTGGACCCAGCAGGTCACATGGGCAGTTAGCAGCGCAGCACGCCCCAAGAGCCACCAAAGCAGCTCTGGAGCAAACCACTCTGCTCTGAAACTCTCACCGCAAGCATCTGCTGCCACCTGCTGGCCGATCGGCGCAACTGCAGCAGGTCGCTGGTCAACCCACGGCTCTTAAAGAGCAGCCAGGCGGCCGCACGCTTCACCCAGACACACAGCGCATTTGGATGATCGCACACATCTGCGTCCGCTTTTCCACGCTGCATCGTGCCGCCGCGGTTTGCGTCAGCGCAGGAATGGAACCGGCACCCACCTGGAGCTGCTGTGGAGCGACGGCACCGAGTTGGCCTTCCTGAAGCCGTCTTTGAGGATGGAGCGACGCCACGTCTCCTTTTCCGAGCGGGAGCGCGTCGGCGGGCCCGAGTCGTCCTGGGAGCCCCGGCGGGGGCCCCGCCCCCCCACGCAGAGGCTGATCTCGGAGCGCGAGGTGTCGGAGGGGGCGGCCGAGTCGGGACGAGCCAGCGGCGCGAAGCTCAGCTCGATGATCTGCTTGGCGCTCTCGCAGATCTGACTCTGAACGGAAGAACGGGTCGACGGGCCGCATCAGGGGAGGGCTGGACTTCAAAGTAAAACACCAGCAACGCACGGAGCTCACGCGCGCAGCGGACCTTTCACAATAAAACGCTGCTGCGAGGCCATCCGTCTACGTGACGCTTCCGCAGCGGCCTACCTGGATTTCGGGGGTGAGCGTGGGCAGGTCGAAGGTGAACACCGAGGTGGAGCCGGAGGTCAGCAGGTCCACGCTGTCCAGGCTGGAGTAGGACGTGCCTTTGGCCCGGTGGGACTCCATGATGCTCTCGAAGTGGCGGCTGAAGGAGTCCAGGTTGCCGTCGGACGGTCGCCGAGGGCTGCCCACGGAGATGGGGGACTTGAGTCCTCCGTGGAAGTCGGACGTCTCCGGACACCTGGAGGAGAGCAGAGAGCAACGGCAGGCGTGACGCGGAGGTCCGAGGGGACTCGGGACCCAGGAGGACTTGGCGTCCAGGTGCGAGGTGGGCTCACCCCTTCAGCAGGAGGCCCAGCACCTCCGCCTCCTCCGTGGCAGCTCTCTGTCTCTGTTTGTCTCCCTGCATCCGGACGCTGGCCCAGCTGGCCACTCCCTCCTCCTCCTCCTCCTCCTCCTCCTCCTCTTCATCCTCCTCTTCCCCGTTCACCTCCTGGCCGGTCTCGGCCCGAGGCTTTGGCGAGGCGCTGCTCGGACAGAACCTCGACCTGGCGAGGACGCTGCCGTCGCTCCAGAAGGCCGAGTCCGCCTCCTCGGCTGCCTCCGCCTCTGCCCGCATCACCTGCCCCATAACACACACACACACACACACCTTGAAGGCCTGCATGTCTCAGGGGGTCCCGTGGGCCTGCTGAGACCAGCTGGGACAAGCTCACCTCGTCCAGGTCTGTCTCCCGGTAGCAGCGCAGCGGCACGGCGTCCAGGTCGGTCTCGGAGTACTTGATGGTTCTGCGGATGATGCCCGTTTTGGGGGCGGAGCCTCGGTGGCTGGCGGTCAGCAGTTCCACCTCGATCTGTCGGACCTCGTGATGCGACAGCTTCCGGCCCTCGCTGTCCCGCCCCCTCCTGCGATTGGCGGACCTCAGGCGGAGGGAGGAGGGAGGGGTGGGGCTAGGGGAGCCGCTGGTTGGAGGCGTCGCCGTCGGAGAGTCTGCGAAAAAACGGGAGGTCCCAAATCAAGACAACGCAGAGGACACAAAACGTGCCTGAGGAACCACAGGGGTCCCCAGGAACCTTTGGGGAGAGGTTCCGTGCCCGCTGCCACGCAGTGACCTTGACCCCGACTACAGAGTGTCACCAGCACACGCTCCAGCAGCCAGCAGCCTCATCCACCTGCCCAGCCGACCGTCCGCGCCTCCACCCGCCGGCTGCAGGTGCAGAAGCCCGAGGGACCGTCGAACCAGGACCAGGAGCGCTTCCTGTCCCACACACACACTTCAGGCTCCAAGTAACTTCCTGGAGCCCCACCTGCGACCTGGTCATTCATGTTTGATGGCCGCCTCCTCCTGGATCCTTCCAACCGCCTCCACTGGACATCGTTGCGTTTTTTATTTGGACATCTCGTGGACGGCAACGTGGGGATTTCGTTGCACATGGAAGCTTGTTTCTTGGCGTGAACATGACAATAAAACACGAGTGAAGATCAACTGAGACTCCACGGCCAATCTACCGAGGACCTGCTGGGCGGCGGCAGGAAAACAGGCCGAGGAAGCAGCCGCTGCGGCGGTGAGTTGTACTCTGCTGTGTGGGAGCTTAAGCTAAGCTGCGTCTTCAGCTAATTGGATTGAAGAACGCCGTCCGCTTACTCTCTAATGTGAACCAGCGCCATACGAGCAGCTCTCGAAGAGAACAGCCCCGACTGTCCGGGTGCCTGCGTGGGGGAGCGCGAAGGAGCGTCGTGAGCCCGGAGCGCCGTGAGCCCGGAGCGCCGTGAGCCCGGAGCGCCGTGAGCCCGTCGCTCCTGGACGCGGCGC
>JASSRZ010000014.1:904467-915451 GCA_032164315.1 Malacoctenus gilli | reverse complement strand
TGGCGGCGTGGCAGCTTCGGGTCGCTCTGGGATGGCAGCGTCCAGGCTGGTAGCACCTGGCAGGCTGGGAGCAAGCGCCTGCCGGAGCGTCGTGCTGGATGTCGGTGGGTCTTCCTGCGGGTAAAGGGGGGTGAAACTTGGAGGTGAGCTTGGGGCCGTCATCGCCCACCCACGCCCTCTGCTGGCCGGAAGCCGTGGCGCGAGAGGAGAAGCTGCCGTGGGCGCACAGGCGGTCCGACGCGGGGCTTCTGGGTAATCCGTTCATTGGGCTGCGGTAGATGCCGCGGTCCAGCTCCAGGGGCTGCGTCTTGGCTGGCAGCGTGCTGGCGGTGCGGGGCAGCACCGGCGAGCCTCCCAAGGACCGGCAGCGAGGAGACCGCTGGTGCAGAGGGAGCGTCGGGCTGCACCCTGCGAACCTGCGCCTCAGTTCCACCGAGCCAAACTCCTCCAGCGCCCTGGAGGTGGCGTCCCTGCCAACCGCGTCCGGCGTGGCCCGCTGCAGGAAGGGCGAGCCCTGAGGGGACGGACCCCGGGAGGGGGGGGCGTCCTGATGTGCCGGATTGTGGCACCACACCGGATCGCTCAGCCTCTCGCAGAGGTGAGCCGGCACGTGCCCCTTGGTCCGGCTGAAGTCCCGCTGGTTCTGCCACGCGGGGGCTCGACAGGCGGCCATGCTGTGGACGTTGGACTTCTCGATGTAGCCGAACGACACCACGGACGTCTTCCCCCCCTCGTCCTCCTGCTGCTCGTCCTCATGGGAGCGGCGGTGGCCGGTGGGCGCGGAGGGAACGGTCAGCCTGCCGGACGATGTGGGCGACGGAGACAAGAGCGCCTTTCCTTGGTGAGGATTCACATCGAGAGAGAAGGTGCGTCCGAGCGAGCCGGGACGGGCCGACCCGGCCGCTCCCGGAACCAGGACTTCAAGTAGGTGACTGAAGCTGTCTGGCAACACGTCCTGCCGGTAGTACTGGGTGGGGGACCCCGTGGAATCGGGGCTCTGCAGCTGGAAGCTGACCGAGTGTCTGGCGGGGGACTTGGACGAGGACGAGCCGAGGTTCCCCGCCGAAGGGTTCGCTTGGCCGAGCGGCGAGGACGCCGCGCTGATGCCTGGGCTGGAATGGCGGGAGCCTGTCTGCGCGTGAGGGAGGACGTCCGGGCACAGAGGCTTCAGGTGGGGGGCGTCATCGTCCCCCCCTCTGGACACCCTCCCGTCCTCATCCGGGACGGATCGCACTTCCACGTACAGGTGCAGGACTTTTCCTGGCTGAGACATGCCTCCCCTGACACCTGCTCGGTCAAGCGGCCTGGCTTCGAGGGACCCGGGCACTTCAAAGCAAAGGTCCTTTGACCTCTCGGTCCCCAGATGTCCTGAAGGAGGGTCAGGGAAAGAGCTGAAGGTGCAGCTCCATCCTCCATGTAGCCTTGGTGGGTTTGACCTGCAGCAGGAAGACACACAAACCTACGATCAGAACCTTTCTTCCAACAGCCAAACAGCCGCCGAGTTCCTACAGGCAGACAGGATGAAACTGAAGGCTTTGGCCGTTGACCTCTGCTTCATCTGCACTCGGGACCCTCGTACGAAGACCCTCCAGGCCACCACGACCCGACAACTGGTGGACAACCAGTCTGAGCTGGCCCAAAGACAGCCCACGTGGAAACCACAACAGCAGCAGTGCCAACATTCAGTTGAAACGGAGTGCCGAGTGGAAAACTGTGGCTTGCTGCTATTTGGAAGGTTTTGTTGTGTGTTGGGCCTCTAATGTTTGGCTTCACTGGAATGTTTTGGCCTGCCAGAGATCTGTAGGGGTCCCCAGCCTTCCACTGAGGCACACGGGGGTCGCTGGGAAGCACTACATTGCCATCTCGGGAACGATGTGATGGGGTCGTTGGCGACCCCATCGCACTACCGACAGGTGAAACCAAGATAGCGCTCGTGTCTCAGCTTCGCGTGACCTTTAAACTCTGAACTGCGAGTCTGATAAGAAGATCGGCTGACTCAGCGTTTCCCCACGACTCACAATAAAACAAACGCCCTGGAAACCTGGAAACCTGGAAACCTCCTCGTTCGCTCAGCGGGCTCCTATCAGTGGAACATGTGAACTTTGGCAGAAGTGGTGTGACAGAGAAAAACGTCGCATCATCAGTGAGAAGCAGCAGGAAGGGCCTGAGTACAGAGCCCTGAGGGACACCAGGTCCAGAAGGAAGCGCTGCAGCGCGCCGTCGCTCGTGATGCCGTCAGAAGCTGCGAACCCTCAGAAAGCACCACGAAGCGGATTTGACTTGCGGCTCCAAACACCGAAGATCAGTTTTCAAAGTCCCTCTCTTGGCTCGTACTGGTCTGTCTCTCTGTATTCCTGCTCCCTACATTGCTGCTGTCTTTGATACTGCCACCACTAGAGGGCACTCTGAACGAACTCCACACACAAGGAGCCACAGCCTGGTCCCGTCGTCTCTCCAACCTGCGACTGCCACGAGACAGCAGCGAACATCTGGGAAGACCCGACGATATCCGGCTGTTTCCAAGTTTCCAAAGCACGCGTTCAACAAGACTGAGAGTGTGTGCGTCCGTGTGTGTGCGTGTGTGTGTTTAATGTGTGTCTTAGTGAGAGAAACGCCAGCTGATAAGCAGTTAGCTGTACTTTTCCTGGACTCTGCTAATAGGATTCCCCAAACACCCTCCTCCTCCCAACATGTAATGCTCGAAACACAAACACCCACCCACACACACACAAACACACACACACACACAAACACACTGAATTATAAAAGCACTGCTGGTCTGCAGACACCTTACCTGCATGTCCTTGCCGCTGCAGTGCCGTCCCCGCGTTGCCGTGGTAACCGCCCTGGCTGCGTTACAGGGTAACCTGGATCTGTCCTCGCTCGGCCGGCTCGCTCTCCGTGAACACTTGTTGTCTGCGGCAGAGCCGGCTCATCGTGGGTTTAGCGACTCCACTCAGCCTCTTCTCCTCCTCCGGCTCCTCCTCTTCCTCCTCCTCGTTCCTCCTCCTCCTTACCCCACCTCTTTCTCCTCCTACTCCTCCACTTCCGACCTCCATCAATCAATTGACGTCCCGCCCCTGTCTTGCAGGCTGCCTGCCAGCCAATCAGGGGTTCCTCCTCCTGCAGACCTGCAGCCAATGATGAGCTGCTGTGACAGATGGTAGCTTAGAGGTGTGTGTGTGTGTGTGTGTGTGTGTGTGTGTGTGTGTGTGTGTGTGTCGGGGGGAGGAGGGTACCTGTCCACTGTCAAGCCACCCGAGCTGTCTCAGTTAATGACATCGCATCTTTACTGCACCATGATTGGCTGAGGGCCGTGTGACCTCAGCAGCGTGTCCCTGAGTCCATGCGCTACTTTCCATCGCATCTGATCCCGTTGCAGCTCCATTTCTGTGAACCAGGAAGTGAAACAAAGGGGGGGGGCGGTTTCCATGGTAACCTCAGCTGCAGGGGAGCTTCTCACAGCTTCTACAGGCTGCGTGTTGTGATGGCGCCTCCCACAGGCCAAACAGCCAATAGACACACAGAGTTCATGTGGAAAGTGGCCCGCATCAACACTAACTGATGAAACCGTGATACCTGCTGGAACCTTATAGGACACACTCATATATGATGTCACAGATGACATCATGTCTCACAATGTTGCACACAAAATGAAGAGATCAAAGCCATCAACACGTCTGGACACTGCAACCATCCACAACCAGCGGGTCAGGCCGCCATGTTGGCTCCATTAGCTCATCAATGGTCAACCACAAAAGCAGCACAGTCACAGCAGGCTAGCTGCAGCTCTGTCACTGTTTCACTCAACTCCTGTTTAGGCGCTCCATTGCACCTGCTGAACGTTGGACTGCTTCCTCCTGACAGCAACTCCAACAATGTGGCCCTGCGCTGCCTTCGCATGTGTCCACTGCAGCTGGGTTTGGCATTAGCAGGCTCACAGAGCAGTGAGCTTCCCTCTCTCAGGGCTGTCTGGGTCCGTCTATGTCTTGGCAGTTGACCTTAGCTGATAATTGCCGAGACGTGTAGACAGGACACACTGAGGGACATGACGAGGACAGGACACACCGAGGGAGGACACGACAAGGAACTGCGCCGAGTTCGCAGGGCCCTTTTACTCCAATCAGCTAACGAGGCAGCCCAACTACTTCCTGGAGAAGTAACTTGTTCCCGAGTAACCTGCTCGTCCCTGCACGTTCTGAAGCCTGTCGGACATCATGCGCCGCTTTTCCTCCACAAAGTGTCCCAGTGAACTCCAACCTTCCGCCACTTGGAGAGAACAGACGTCGGGACGCGGGGCAGCTGCACGTTTGCTGGGGCTCCATGGGCCCTGATCGAACCGAGTTCCGGCTCGGGTCACGTGATCAGACCGGCTGTTGGCTGTCCAGGGTCCCACTTGGTCCTGGCGGCTCCATCAGTGTCCCCAGACAGTGGACCTCCGAGAGTCCGTAGAGCACACCTGCTTTGTTTTCATCAAACGCTCATTTCGTCACCAGATAAGTGACGTCATGTTGGCTGTGCTTTTTATGATGTGCGTCTATAAGTTCTCTCTTCCAAAGTAACGCGTTACCTTGGGAGTATTTGTGAGGGTGGTGCGCGGGTCGTTTGTTCCTCCGCCTGCAGCCTGCAGCCAGACCTCCGTTCAGGAGGAGGCTCGTTTAACCCTCCTGCCGCCCCCGCCTGCCCCTGCCCTCCGTCAGGACTCCTTCGGGGCTGCCTCCCCCCGGTAAGATTCGAGTCGTCGTTCGGCCGTCTCACAGTGCAGATTGGCGGCCAGAATGACGGGTCCTGCCGGGGAGCGGAGCTGCTGCCGGCCGCTGTCAGCCGGAGGACCCGCCGGCCGGGGAACACAGGCTGCGCTCCCGACAGTACCCACCCACCGACACAAACGGAACTTTCCTGGACTACCGACAGAGCCGAAGCAACGACAATACTCCAACCTTCCAGGAAACGCTGTAACTTTCACCTTGACACTCGAGTAGCCCCGCTGTATCCGGGAGCACCGTAAAACCGGGTGCTTTTCAAAGGAGCTCGGCGCAGCGGACACTCACCTCCGGAGCAGCTGCGACCCGGACTCCGGACCGCCGGCTCGGTCCATGGGGCGGTGACGAGGCGGTAACGAACGAACCAAAGTAACGGAGGAGTACACGAGTAGTAGTCAGAGAAGGTTGGGCGAAGTGTGCTGCATGCCGGAGGCACAGAGGCGGCAGCCCCGGGTGGAGGAGTCCGCTCCCTCCGCTGCTGCTGCTCCTCCTGCTGCTCCTGCTGCTGCTGCTGCTGCTGCTCCCCTTGCTGCTCCTCCTGCTCCTGCTCCTGCTCCTGCTCCTCGTCCTCCTCCCGTGTTCGCTCCCCTGACGGCCCTTTTCGCGTTTGTCTGCAGCTGTCTCACATTTTAGTGCATCTTCTCCACGGTGACTGCAGCTTCCGCATCAGTCAAGTGACGCAACCGTGACGCAGCAATACGTCACATGAACTGTTCTGTCTGCGCCCGCTCGCACGCACGCGCAGATTCTGTACGGTGTCGCTGGGCGGCAGAACGTTCCGAGCCACACCAGTGAGCGCTTCGCTCTGCGCCGAGTCTTCAAGCTGTTAGCTGTTAGCTCACTGACGTTTAGCGTCGTTTCCGTTGAGCGCGAGCCGTGCGAGCTGTCAGCCAGTCACTGTGCTCAGAGCGGGTCCGCGTGTGGCCGCAGCGGGTCTCGCCGAGTCTGTGGACATCCCAACACAAGCACGGCGCGTGCGAATGTGAACCCGAGTGCACCTGATGCCAGGGACTGTCCGGACACGTCAGCGACTCCGGTGTGTCGGTGTGAGTCCGAGTGAGTCGGTGTCACTGCGGCTGAAAGACGGCGACACTCCTACCGGGAGCCCTCACAGGCTGAGCTCGGTGCCCTGAAGGTGGGCTGGTCAGAGCACCGAGCCCAGCCAGGTATGTGGGCGGGGACAGGAGGGGGACGGGACGGGACGGGACGGGAGACAGAGACAGAGACAGACGGGGAGACCACAGCTGATCTTCCGGACACTGACAGAAGAGGACACACACTTATGGGGACCTGAACACACACACCTAGGAAGCCTGTGGGCCTGTTCTACTGGAAACACTCTGGTGGCTTTTGTCACCATGGCAACCAGCCAGTGACGTAACCTGTTGACAGTTCAACCCTCAGGATGCCGCTGACACCATCCAGGTGTGGCTGCCAACATGCAGATTACAGTCAAAGAATTAGGAACTAATCAAGTCAGAAAAAGCTTCTCGCGTTTCCTGACTGGCTTCAAAATAAAACCATTTCTTAAATAAATCACAAGAATGGAGACAATTTGTTTGTTTATTCTTTCAATTCCAAAATAAAAGCAAACACACTTTTGTTTGTGCTCGCTCACAGTAACTGACAATCATGGGCAGTTGGTGCAGGTGGGTGTTCCTCTCCCACTCTGAAGGCACTGATGAGAGGTGTGTGTGTGCGCGCGTGTGTGTGTGTGTGTGTGTCAGGGCTCGGACTGCTGCATGTCCCACCAGCTCTTCCACACCAGCAGGTTGCGACTCTTTCCGAAGGCCACGAGGAACCGCGGTAGCCGGAAGCCGTTGAACTGGCCAACGCCGTCGTTCCGCCCCATCGCCATCAGCATGGTGATGTTGCCTGGCAACCGTCAGCACAGAAGCAGCAAGGATGAAGCCGATTGGACGGGGCATGCCAGGAGATCCGCAACCATGTGGCCAACGTTACCTGTGCGATACGAAGTCAGGTTCTTGCCGGTCAGGCTGTTGATGATGTTGGTGACCGCCACCACGGCGTGCAGAGCGGCGTGGTACGCCATCTTTGGCTCGTTGACGTTGGCACAGTCGCCGGCAGCAAAGATGTTGGAGAAACCCTGGACCTGCATGTGCTGGTTGACCATCAGCGCGCCGTCCTCGGCCATGGAGGACTCTGCAGGAAGAGCAAGTGACGCCTTGTGGTCATGATGTCATCGGACTTCCATCGCAGCCTCACACAGAGCGGCCGGCAGGGACTGCGGTCCAGCTCGGCCTGAGGTCCTGGGCTGGGTTTAAAGTGGAGCGGAGCCTGAACCACCTCAGACTGGTTCCCGCCAGCTCCTGGTCTAGGACTCTTCCTGGACCCGGGTCAGACCGGAGCGGACAGAAGGCGAAACGGGAACTGACCCAGCTGGTTCTTGTAGGCGGCGCTGTTGACCCGGATTCCGGTGCAGCAGATGATCAGGTCTGTGCTGAGTGTGGTTCCTGTGGTGGTGGTCACCTGCGTGTCCTTCTGGGTGACGTTGAGCTGCAGCTCATGGAGGTCACACACTTTCTGTCCTGGAACGCAGAGAGCAGCAGAGGAGCTCAAGAACCCACCGGACCCCGGTCCTGACCCCGGTCCTGACCCCGGTCCTGACCCCGGTCCTGACCCCGGTCCTGACCCTGACCCCGGGCCTCGTACCCAGCAGAAGGTCCACTCCTTTCTCCAGGAGGACCTGCTTGGCCTGGTTGCGGACAGCCGGCAGCAGGTCTGGGTCTGCCAGCTCCTCCCGCGGGTGAATCAGGACCACCTGCGGGGACGGCGGTCGGCGGTCAGTGGAAAGAGGGCAGGCGCGAGAACTCGGAATGGGGTCAGAGGACGACCCGGCTGAGACCGGCTGGTCACCTTCTTGTCGGGGTACTCCGTCTTGACCTCAGACGCCATCTCCACGCCGGTGGATCCTCCTCCGATGACCAGCACGGAGTCTGCAGCCTGGACCTGGACGCAGACACGGGTCACCACAGCAGGGGGCAGCAGCACACCACTTATCTGGTCCACTTCCACTTGGGGTACCTCTTTGACAAAGTCTTCATACTTCTGGATGGCGGTCTGGTAGGACGCCATAGTGTTGAACTTCCCGGGGAACGGCCCGTCGGTCCCGGTGCAGAGGATCAGGTGCGTGTAGCGGATCTCCTGCCGAGAGAGCGGCTCAGTGTCATGCAAGCCGGTTCCAGCCAGTGACTCAGCGCGACACCGGCGGGCCAAGCAGGCCAACGCCGAGGTGCCTTTAGACCAGCAGGTTCGCACGATGGACGTCGCTGCGAGGCTCCGCCCCCTCACTCCTCACCCGTCCTCCCTGCAGGACCACCATCTGGCCCTCGGTGTCCACTCGCTCCACGCAGCCCTGGACGAAGCTGTCCCCGAAGGTCTCTGCGTACGGGATGAAGGTCCTCCGAGCGAAGCCTGCGGGCAGCACAGAGGTCAGGGCTCACCTGTGACGTCACCGCGGCGGCGTCGAAGCAGTGCCGTGGTGTCACCTGGCTGAACCGATGCTCGCAGCGCCCCCACGTTGTGATGGAAGGCGTCCCTCATGTCGATCAGCGTGAATCGGACTCGTTTGGATTTCAGCTCCTGGGCTGCGGCGATGCCTCCGAATCCTCCGCCCACCACCACCACGTGCACGCTGCCGTCCACCGCCGACACCTGAGCGCCCATGGCTGTGCGCGCGGCAGGGGGGGGGGCGTTTCAGAGACAGAACAAGCGAGTCATTCCCTTCCAGGCTTCGTGCTTGTTGCGCTCAGGCCCAGACTCCCTCTTTGTTGTGATTTCTGGTCTGTTGCACTTTTCAACCAGGCAACGGACTCGGAGACGAAGCTGCTGCCTGCTTGGCCCACACTGCGCAACAGCGTCTGTTTTGGCCACGCCCACCTCCTGTTCGGGCTCTCTCGGGCTCGTTCGACCGTTTCCGTGCTCACTGCTGCGCGTTCGCGAGCCTTCTTCCAGATGAACGTCAACTGGAGTGCTGAACTGAGCGAGGGCAGCGGTCCCGCTGGTGCTCACGAGTCGGAGCCAAATCAGCGTCCCCCCTCCAGCTTATTATTCTACAAAGAACTCGTGCAACGTCCGGCCTGAAGCTGAACGCAGGCCACAGATGGATTTGAGTGCAGTGAACGAGTCCTGCATATCAGTGGGACACGTTACGTGCGCTGTGTGACCGAAGACACTTTGCTCGGTTACATGTCTACAGTGCACACACTCCAGTGTTGACGTCATCTCGAATTGACAAACTCTAAACAACAAACGCGGGTCGACTGGGCGTGAAATGAACCGGAAACGGACAAACCTGACGTTGGTCGTCGTCTCGGGGCGCATCCAATCCTCTGCAGGTTTGGGGCTCCATCGAGCGTTTTCACTCTTTTCCTCCCAGCTCGCCCCTCTGACGTCACCGCCAGGCAACCAATCGCAGCTCGCTGGCAGCCAAGGGGCGGGCTCACTTGGTGCCTGCGCGTCTGCAGGGGGACGGGAGCGACTGAAGGACCGCTGAAACCCTGGACGGGATCCGCTGAGGACAAACCCAGCATCGATGGGCTTGAACTTTCGCCCGCAGATTTTGTACCACGTGACTGTGCGACGTCGCGAGGTGCGCTCCTCTGGACGACAGAGTCCAAAGGCGGCAGGAGCTGCTGATTGGATGATTGAGATCTGCTGAATCACTGGAGGCTGAGTCAGGATGGGACAGGCGTTTCCAGGGCGAGGCTTTTATTGTGAAAACCCTCCTCACAAAGCTCTGCTTGTTTCACCCTGCCAATGAAACTCTGTTGAAACAACATGATGGGTCGCTTCTTGTGACCTGTTCAGCAGGTCGCTGGAGCACCACAGTGCCGTGACTTACTGCAAGAAGTCCTGTTATCGACACCGAGTTCCGGTGTGGCCACGTTCCCAGGAAGGACCAATCAAAGCCTTTGTTTCGTAGGAAGCTGTAAACACTTTATTATTATGACATCAGAGCAGCAGGACCAATCAGCAGTGCTGGAGCTACATTCATCAGATACACACACCTGTGTGTGGTAAAAGGTGAAAGGAGGAGAGGTCACCTGGGCAGATAGGACCTGGAACCATGCAAAGCCCGTGATTGGCTGCAAGCCATCATGTGATCCAACAGCCACAGACAAAGTGCAGTGTAGAAAGTTCAACATTCAAAGTGAGTCAGACGCATCACAGCACTGTGTGCGTGCGTGCTTGCGTGCGTGTGTGTGTGAGAGAGAGCTTGAGAGAGTGTGTGTGTGTGTGTGGGGGGGGGGGTCACATCTCAGTTTCAGAAAATGAACTCTCACCTACACCTGATGTCAGCAGCACCATCTTGGGGGCGGAGTCTGTGGGATCAGAGAACAACAGTCGTGAGCTTCATGTCTCACTTCCCAATCATTGGTCAACGTTCACCCCAAACAAGCACTCCGCTTCAGCTGGCTGGGAGCCAATCACAGGAAGGGGGGGTGGGGGGGGGGACTGCTCCAGAATCAGGCACCAAAGCTGCTCTGGTCGGGTCACAGCAGAAACGGACGGCTGCTGCTGTCCAACACCGGCAGCCAGGACATCGGACAACACGGGTGGACAATGTTCAGTCCTCGTCTTTACCGTCAGCAACTCTGAAGACGGCGACGGGAGGGATTCGGAGTTCACCGCTGCCCTTCTCTGAGCGGAGCGCCCGAGAAGGGAGGCGTGTCCAAACTGGGAGGCGCCTCCTTTCACTCCGGCAGGGTGGCTGGTTTTTGTTGTTCTAAGGACAACCGGGAGCAACTTCACCGACTGTCCGAACCTTCCAAAAGACGACCCTCACGCACACATCGGCGTCTGACCGAGCCCCTCGACCCTCCGAACCAGAAAAGCTTCCGGGTTTCTTCTGGAAACAGCCGGGAAGAAAAACCTCGGCTGAAGACGAAGCGAAACCCAAACGAGCGACCCAAGAAGACGTGCTCGACAGACGCAACAAAGGGGGACACGGACGCGTCCTCGTTGTCATAGCAACAGAAGAAGTGGTCCCCCTTCCCTTCGTGACCGAGTGAATGACTTGGATTGACGAGTGTGAGTGAACTGGAAAGCAAGTGGACGTTGTGGGCGCGTTCAAAAAACAGAGTCGGCAGAGCCGACGGACTTTGTGTCCACGAGCGTGCCGGCGTTTCACGTCAACCCATGAGAACGAATTGGACGGCAGCTTCACTGAAGAACCACAGAAGAAGAAGAAGAAGAAG
>JASSRZ010000014.1:855750-874785 GCA_032164315.1 Malacoctenus gilli | reverse complement strand
CCCCCCCTCCCCCCGGATAACCCCCCCCCCCCCGAACCCTCCGGCCAGTCGGTCGCTGTACATACGGTCACACGCTGTGAAGTTTGCTGTAGTCAAACAAACACGTTTGAAGCTTCTCGAGACACAATAAAGAGATTTCCAGCATTCGACGGGAACGTGTTTAATTGTAACACAAACGGTCGTCACGCGACACAAAGAAGTGGACGCACACAAACACACAAAATGCAATATAAATTAAACTTCTGCTCTCCTTCCAGTCTCACTGGAAAGTCCGGCTGGAACCTTTTCCGCAGGCACTTTGCATCCCATCAGGTTCCAGTCGGGACGCGGTCGCCCCCCCGCAGGCCGGACGGCGGCTCCTCACTGATTGGCCACGCCCCCCTCCTCCTCGTCCACCTCCTCCCCCATTGGCTGGCTGCCAAAGCCACTGTCCACCGTGGTCTCTGAAGGACGACAGATGGACGGGGTCCAGAGTGGAGACGGCAGCCCAGGAGGTCTCACACACACACACACACACACACACACTCGCCATGTGATTGTGTTACGGTTGTGTTACCTGTGTTGTGTTTGTGGTCTCGCAGCTGTGTGTTCCTCAGGAGTTGAACTCCTTCTGTCAGACCGAGAGACTGAAGAGCTTCAACCAGACCTTCGACTGGACCACCGCCCAGCTACACACACACACACACACACACACACACACACACACACACACACGTCAAAACCTAGAGGATTCAGCTTTCCAAGCATGCTGTGTGTGTGTGTGTGTGTTACCTGGTAGTGGTGCAGCAGGTGCTGGCAGGGGGCGGAGCTTTCCTGGTACAGGTGAGTCAGAGTCAACATGTTCAACTTCTCTGCAAGCTTCTTCCAACAAACCTCTTCGACTCTCAAGAGGTCCAACAGCCGAGAGAGCGTGTCCTCATCCAGCACACAGCTGTCCCCCTCTGCACACACGCACACGCACACACACACACACACACACACACACACACACACACACACACACACACACACACAGGGTCAGCATCCCAGCGCATCCCTGAGAGCCTCCTCTGACCTGTGAGCAGGGTTAGTCTGTCGGCACCTTGGCTGCTGGTCCCTCGCAGCTTCTTGCTGCTGTGTCGACTCGACTTTGGACTGCAGGTCAGCAGGTTCCTCACCTTGAAGAGCAGGAGGAGCAGGAGGAGGAGGAGCAGGTTCGTCACCGTCAGCTTGTAAAAAGGCAGCGATCGCTCTGTGTTGCGTTCACTGACGTCGTGCTTCGGTTTATTCGGAGTTTGGCTCGTTACCTTCTGACACCTGGCCAGGTCCAAGGGGGTGTGGCCTCCTGCGGGCCTTTTGCGAGTGTTGGTCGGTTGCGGGGCCACGTCCTGCTCCTCATCAGAGGAGGAGCTGAAGACCAGCGGTTCGTCGTTCTCCGTGTTCTTGTCGGCGCCTGGAAGCCGCAGGGTCACTCACCTGGACAGGTGTGTGTGTGTGCGTGCGTGTGCGTGTGTGTGTGCGACCTGCGGCGATGAGCATGGAGCAGAGGGTCGGGGAGCCCAGGCTGGCAGCCAGGTGCAGCGGCGTGTTCCCGTCAAAGGTGGCGGCGTTCACGTCGGCTTTCAGCTGCGTACAACATGGCGTGACGGCGGCGTGAAACCCCGCCCCCTGCCGTCGACGCAACAGAGCCCCGCCCCCCCCCCCCTCCCCAGGAGGCGGTCCTACCTCAGTGATGAGGGTGCAGGCCACCTTGAACAGGTTCTCCCTGACGGACAGGTGCAGGGCGGTGTTGCCGCTCTTCTGCTCAGGTGCGTTTATTTTGGCCCCGCCCTCGACCAGCAGGCGGAGGCAGCGCTCTCCGTCCCGCCTCACCGCCAGGTGCAGCGGGTGCAGCCCTGCGGACACAGGCGGGTCGGTTAGAGCGGCCGGCCCGCGGCGCCCGGGCCGAGGGCCGGCGGGCCGCGTCTCACCGTGGAAGTCGGGCACGTTGACCACGTGGGCGTGACGTTCCCCCAGGTGAGCCAGCAGGAGGCGGAGCATGGCGTGGTCTCCGGCCAGCGCGGCCAGGTGCACGGGGCCGCGGCCGTCTCTGTCGGGCAGGCCCGGGTCGGCGCCCGCCCTCAGCAGCGCCTCCGCCACCTTCTGCTGCCGCGTGATCACCGCCAGGTGGAGAGGAGTCTGCGAAGGGGCGGAGCCAGCGGGTGGTCAGGTGTCGGTGCGTCAGGAACGGCGACTCCGTTCGCTCGGCGTTCGCGATGGAAACGGGCGTGCCGGCGGCGCACCTGTCGCAGCAGGTTGGCCGCGTTGAGGACGCTCTGCTGCCGGCTGCCGAGCAGCGTGTGGACCAGCTGCTGGACGACGGCGGGCTGCTGGTGGATGATGGCGAGGTGGAGCGGCCTGCAAGCGGAAGCCACAGTCTGAGCTCCGCCCCCGCTCGCCGCTTTCGTAGCCGAGGGGCGGAACGCCGCCGGCACTCACGTGTCTCCGTTGGCGTCCTGGACGCCGCACAGGTGTCTCTGGACGGCCAGCAGGACGCGGGCGTCCCCGGTGCTGCAGTACTGCAGCAGGGCGGCGGCCGTCCGCCGGGCGCCGTGCGACGCTCTGCTGCCGAGGGAGGCGGCTGCGACGGAAGCGGGAGGAGTCAGACGGCGGTCCGAGAGGAGCGCGGCCGAGGCGGCGGCGGCGGCGGCGGCGGAGGAGAGATGCTCACCGATCTGAAGCAACTGCTGCTGGGTAATGGCCGACTGAGAGGCGGAGCCTGACATCTGAGCCCCGCCCCCTCCGCTGAAGCCGGCGAAGTCTCCGGCGAAAAACAGGCCGCCGCCGCCGCCGCCGCCGCCGTTGGTCTGCTGCTGGAAGTGAAAGCCTGCAGGGGGGCCGGCCGGCGGGTCACTTCCTGTCTGCCGCGGAGGGTGGAGGAAAGCTTCCGGGCCACTCACCTCCTCCTGCGGCTCCTCCGAAGCCACCGGCTCCTCCCGCCCTGCCTCCTCCTCCTCCTCCTCCTCCTCCTCCTCTCCAAGGCTCGTAGTGCGGTATGGGCTTCTGCTTCTTCCGCATCACCTCCTCTTTGTCTGCAAGGGAGCGGCACGCCTGAGGTCCTCGAACGCATCGCCGGCCCGCGATGCCTTCGAGTGCGGGGAAAGCGCAGCGCTCACCTTGCACCTGCGGCACGTAGGTGAACTGTTTGGGGTCGCTGCTGTCGCCGGCCTTCTTCCTCCTCAGCTGCAGGAAGACGGTGACGGGCCGCTCGATCTCTGCGCTGTGATAGGCCGGCGTCTTGAAGACGATGGCGTACTGGGGAGAGGCGGGGCACGCGTGAGTCCGGGGACGCGCACGAGCGCGCGCTCACACGGCTCCGACCGGGCTCGGCACCTGCTTGTGGACGTCGGTGGGCGAGAAGTCTCCGAACGCCTCCCAGCAGCCTTCTTCGTCCTCCTCGTAGAAACGGATCTCGATGTCGTCTGCGGAGGCGGCACAGACGCACAGTGGGCCACGGGCGCGCGCGTGTGGGCGGAGCCGCGGCTCGCGCGCGGGGACGGCGTCTCACCTTTCTGGACTTTGTCGCACAGCAGGAAGATCTCGTCGCCTCCGAGCACCGAGCCGCACGACTTGTCGATGCGCGAGATCTTCAGGTTGGACGCGTTGGGCGATTCTGCGGGGAGACAGTCGGTCAGCAGGCGGGAGCGGCCTGGGGCGGATCCGTCGTTTCGCGTGGCTGCCGGACCCGGGACCGGGACCGGGACCGGGACCCGGACCCGGACTCACTGCTGTCGTAGATGGCGTCGGAGACGACGGGTTTGAGCGCGCGGGTGAAGGCGCCGTTGCTGTCCTGCAGGTAGGCGGTGAACTTGAGTCTGACGATGTTCAGGTCCATCACCTTGCCGAGCTCCTTGGCCTCCTTCAGGATGGACGTCTCCTCCGAGTCTGAGGGGGCGGGGCCGCAGCGGTGAGCGTGTCGCCAACAACGTGAGACGCCACGGAAGGCCTTCGTGTGTGTGTGTGTGTGTGTTCACCTGTGAGGTGCGCTCCTTTCTGCCTCTTGCGCTCGTCTCTCAGCCGTCGAGTTAAGACTTCAACCACGCCTTTTTTGGTCACGTGAAGGATCCCCAGATTGCTGAACCTGCCCCACACACACGCACGCACGCACGCACGCACACACACACACACACACGCACACTCAGACTGCAGGCTTTTTAAAGGCTCTGTGCGCACGGAGACTGTCGTGACGTGTTAAGTACTGACGAAGCGGTCAGGTCGTTGGGGCCGATGTCCATGCTGCAGGTGCCGCTCTCCGTGCAGTTGCGTCCCACCAGGCTGTGGGCGTGGACGCGCGCCGGATCGTTGTGCGTGACCAGCTGCACCTCCACCCGGGCGTGGCCCACGTAGTTGTTGATCTGAGACCAAGAACGCAGCGAGATCTCTTCAGAACCATGGTGATGTTTGTTTGTTCCGCCGTCACTGAAGGTGTCGTTTGTTTGGCGACCAGTTGGGGGCAGCGAGCGTTGGATGGGCTGTGCCGGTGCGGCGTCACGTTGCCGACGCGTGGCGGACACGACGACGGGTTTCGTTTTGTTGGTCACCTCGGACCGGAAGGGTCGGCAGGTCAAGTCCCGCCCTGACCGCTTCCGATCTACGTCTTGCCGCCGCGCTGGCGGGAAAAAGGCCGCGCCCACTTGGGGTCACGTGAATGCGGTGGTAGTTCGAGGAACGGCAGCCGTTCCCCCCGTAGGGGGCGCTGTGGCTGCGCCTCTGCTGAGTGAGTACCGTTGGAAGGTGCTGATCTGAGGTCAGGCCCACCTTGACGGTCGGGTAGGTTCTCCGGTTCTTCTCGCTGGAAGCTCCCGGAAGCCCGCCGTGAGACGGACCCTCGCACTCGTAACGGAAGCGAAACCCCCTCTGAAAATCACACACACGCATGCGGTGACCTGTTAAATGCGACGGTGACACGAGGCCTTCTGGTCGGCGAGCGGCGATGATGTCACTTCCTGTTTGGTCAATCAGACTGTGGGTTTTCCTTTCAGTTCCATCTCGTCACCTCACGGTGGTGTCGCTGTCTGACTGCGACCGAAACACGGTGACTCGCTAACTTACGGCAAGTGTTGGACAAACTTTTGAGTCACGACAACTTGAAGTCGCGATTCGATCAACAACGCGTCCTCCCGGCACCTCGTGGGCTGCGGACCTGCCGTGTGAGGGTTTGTCTGTGTGCTCCGTGAATCGAATTGAAACCAAACAAACAAACAAACAAACAAACAGCCTCAAAGGCTTTTTCACCTGCTTTGGTTCCTCGATGATCTGAATGTACGGACCGTGAGCTGCAACACAGACACAGTCAGACTCAGTCAGACTCAGTCAGACTCAGTCAGACTCAGTCAGACTCAGTCAGAGACAGGCAGAGACAGACAGAGACAGACAGAGACAGACAGAGACAGGCAGCGTCTGAAGCTTCGGCTGAGTCAGGTTTAAAATCTGTGGGTTTCGCTGCATCTGTGAACTCGCACAATGTTTTATTCCCAGTGCTCTGTCTTAAAGGCACATGGCTCTGTGGCAAATCACTGAGGAGTGCCTGAACAGGTGAGGTCACTGATGATGTCATGGCGACATCAGAGTGTGTGCGTGTACCTGTCTCCGGTATGTAGGGTTCAGTCTTTATGTCCACCGGAGGAATGTAATCGTACGGCATCAAGTTCAACTGCAACTGTGGAAAACAAACATCCCTGACTGTCAGAGCGACGGCTGCTGACTCAAAGAGTCGCAGAAAAGAGTCGCAGAAAAGAGTCAGACAGGGTGAGGAAAGACTCGGTTCACTGTCAACAACAATTAACTTCTTCCAATAAGAGAGAAAACTCACCTCATTGTCACACACGATGAACTGAGAGTCACTCATCCTGGAAGCAAGGAAACAGCCAGAGGCATCACACACACACACACACACACACACACACACACACACACACACACACACACACACACACAGACGTTAATACCTGGAGAATTAAGTTTTCCGAGTGTGCTCACACACACACTGCTGTAGTTTCACTTTGATGAGACAACAGTCCCAGTGTGTGTGTATGTGTGTGTGTATAATACACACACACACACACACACACACACACACACACACACACACACACACACAGCTGTCTGTAGTTTCACTTTGATGAGACGACAACTGTCCCTTGAACCCCCCCCCCCCCTCTCTCTCTTGTTTTCAGTCACTTCCTGGAAGCGACGAGATGAGGAAATCCCCCAGAATCCCGAGCAACCAGCAGGGGGCGGAGCTGCTGCAGATGACGTCAGAGACAGCAAAACCAACATGTGAACATAAACAAACAAATATGTGCTGAAAAGACAAAGTGTCCCTCAAAAAAGCGACGGGTGGCAGCCAATCAGATCACGGCTCGGCTGACCGTCGCCCCCCCCAAGCCCACAATGCACCAGGGTGAAACAGGCCCCGCCCCCAAAGAAGTGATCAGTCTTGGAAAGGTTCAAACCAGACCTCAGAGCTCCCGCCATGATGAAGATGAAGATGATGAAGAGTCCCAGCAGCGAGAGGATGAGGAGGCAGCTCTTCCTCCTTCAGGGTTCTCCTGCAGACACAAACAGCTGCTGGTCACCACGGGGAACCCTTGCTCCTCTTGCTCCTCTTGCTCCTCCTCCTCCTCCAGGACCAGGACCAGGACCAGCAGGACCAGCAGGACCAGGACCCAGTCTGAGGAAGGTGATCCTGAAGTCCTGGGACGAGGAGGGCAGAAGGGCCACAGAGGGACAGACGGGACCTCAGAGGACCTCAGCTTGGCCTGGACCAGGACTGAGGGCACGAGGCGCGATGTCACCATGGAGATGACGATGAGGGTGATGAAGATGAGAGCTCGAACGCACGTTCCCCTTTGCAACACAAACGCGCGAGCGCGCGCGCGCGCACCCTGTCTTCACGTCTGTTCTGAGGAAGTTTGACGCTGTTCAGGACTGTCCTTCAAAAGGCCGCACGCGCGCGGCGCTGGCCGTCTCCGGCGACTTGTGACGTCACCGCGCAGGTGACCCTGCGGGGCTCAGAAGGTGTAAAGGTGACTTCTTACCTGGACGGCCGCTCCGACTCCGTCCGACGTCTGACTGAGAAACTCCCAGCATGAAAAGAAGCAAAGACGAAGAGCGCAGAGGCGTCACTGCTTCCGGAAAGCGCTTTTCACAATAAAACCCCCCTGACGCGTTTCTCGGCGCTGAGCGAGTCCAAGTGAGTCCGTGAGGAGGTCCTGGTCCCGTCGCTGTGTCCCTCCCCCTCTTGACTCTGCGCCGGTGAGACCTGAGGAAAGCAGCCAATCAGAGGGCAGCCTGCCAGGACAGAATGAACCGCGTCACGCGCGAGGACGGCCCGGCTCGTCGTCTCGCGCTTCGTTTCGGCGCCTTTCGAGGGAAACCACCTCGGAGCGCTGCGCTGCTTTTATTTCGGTGACGAACCCGAACCGGAAGCGACAGTCCTGCTCTCCCACGCGCGCCTGACGCGCCCGCTCAGCGTCGTCATGGAGACCGCAGCTGTCAATCAGAGCGGAAAGCCCCGAAGCTCGAGGGGAATTCCGGTCTGACGCGTCAGACTCTCGCCTCTGATTTGCGGAGCGGAAATCCAAGCCCCGCCCACCGACGCCAAACGAATCCGTAAAGTCCAAGAAGAAAAAAACTTTCGGTTGCGAAACAAAAATGAAGTTTTGAATTCGGATCAAGTGGAAACATTAAAAAGGTTAAATGGCTAAAACTTCAAATAATGATCGAAAAACCAAAAAAAGTAGAACGTCTGAAGTTCTTCAGGGTAAAAGGACAAAGAGCAGCTCGCAGCCAGATGGTTCTCTGTTCATCAACAACAACAACAACAACAACAACAACACCAGGTTCAAATCAAGCAGCTGTGGTTGCTTTCTTTGGGTTTTATTGGGCTGTCAGAAGAGTACAGACTGGCTCGGAGGGACCCCCCCCCTCTGAGGCGCAGTGCACAGTCAGGCCAGCAGAGGGCGCAGCGGCCCAGCAGCCTCCGGCCTTTGCATAGGTTCTTTATTCCAGCATGTTCACACAAAGTCTGAGCATCAAACAGGAAGTACACATAAAGCTGAGTGAAGAAGCCGGAAGCTGATTGGCTGTGGGATATCTCGTCAGATCCTGAGAAACTTTGGTTCTTTGATTCTTGTGCAAATTGTGCAGACGGAGCGCAGCGCCGGCCGCCACCTCCAACCGTGAGCCGTAAACGCCTCGGTTGGGTAACAGCGAGGTGACGGCGCTCGGCGCCGCGGCGAGCTGGCGCTCCTCTGATGGGAGCAGCGGCTGGTTTGTCGCTGTGGTAACACCTGAAGGGTCTTCGAAGCAGCAGCAGGTTGAAGCTGAAGGCACCAGTGTGAGAGCCGAGTGTGTGTGTGTGTGTGTGTGTGTGTGTGTGTCAGCAGCCGCACACACGTGAACAGAAGTATTCGGACGGTGGGAGGCCATGACGGAGGAGCGCCTGCTCCCCACTCAGCTGTTGCGTTGTTGAACCGATGCTCGGTTGCAACGACCGCCAACGGTTGAGTGCGTCCACATACGACTGCTAAATGTGTAAAAGAAGCAGTTTGTTCGGTGGTAGAAAAGCGACGCAGCGGCACCACCGAAGAAGAAGGAGGAGGAGGAGGAGGTAAACAAACACTGTGGACAGGAATGCGCAAACGGGGGCGAGGAGGCGGGTCTATGTGAAGATGAGGCCGGCCTCGTTGTAAACCTTGAACACCTTCTCGATGGCGTTGACGTACGCCGCCGTCCGCAGGTCCAGGCCCAGGTTGTACTTGTTGGCGGTCCGCATGATTTGCTGCGGGAAGGGAAAGGTCAGAGGTCGCCGAGGGGCGTGCAGGACCGTGTGTGTGTGTGCGTGTGTGGGCGGTACCCTGGCAGAGCGCTCCATGGTGTAGGCCAACCCTGAGTGGACGATGTCCTTCTCAGACGCCCCCTGAATCCAAGCACAGAACGCCGTTGGAGCGCGACAATACTCGGCGACTGCCGTCCCGAAGGAACTTCCGAGTACTTCCGAGTACTTCCGAGTACTTCCGAGCGAGCGCGCGCAGCGGCCAGGTACTCACGGAGATGCGGGCCTGGAACTCGGAGGTGGGGACCACCGGGATGGCGCCGCCGTGCTTCCCGAACTTACTCTCCAGACTCTCCTGGACCGACACTGCGGACACAGTCAGCGGCCGAAAGTGACTCCGGGGCGCAACTGGCGAGCCGAGGACGGCGGCGGCGGCGGCGCCGCAGGAGGACGGGACTCACTCAGCAGGTGGTAGTTGGAGTCGCGCTCGTACTTGAAGGTGAGGCGGCCGTAGCTGACGTGGTTCAGGTTCTTCAGCCACTCGAAGTAGGAGACGGTGACGCCGCCGGCGTTCAGGTACATGTCCTGAGGCGGGAGGGGCGGGGCTTGGGTGAGAACGCGCAAAGAACCCGCGACGGGCCGAACGCGCCGAGCATCATCTCTGCGTTTGTGGCCCCCCCCTCCCCCCCCCCACTGACCGGGATCACCATGATGTTCCTCTCCAGAAAGATGCGGTCGGCCTCGGGCGTCGTGGGGCCGTTGGCTCCCTCGGCCACGATCTGAGGAGACGCAGAGGGTCAGCGGGAGGCCCCGCCCACGCGCCGACTCGGGTCCAGGCCCGGGGCCGCTACCTTGGCTTTGACTCTGGAGGCGTTGCTCCTGGTCAGCTGCTTCTCGCCGGCCGCCGGGATCAGGATGTCGCAGTCGGCCTCCAGGATGCTCCCTTCGTACGGCGTGGCGTTGGGGAAGCCCACGATGGTCCCGTTGGCCTGGAAACGGAGCACGCGCGGCCAATGAGCCGCCTGCCGTGCCGGCGGCCGGCGGGGAGGCGGCACTCACCAGCTTGTAGTCCTCCAGCTCTTTGGGGTCGATGCCGTTCGGGTTCCAGATGTTTCCGTCCAGTTCTCCCACGCCGACGCACTTGGCCCCAAAACGATGGAGGTAGCGCATGGAGTGGAGACCGACGTTGCCGAAACCCTGCGGACACGAGAGGGGGAGTGAGCGGGAGCAGGAGGAGGAGGAGGAGCAGGAGGAGGAGGAGGAGGAGCAGGACGAAGAGCAGCCTCCGTGTCTGCCACTGTGTTTCTCTTCGGACTCTTTGAGACTTTGTGTTTGTGCGTTTGCAGCTTTTATCAACAAAGAAGCAGTCAAAGGGCCTCAACGGCTTCGAGGGGAAAGAGGAGGAGGAGGAGGAGGAGGAGGAGGAGCCAAGATGGAGAGGTGGAGGAAGGACAAGACAGAGGAGGAGGAGGAGGAGGAGGCGAGCACCTGGATGACGAAGGTCTTGTCCTGGAAGCCGGGGCACATGCCCAGGGTGCTCATGTAGGCGGCCTCGTTGATGAAGTTCTCGATGCCGTGGAAAACGCCGCGGCCGGTGGCGGAGATGCGCCCGTGGATGCCGCCCTGGCTGATGGGCTTCCCCGTGACGCAGGCGTGGGCGTTGATGTCCTGAGGGAAACACCAGAGGTCACGTGACTCCCGGCGGCGGGGGCGGCGGCGGCAGGTCGGCCGTGCCGCGGAGGGGCGCTCACGTAGTGACCCATGGTGGTGGCGAAGGTGTCGGCGATCCAGGACATCTCCCGCTCGCCGGTGCTCATGTCCGGGGCGGGAACGTCGATCCCGGGTCCTGCAGGACAAGCGCACTGCTCAAAGCCACGGCGGTCGCTATGGCAACGGGCCTCCCGAGCCGCCGGCGGGGGGGGGGGACAAGCGCCCCGCCGAGACACGTGGACTCACTGACCGATGAAGCCTTTCTTCGCCAGCTCGATGGTCAGCCTGCGGGTGATCTTCTCCAGCTCAGTGTCCTGGAGACACACAGCAGAGGACCGAGTCACGGACCGAGTCACGGACCGAGTCACGGACCGAGTCACGGACCGAGTCACGGACCGATGACTGCACGCAGCAACAGAGCAGGACGGCAGCCCGAGACGGCCAAGCGCCACCAAGTGGCCGCGCACGGAACAACGACTCGACAAGCGTCACCGGTTCCCTGGGAGAGCAGATCGCCTCCCACAGCCAAAGCGACGGACAGGCTGAATGAACACATGAACTCCCGGCAGGGTCACAGATGAACGCACAAAAGAAGACAAAACAAGCACAACAGGTCCTTTTGGAACACACAACAACAACAAGAAGGTCCTGATGAGTCCTCCTGCAGGACTTACCGAGTATTTCTTTGGGTTGATCTTCACTCCAGCTTTGGCGCCACCAAACGGCACGTCTGCAACACACACGGGGGTTAACCACAAAAACACCGCTGACACGCAACCGTGCAGGTCCAGGTCCAGGTCCCGATCCTGGTCCAGGTCCCGGTCCCGATCCTGGTCCAGGTTCTCACTTACCTACGACAGCGCATTTGTAGGTCATCAGTGAGGCCAGAGCTTTGACCTCGTCCAGACAAACGTCGGTGCTGTAACGGATTCCTGAAACACAACAACAACACAACGACACCAAGGTGATGCCGGGGCGTCATTGGTGGGGGGGGGGGGGCGGACATCCTGAGGACACCTGGTGCAGGTGGGGCTGGAACTCCTCCCCCAACGTCTGACCAGAGCATACACGCCATTCACCTTACACACCTCAGCGGGTGTGTGTTTGTGTGCGTGTGTGTGTTTGGGTGTGTGTGTGTGAGAATGTTCCTGCGAGCAAAAACACGGAAACCACAGCAAAGGGTTGAAAGAGGAGGGAAGAGGAGGAGGAGCGAAGAAGAGGAGGAGGAGGAGGAGGAGGAGGCAACAGGATGGAAACTTACAGTCAAAGTTGTTGTAAATCTGTGTCAGTGATTCAGAATGGGTGTGTCTCCTTTAAAGAGCACACACACGCACACACACACACACACACACACACACACACACACACACACACACACACACACACACACAGCATTCAGGAGTTGGTGGAAGAAACCTTGTCCAATAGACACAAACGCAAGTTGTGACTCCTCGACCAGGAGGAGGAGGAGCCACAGGAGGAGGAGCAGCAGAGTTGGCCAGCCAGCATTCCTGTGAGAGGAGGAGCCCTCTGCGCCTCCACACATCAAACACACACACACACACACACACACACACACCCTCATCTTTGAGAGGAGCTTCTCTTCCGAAGCGACACCAGCAGCATGTTGGCGTGCTGACGGCGCTCGGCTGAGCACCCCAGCGGCTCCACCGACGCCAACGTCTCACCGACAACGCGCACGCTCGTGTGGCGAAGTGGGCAGTCGTGATGGGGACAGACGAGCTTGGCGCTGAGCAGCCATGACACTAACGTAACACATAAGGAGGGGGGTTGTACTGCTAACGCTCAGGTGCGACCAGCAGGTGATGTCGCGGCGAAAGCGACGCCCCAGACGGTCGCTTCCTTCGGCATCGGCGTCCCTGTCCCCCGACACCTGCCGGTGGACACTGTCCACTGCAGAGGACGCGTCAGTTCCTCCTGGACAGAGCTTCACTCAACTCTGCAGTCAACTTTCGAGAAAAACAAGGGGAAAGTTTCACTTCCTGGGAACTTTTAGGACACGTGAGCCTCGGCCAGGCGCAGGAGCCAATCAGCGTCCGTCATCTGGCCGGATCGTTTCGGTCACGTAAAGGCTCTAACGCATCTGGTTGGTGGAAGCTTGGAGTCAGCTGGAAATCATAAAAGCTGCTCAACACTTTATACCCCGAAAGTGGCACGGAGTGTGTGTGCGCGCGCGTGCGTGCGCGCGTGCCACCCACCTCCCTTGCAGGGCGTGCGGTGCTGGCTGTGCTGCGCCCGGTACGCCTCGATCACCTCCCACTCCCCGTTGTCCCTCTTGATGGGGAAGTGGAGGCTCAGGACGTGGTTGCACGGCTTGATGATGCGCAGGATGCCGCGGACGCGGTTCCGCTTCTGCTCGGGGCTTTCGCGGGTCTTCAGGTCCTCCACCAACTTGTCCTCCACGATGGCGGCGCCGCGGTCGAAGAAGCCCTCCACCATGGTGAAAAAGTTGGGGTCGTCGTCCTGGTCCACCGCCTGGCTGTAGCCGCGGCGCCCCAGCGGCGACGCGGCCGCCGGCAGCGCGGCGCCGGGGCAGCCGGCCGGCGAGCCGCCTCCCCGGGCGGCCCCGCGCAGGATCGGTCCCAGGTATCGGAGCATGTCGACGGTCTGTGCCGGAGAGCAGCTGCGCGCGAGAGCAGGAAGAGGTGCGGCGGCCCCGCGCCGAGGCCCCGCCCCCCCCGGCCGGGCTGCGCCCCCGCCGCCTCTTCCGGTAAATGATACCTGCGCGTGCGGCCCGCGCGTGCTTGCTCGCGGTCTGTGCTCGCGCCCCTCCAGGCGGCATTGTTGCCATGTCGGGCGGCAATCAGTAACCCCACGTTCACAAGTGGAACCGAGGAAAGCCGCGGTTGCCCAGTTCGAGCGCGTCCCTCACGCAGGAGGCAGCCGCACCGCTGCGGTCTCATGTCCCTGTTAGAAGGACAGTTTCGCGGTGTCCAAGGACGGAACCGCACCCGGAAGACCTGCGGGTCGTCGCTCTGGATCCAATCACCAAAGACACTTCCTCCACCAGCATTAACATGATCCCGAACCAGCATTAGCGCCGAGCGCGGGCTGCTCAACAGTGTCCTCGACTCTCACTTTATGCCTGGCTCGAAAACTCAAGAACCGCTGTCGTGACGTCAGCTGTGTGGTGATGACGTCAACGCTGCCCCCACAGTAATAACCCATTGTGAGTTCGGCAGTTTCTTTCTGCGGGAAACTGTCCGATCTGGCAACCCCGAGTGCAGCTCGGCTTGTCGCCGCGCTAGCTCCTGAAACATCGCGGAGAGTCTCAGAAAGGCCGAAACGGCGTCCAGAGGCGCTAAACAGGCGCCGGGCGGGTTCTTAGAACCAGTACCGGTACCAAGGCCCCGCCGGCTCCGGTTCTAAGCTGCCTTCTGCACCGAACGGCGGCTTTCCGGTGGACTCAGCCGCTGTCAAGCTCGCTCGTGTTCTCACAAAAGACCTTCGAAATAAGAGCGCAAAGTAAGTTTCAACAATGAGCCCCAAACGCTTGAGATGCGAAGCAGAAAGTTTCGGGTGGACTTTATTTCAACTTCCGGTTCCACCTGCAAACAGGTGACTCAGGTGAGACTGCAGGAACAGGTGACGCTCGCATGAATGAATCGTTGCGACCGACTCGACTGGATTCGAGCAGAGGACGAGACCGCTTCGGAAGAGGACGTCCGTGTCTCTGTCCGTCTCCCTGCTCGTCCTCGCCCCCCCCGCGTAACCTGACCTGTGTGGTTGTAACGAACCTTCCTGACGGTTACGGTGGTGACGTCACCGCCCCGTCCAGACGCCCAGAATAGAGCGGCAGCGCAGACAAGCTTGAGGTTTCACATGTCGGTGGGTGTTTCTGACGGAGCACCGCTGCTTCCGGCACGGCGCTCGCACGCCACCGGGGCCCCGCCGGGGACCCTGAGGGGCCAGTCTGAGCCCGCGTTGACCGGGACACTCCATGTCCTCGCTTTGTAACGGGAGCGCGAGGGCGGTCCCGCGCTGGACCGGCGGCGGGCCGCGGGCTGAGTCACTTCTCAGTGCGTCCTGAGGGACGGCAGCAGGTGGACGCAGCCGAAGATGCCAGGAGGTGTAACCGAGCCCCCGGCGGAGCCCGAGAGGACGAGGCCCCTCGGGTCTCTTGCGCCCGGCCACCTCCCCTGCAGCGTCGCGCTGCGATTGGTGGAGCCGCCGAGGGTGCGTTCAGGGCCCGCGGTGGCTCCCAGCTGCGGACGGCCGCCCGCCAGCCCGCGTGCGAGTCTGCCGAGTCACGCTTGTGTAACGGCCACATGTTGATCGGTGCGGGTCCGCAACGCACCGGCGAGGAGCGACTCGCCGCACCTGCTCAGGCAGGTCGGACGGACGAGCGGCTGCGATTGGCCCACGAGGGCTTCGGCTGCTCGGCCGTCCTTTCACAATAAAACGCAACAAACAGCCTGTTCCTGTGATGACTGCTGACTGTTTCGCACCTTCCAACCTGCAGCTGGCGCCATCGCAGCACGCAGCGAGTGGAGGCCCGCTGCAGCTGCAGTTGCCATGGAAACATTCCCCCAGTTCACAGCTGTTCAACAGGTAGCGGGAGCAGAACAGAGCGGCTGGGTGCAGTGAACGGCGTCCAGCCTTCTGGCGGTCTGTCCTCCCCAGATTCTGTCCACGCAGAGTCGGAGGGTCCCGGGGGGGATCCTGGGGGAGCGCCACAGGTACGCGACCCCCCCGCACGGTCTTCGGTCGGTCTCCGGTCGGTCTCCGTTCGCCTCCTTCCGAGCAGACCGAGTGACTCCTCCTTCCCTTCGGCAGCTTCATGTGTGAGCGGCCCAAGGTTCACGTCTTCCTGGGGGCTCCGCCGCCCCCCTGCCCCCCGCCTGCAGGCTCCGAGGGCGGGGGGGAGGAGCATCCCTTGGCCGGCTGGAGACGCCTGGAGCTCACCTGGAGGGACGGTCGGCTCATACCTGCAGGTGAGGTGTTCAGGGACCTGGCGGAAAACAGGAAAAAGCAGCTGCTCCAGTAGAAGGAACCGTTTTCGGTTCTTGTCTCTGTTCTCGGTACTTTTTGAACACCGACTTCTTGTTGATGCTCTTTTCTGTTCTTGTCTGTTTACATTTTTCGTTGCAGACCCAGAAGGAGCTGGAAGAGCTGAGGAGGGCTCCCGAAACTGGGAGCGCCTCCCCGACCCCGACTCCGATCCCGTCCCGAGAACCGAACCGGGACCGGTCGAAAGGCCGGAACCTGCAGCGGACGTGCCGTGCCGGGCTTCGCTGCACCGGTACCTGGACCGCTGCTTCCCCACGGCGCCACCGGAGCCCGGCCCTGGCCTGGGACCGGGACCGGGTCCGGGATCGGGCCCGCCTCCGGACCGGCCTCCAGCCGCGTCTCCCCCCTCCCCACGCGCTCACTACCTCACCACCTGGACCCTGAGTCAGGCCTTGGTGTTGAGGCACGCTGGCCAATCGGCATCCAGCCCTGAGAAGACTCCGCCCCAACGCCCCCTCGCGGCTTCGCCCGTTTCCTCGAGCACACCGGAGCTCTTCAGCCCGGCGACGCCGTCTCCGGGCGCCTCTGCCGAGCTCTCGAGCCACTCCGGCGCCTCGCCGAGGGTCACGAAAGGCGGCGTGGTCCTGGAGGCCACGACGGACGGCGTGCTGTGTTCGCAGGAGTCCCCGAGTCCGTCCGCCAACACGTCCCCCGCCGGGAAGAGGGCTCGGCCTTCCGAGCGCTTCCTGACCGAGGCTCCCCGGAGCGTCTCCGCGCCCGGCGGGCTCCGCGGCGGCACCGCCCTCTTGTCTCGCTGTGACCAGGCGGGGGCGCGCTACTCGGTTCTGGTGGCGGCGGTTCACCCCTGCCACCTGAAGGAGGTCAAGGTGAGTCTGGAGCGGACGCCACATTGGGATCCGGGACGCCCCGTCTGCCTCGCTCTGATTGGCTGCTGCGCCGCAGGTGAAGTCCGGGCCGTCGGCGGGCACCGCCGTCCCTTTGGCGTCCGTCGTGGTGACGGACCAATCCGGCGTCGAGAGGAAGGTGGTGCTGTGGAGGCGGGCGGCGTTCTGGGCGGTGACCGTCCGTCCCGGCGACATCCTGCTGGTCACAGGTGGGACGCGCGGCGCTCGGGGCGACCGTCGTGTTGTCGCGTCGCGTGACGTCGTGCGTTTGTGTCGTCAGCGCTGCAGGTGAGCGAGGATCGGTGGAGGGGCGAGACGCTGCTTCAGTCCACCTTCGGCAGCAAACTGCTCAACCTGGGACGTGTCGCAGGCTCCGCCCACCCGCCAGGTAGCGCGGCCGGCGCCGTCTCGGCAGCCTCTCGGCAGGTGGACTCTCGCTCCCTGGCTGCTCTCTGCCACTTCCTGCGGCGGCGACGCCCCCTGCTGGCGTCCCTGCCCCAGGGCCCCCCTCAGGACCTGAACCGCATCCCCTACGTCGCGCTGAGGTCCCTGCGGGCCGACACGCTGGTCCACGCTGTGCTGCGAGTGACACGCACACACCTGAGCTCAGGTGAGTCGGCCACGCGTTCTCTGTGGGCGGAGCTAAAAGCCACCTGTCCTTTGTCTGCAGTTGGCGCCTGTGGGCAGTCTGATGCGGTCAGCAGCCGAACTGAGTCCAGGGATCAGTGACCTCACACGGCGTGTGTTTGTGTGTCAGCGTGGCGCGAGGAGGCGGAGTCCCGCAGCAGGTCGGCCACGCAGCGAAACGCCGTGGTGACTGTGGAGCAGGCGGACGGCCAGCAGGGGGCGCTGCTGCTGTGGGGAGCGGCTGCGGACTGGCTGCCCCGGATCAACGAGGACACAGGTACACGACGCCACGCCCACCTTGACCGCCTTGCTGTGTTCTGCTGCTGATAGCTGGAGAACAGCTGTGAACCGCGAGGCGCGTCTCTGCTCCTGCAGCGTCTCCGTGGGACTTCCGGGTCCTCCTGGTCCGAGACTGTCCGTCCTCCGGCGCGCTGGAGCTGCACTCCACCCCCTGGAGCTCCGTCCACGCCGTCCCGCCGGGCGACCGCCGGGCGCAGGACTTCCTGCTGACGCGGCGCCGCCTGCAGGAGGCGGGTGGCGCCGTCGAGCTGGACGTGGAGACGCTGCTGTCCCAGAAGTACAGCGGTGAGCGCCGAGTTCCTCGCCGAGTTCCTCGCGGAGTTCTTCGCCGGGTCGGCGGTGACCTTGACGGCGGCCGTCCCGTTTCCAGGCGAGGTGGCGCTCCGAGCGCAGCTGGCGTCCTTCCGCTTCCAGGGGGCGCCGCTTTCCCAGGACGCACCTCAGCCGGTGCTGGACGGCTCCTCGCCGCTGGAGGCCGTCATGGCGGCGCTGAGCGGCGACGTCACGTACACGGGCTGCGGCCGCTGCTGCGCCGAGCTCGACACCGACGCCAACGGCATCTACGGGCCCTGTTACCCCTGCCTGCCGCACACCGCCGTGCGCCGCTACTACAGGTGCGCCGCCCGCCAGCAGGAAGGTCGATGCGTCAACACAAACACGAAAACAGGACGACAAACGACCGTGCAAAACACGACAACAACAAAAGGAAAATCCACAACGTGTTGAAATCGCGCAATCCGAGTCTGAGGGGACGGACTCCCGACAGGTGGTGCCGGTTCGTCAGTCACTTTGCGTTCCTGTTGGTGTCTTTGTCTTCAGGCCCGGCGTGTTGACGGTCAGTGGGCGGAGCCTCTCCCAGCTGCGCCTCCTGGTCCCTCCTGTGCTCCTGCAGTCGCTCCTGTCGGCTCCTCCTGACCGACTGCTCCGTCCCGCAGGTGTGTGTCGCCCCCTGCTGGTGTGGTGGCCCGTCTCCAAAGACCCGAACGCGGCGGCAGACCGCAGCGAGACCAGTGACGCGTCGGTGCCTTTTTTTCCCCCCAGCTTGTGGCTCCGCCCTGAAGAACCTGCAGGTGGCAGCAGAGCGGATGCAGAGCCTCCTGTCCCTCCCCAGGAAAACCTTCGCCATCACCCTGCGGAGCTGCTTCCTGTTGGACGAGAACGGCGCCGCCGTCCATCAGGACTTCACGCTGACTGGCCTGCAGCCCCCGACTCCCCCGCCAGGGGGCGCTGGAACCTGAACCAGAAAGGGAAGGCGTGGCCTCTGCGGTCGCGGCGGACTCGCCGTTCATCGACTCGGCAAACGCGAGGTGCAAATGTTGGTGTGCGGCAGATTCGGGCGTTTCATTGGTCACAAAACCAAGCGGGACTTTTTCTCTCGCCGTTTATTTCATCATTAAACGTCAACAATCGAGCCGACTGAGCGGCAGCGTTCCTTCCACCGGGTGTTACGGCTGCAACCTTCATTTCACCCACAGACACACACGGATACAAACGACAGGAAGCTTTTGGGTGCGTTGAGCGGACAGTGAAGAGATGGAAAGCGCGGCGCTGGCGAAGCCCCAGATGGAGTCTCGCTGGAGGAACGGGCGAGAAGGACTCGCAGCGAGCGGTCGGAGTCCGGGTCCCTGCGGAGGTGCAGGTGTTCCTGGGGTCTGCGGCGGGGGGGAGGAGGAGGCCACGCCCTCCCCCCGCCGCAGCCGAGCGAAGCCGAAGAGCCGAGGGTCC
>JASSRZ010000014.1:783907-802562 GCA_032164315.1 Malacoctenus gilli | reverse complement strand
CGATGCTGCCCCCTGACCCCTGAGGCCTGACCCCCCCCCCCCCCGTCAGCTGGGCCCTGACAGAGCCGCCTCCCGCGGCAGGGATCACAGCAGAGACGCAGCACCGAACCTGCAGTTCCCCCGAAACCTGAAGGCCGGCGAGTCACGTCTGCTTTTGTTTGTGCGTCTCCGACGTCAGCTTCCTGCGACCTGCTGAGTCGCCTGCGTGCGGCGCTGTCCAGATGAGGCTCTGGCCGGTGCTCGGCTGACGGGCAGACGAGTGTGTGCCGTGGCACTTTGTGGCGCATAGGTGGCGCCGCTGCGCTCCTGTCAGAGTGCTTCTGTGCCTGCATTCTTGGTCTGCACGTCGCAGACTGGTTTTACAGCTTTCCTGTCAGCGCACGGCTTCACGTCACGCAGGAATTTACATCTGCTGCACGTTAGCGTGCCACACACACACACACACACACACACACACACACACACACACACACACACACACACACACACAGGTAGCTATGCTACGATGCTCGTCTGGAGTCTAACTTCTCGAGCTTCTCGTCTGGAGTGAGTCGTCCGGCTCAGTGTGAGCTGAGGGGCTGAAACCAAACACTCGGTGGCACTTCGGTCTGCGCTGGCGTCTGCTGGCTGCACGCTGGGACACTGACACACACACACACGCACAAACAGCAGCAGCGAGGTCCTCCAGGCACCTTCTCCGGCCCACCGACGCTGGCGGCCAGACAGGAAGCGAGAGGCGGCCCATGTTGCAGTCCATCCTCCTGTGTGGCAGCACGCCTTCTGCGTGTGTTTCGTACTCTGAATCTCGGCGGTTCTGTTCAAGCACAACGTAACACACGCAACTCGCAGTGACACAACAACAACAACAATCTCAGTAGTAGCACTCAGTGACACACACACACTCTGTCTGTCTGAGTCCAGACTGGGGAGACCGAAAGCAGGTGTGTCGTGTAAACACCGAGCAGCAGACGGAGTGTGTTCACCGTGAAGCTGCACTTTTCCTGTCGTTCACGCTGCAGCTTTAGCAGAGCAGCACCGAGCGCGTCGCAAAACGCATTAGCATTAGCACCAGATGGATCCAGCTGATTATTGGCAGCAGGTTTCTTGTTGGATCAGCCGAGCAGTGACGTGTTTTGCTGGGACGCCTGTGGAACATGATGAAGTGCTCGTGCACACACACACACACACTCACACACACTCTGGTTTGTGTGTCTGACAGCTCCTGTGACGCGCTTACGCAGGACACTTCCCATGGAGCCGTGCACGGACCTTCTTTCCTGGAGCCAGCAACCAGGTACGCGCACACACGCACACACACACACACACACACACACAGCCAGCCTTCCTTCCTTCCTGACTGCTCCTTAATTACACCCCTCCCACACGGCTGCTCTCTGGGGATGTTGACCTTTGACCCCATGCCACAGGAGGCGGAGCTGGCCAATCAGGAGGCTTCCTGCTGGTCCCTGCAGAGTCTGGCCGAGGGCTGGACGTCCAGCTCACCTTTAGGACGGTCCGCTGCCTCGCAGACCCCCACAGTAGATCCGCTCTGCGCTCGCTTCCTCCCTCACTGAACTCTATGCAGAGTGTGTGAGCGCTACGCTCGCACAGCTTGCACTGCTGATTGGCTGCTGCTGCGGAGACCCGGCCCGCAACCAATCAGATGCTGCTGTTAGAAAGCAGCGGCCTCGCCGCCTTCGGTCTGTGACGCCGTGACTCCGACCGTCTGAGTCAGAGCCTGTGAGAGTCAGCCAGTCTGCTGCTCCAAATCACTCCCAGATGTCGTCTGTCCGACGCACGCACACACACACGCACACACACACACACACACACACACACACATACAGAACCTGGCTCAGACCAGACCGGCCCGGATCGGCTTACAGCGGCCCTAAAACCTGACATATCAGCAAACGTCCACCAGCAGACTCCTCAGAGACTCCGCCTCCTCCTTTCTAAGACTCCTCCTCACTGAGACTCCGCCTCCTCCTCTCAGAGACTCCTCCTCCTTCTCTCAGAGACTCCTTCTCCTTTCTAAGACTCCTCCTCACTGAGACTCCTTCCCCTCCTTTCTAAGACTCCTCTTCCTCCTCTCTAAGACTCCTCCTCACTGAGACTCCTTCTCCTCCTCTCTTGTACTCCTCTTCCTCCTCCTCCTCCTCCTCTCTGAGACTCTGTGGGAGGGTTGCGTCTCCTCCGAGATGCTGACATCAAAGTTTGGTGTAAACGGGTCGAGTTCGGTACTTTGTTGCGCCTGTCGTAGTTCTCAGTTTGTTTTTGTTTGTTCTGGTGGTCGTTTACTGTGAACTGCGCTGCTCGCTGTCGTTCGGCGGTGATGGATGGAGCCGTTTCCATGGCGATTAGCCGGATCAAAAATGCCCCGAGGGCCGCGTTGGCTCTGCGATGGCGTAAAGCTGCCCTGCCCCAGAGGATTGTGGGTAACGTGTGGCGCGGTAACCTGATAAATGAGGCCTGATTGCAGCTGCTCTGCAGAGTCTCCGCCGGCCTCTAATGCAATCACAGCTTCATGCTGGCAAACAAGCGGGAGGACACGACGCAGCGCTCGCAACGCGCAAACAGCCGTGGAAACGGACGCGTGCGATGCGAAATGTTCAACGTGTGAACGCACAAAAAGATCGTAAATCGTGGGACGCCACAGAAAGAAGGCAAACACTGTTGATGATCAATTTGAAAGAGTAGAACGCACAAATAAACGATCAGAGAAGTCGTCAAACTCGGAGCAACCAAATGAAAACGGACTTAAAAAAAGGGTGAAGGTGAGTTTCAGTGAATCGTCGAAGCGTTTAAAAAGTCACTGAAGACGAGAAGTTTGCGTCTGAGGCAGCTCGTAATGTGAGGACTAAATGAAGACGAGGAAGAGGAGGATCGGGGTGAGGAAGAGCGCCTTCGCCGGCTGCGGCCCAGGGAATTCTGGGTATTCTTATGCTAATCCGCAGCCGGGGAGGAGGCAGCGAGCGGCCCTGCAAACAATGACGGTGGAGCCAGAAAGTCTGCAGCACCCAGAGGCCCGCCTGCAAGGAGGGGCCCCAGGAGGGGACGGGGAACGGGGCCAAGGCGGGGGAGGGAGGGAGGGAGGAGGGAGGAGGAGGGAGGGGGGAGGGAGGGGGGACGGTGGAAAGCCAGAGGAGGAGGAGGAGGAGTGGCGGCGGCGGCGGCGGGTGATTTTTGACTTGTGCTCCTCGCTGACGGCGGGCTGAAACTCGGTTTGAAAAACCCGAACGCGCTCAGGCCGCCGACGGCCTCAGCGTGACGCCGCTTCCCCTCCTTCAGCCAATCAGCTGCTCTGCTGCTTCCGGTCAAACAGGCGGCAGCAGGAAAGGCGCTTCAGACCAACGCCGACCCGGCCCCGCTGTAATCAGATTACTCCAGCGGGCGGCCGGGGAGAAAAGAGGGACCCACAGCTGTGACGTGTTGTGCTTCAGGTCTCCGAAGCTGCTTCATCACGGCACTCTGTCTAGACTCCTCCTCCTCCTCCTCCTCTTCCTCCTCTTCCTCCTCCTCCTCCTCCTGAGGAGCTGTTGACTAGCATATGTTGGCATCAGAGCTTCTGCATCTCTGACACTGCTGAGAAACACCTCCGTTTGTGTCCCAGGTGAGACAAGCAGACAAGTTGAGACAGGAGGTGGGGGGAGGAAGAGGAGGGGGGGAGGAGGAGAGGGGGGGGGGGTCTGTTGGCGCCTTCAGATGAACTGATTTCTGCCTCCTGAGAGCAGTTTGGCACTCTGCTTTTGGGTCTCCTCTGAGGATTGTGTGTGTCCGTGTGTGTCCCCGTCCCCGTCCGTCCTTCAGGGTTTTGGACCCTCACCCCCAGTGAGACGCTGAGGGAGCTCCTGCTGTGATAGCACCTCCTGCCGGTTCCCGGAGGGGAGACGCGCGCCTCCTCCGACTTTGGGTCCCGCAGAGGATCGCAGGCTGCCGTTTGGACCGATCAGAAGCTCCGCCTCGCAGACTGGGTCCGGTCGCTCCCGGCTCGGCGGCGGGATGGCCAGTCTGTCGCTGTGTTCGCTGGTGACGGTGGCGGCGCTGCTGCTGACCCTGCGAGCTGACGGTGAGACCACAGGCAGCGCAACACAACACAACACAACACACACTCGGGCAGCGCAGCAACAGACTGAAGTCAGTGAGCTGCAGGGCGAAGGTGGGAAGACGACAGGTCACAGTGGGGCAGCAGCACACACACACACACACACACACACACACACACACACACACACACACACACACAAAGGGGAGTGAGCGAGGAAACAGATTGGGGCTGAGAGGCCTTATCGCTTCCTGGTGGCCTGTGGGCGGAGCCTCCCTCTGCACTGTCACCGCCCACTCGGTTGGTGCGTCCCAACATTTAGCTGCTGGCTGCTGACCCTGTGGCGCCCCCCTCAGTCTGCTACAGTCACGTTCTGGCGGTCTCACACACACACACACACACACACCCCGCCGGCCAACAGGAAGCTGTTGAGTTGATTGCTGCCGCTCGCGCTTCCTCTCGCCACTTGAGCGCTTCCTGTACGAGCGTCAGCGGCGCGAAACGCTCCAAACACTCATTGTTCTGCGGAAATATCTCTCAGTCATCGCTGTAATTGCGGCAGCGTTGGGACACGCCCCCCTGTGATGTCACCAGACGCGCTACAGGACATGAAAGCAGGAGAGTCCCGCAGGGAGGCGACGCGAGCAGCAACTTTCGCTGAATTTCGAGTCGTTCTCGCGGAGGTTTGCGCTCTCCGGGTGCTTGTTCAGCTTGGCTCAGGTGAAGTTGTTCCAGGCGAACCGAGAGCTGTAGCTTGACGCTCGCCGCCCCTCCAGCCGCAGGTCAGAACCCAGACCACGTCCTGCAGGGCACCGGGGTCAAACCTGAGGCCCGCAGACCCGGAGAGGACTCCACCATCGCGCCCGAGGACCTCCCCCGCTTCCTCAGCTGCTACTGCTCCGGACACTGTCCCGACGACGCCACCAACAACACCTGCCAGTGAGTGTGGGGGCGGGGCCGCACGCGCGTGCACTCAGTGGGCGGGGCCTAACCAGCGGCCGTGTCTGCGTCCACAGGACCAACGGTCAGTGCTTCGCCATCATCGAGGAGGACGAGCTGGGAGAGGTGCAGCTGACCTCAGGATGCATGAAGTACGAGGGCTCCCACTTCCAGTGCAAGGTGCGCGCACACACACGCACACACACACACACACACGCACACACAGGGGCTTCTCTTTGTAGCTCCAGCAGGGGGCGCCCTCGGTCTGGGCTCTGAGAGCGAGGGGATTGGTCGCTCAGGGCTCCGCAGGACCCTCCTCCCCTCAGAGATCTGACCTCTGACTCGCCGAATCGCGGCCGCTCGCTTCCTGTTCCGATCCCGGCGCCTCTCCTCTGATTGGCTCCCGCCTTCGATCGACAGGACTCCCCCAAAGCTCAGACGAGGAGGACCATCGAGTGCTGCAACACGGACTTCTGCAACCGAGACCTGCAGCCCACGCTGCCCCCTCAGGAGACCCCGGGTAACGGCCCGCTCGCCCGCTCCCAGGTGAACCTTGGCACTGAGGATGATGATGATGATGCTGACGGCGAAGACGCTTGTGTTCACAGAGAGCAGCTCCCACTGGCTGGCCTTCCTGATCTCCATGACGGTGTGCTGCTGCACTCTGATCTGCGTCACCGTGGTCTGCTACTTCAGGTGCGACCTCCTCCAGACGCACCTGGACACCCGAGCGGCACCTGCGGCGGTGGCCTTTGACCCGCTCTCTTGTGTGGCAGGTACAAGTGGCAGAGCGAGCGGCAGCGCTACCACAAAGACTTGGAGCAGGAGGTCTTCATCCCCGCAGGAGAGTCCCTCAAAGACCTCATCCATCAGTCGCAGAGCTCCGGCAGCGGCTCGGGGCTCCCCCTGCTGGTAGGACGGGGGGCCGACGCCCCTCTGGCGACGCGCTGGCCGCCGCTGTGCGTGCGTGCGTGCGCGTGTGTCCGGCTGACCGGCTGTGTGTGGCGCGCAGGTGCAGCGGACCATCGCCAAGCAGATCCAGATGGTGCGGCAGATCGGGAAGGGGCGCTACGGCGAGGTGTGGCTGGGCCGCTGGCGAGGAGAGAAGGTGGCCGTCAAGGTGTTCTTCACCCGCGAGGAGGCCAGCTGGTTCAGGGAGACGGAGATCTACCAGACCGTCCTCATGAGACACGACAACATCCTGGGTGGGCGCAACGACGCCGCCGCGGCGCGCCGCCTTCGCCTCCGTGCGCCCGACGACCGGCCGCCACTCACCTCTGACTCCGCCCCCCCGCAGGCTTCATCGCGGCGGACATCAAGGGCACGGGCGCCTTCACGCAGCTCTTCCTCATCACCGACTTCCACGAGAGCGGCTCGCTCTACGACTTCCTGAAGGTGACCACGCTGGACACGCCGGCCCTGCTGCGGTTGGCCTACTCGGCGGCGTGCGGCCTGTGCCACCTGCACACGGAGATCTACGGCACGCAGGGCAAGCCGGCCATCGCCCACCGCGACCTGAAGAGCAAGAACATCCTGATCAAGAAGAACGGCACCTGCTGCATCGCCGACCTGGGCCTGGCCGTCAAGTTCAACAGGTGCTGAGGCGCCGCCGCCGCCGCGGCCCGCCGCCGCGGCCCGCCGCCGTCCCCCTCGCTCTTGCCCATCGTCGGCCTGAACCTGTGTTGTCGTTCTTGTTGTGTGTGTTGCCGTAGCGACACGAACGAGGTGGACGTCCCCCTGAGCACCCGCGTGGGGACTCGGCGCTACATGGCCCCTGAAGTCCTGGACCAGAGCCTGAACAAGAACCAGTTCCAGGCCTACATCATGGCCGACATGTACAGCTACGGGCTGCTGGTGTGGGAGATGGCCCGCCGCTGCCTCACCGGAGGTAGGCGCCGCGCACGCGGCCTCGGCGACGCGCCGGCGCCGGCGCCACGTGACTCACTGTGTTTGGCGCCTCCTGCAGGAATGGTGGAGGACTACCAGCTGCCGTACTACGACCTGGTTCCGTCGGACCCGTCCTACGAGGACATGCTGGAAGTCGTGTGCGTCAAAGGACTGAGACCCACCGTGTCCAACCGCTGGAACAGTGACGAGGTCAGACGCGCGCGCGCGCACGCACGCAGACGCGCACACACACGCGCACACACACACACACAGCCCTCAATAACGATCGAGGCTCCTCTCTTCTCGCTGTGTCCTCAGTGTCTGCGGGCGATGCTGAAGCTGATGTCCGAGTGTTGGGCGCACAATCCCGCCTCCCGCCTCACCATCCTCCGAGTGAAGAAGACGCTCGCCAAGATGGTGGAATCCCAGGACATCAAGATCTGACGCTCCGTTTCACCTCCTCCTGCTCCTTCACCTCCTTTGGACTCTTGCAGCACACCTCGACCAGCAGGCTCCTCCCCCCATTTCTAGCAGGAGAAGGAGCAGATAAAGGACCCGCCTGAGGGCTGAACTTGTGCTCCTCCTCCTCCTCCTCCTCCTCCTCCTCCTCCTCCCTCTCCTCCTCTTTGTTTGACGCTTTCTGTGAAAGCCGAACGAGACGATAACTTTGACTACCTTCAGAGGAGGTGAAAAAGGGGCGGGGCTCCGGCTCCTCGTCACGAATGGACTGTTTTTTAAGTTGGTTTTTTTCCCCCAAAGGAGCCCCGTTGCTGCTCCTCCTCCTGCGCCTCCTCCTGCGCCTGTTTTTCAAATGTCCTTTTATTTTGTAAGACTTCCTCTTCAGGACTGAGCTCTCCTGCCATATTGAAATGTATTTCCACTCTTACTGTAGAGTTAATTATAAAGAGAAATAAGGTACTATTATTATAACATGATTGTGAATTTTACTGTTGCCGTGGCAACTGTGCCTCCTCCACACGGACTTGATGGGACGGGAGGTGGAGGCGTTGTCACGGAGACGTGTGCCGTCCTGTTTGTCTCCCCGTCAGATGTTCCATTGACGACATAAAAGCCGCAGCTGCTTCAGGAGCAGGCTTCTGATTGGTGGGGGTGGCTTCAGTGGGCGGAGCTAACAATGCGATCGAGGCAACGTGTTCTTAACTGAGGGGGTCCGACAAAACGCGACGTCGTCCCGATTGAGCGAATCACTGAAAACAAACGTGAATCACTCGCATTGTGTTGGAAACGTTTGAATTCTTGTAAAACCAAAAACCATCGCATTTGCCTCTCGGCAAGCACTTGACCTTATTTGGTAGCGGCCGCTTGACTCCGCCCACTGAGGCTCAACTCCTCCCCAGTGGTTCCTGGTTCTGGTTACCATGTTTGTCTGCTGCGTTTTGGGAATAAGAGTAATTTTTCTCACGCTCGAAGCGCCTCAAAGCCAACAGGAAGTCGTAGGTGTGACGATTGGTGTGCTTTTGCGTTGGGGGCGGGGCTATTCATGGGTTCAGACTGAGTGGCGTCAGCAGGAAGCTCAGGAAGAGTCGCCGCTGAGCGTTCGGGTGCTCCACGGCGCCCCCCAAAGGTGAATTCTGAGGTTATTGGGTGACGCCGCGTTTTCTCCGACTTCCGGTTCGCTTTGATGAGTTTGTCGGAAACTTTCCGACCAGTTTCAGCGTTTTTTTTCCTTCATCAGACGGTTTGGGAAACTGGGTGGTCGAGCGTAGCTTAGCATGAGCAGTTAGCAGGGATTTGTTGATGCTAACGGTTTCTTTTGTGTGTCAATGGTTGTGCTAAGCTATGCGAGCAGCCATGCGTCCCGCTGTGGTGTGCATGAAGCGAACGCTCGTACAGTTGCTATTTAAGAACGGTAACGTGTTTGTGTGTCTTGAGCGCCACCTGTAGGAACCTGATATGAAACCTTTTGTTGTTGTGTTGGTGTTTTGTACAGCATCCGCGTCGGTGCCTTATGAGTTTACCAAGCAAATGAGAACTCTGTATTCCGTCTGTCCAATGTACCAATTTTTAAGTAAATAACCTTATTTTAGTACACGACGCCGTCGCAGGCCCCGCCTTCTTTCTGTGCTCGTCATCCCGCAGGAGTCGGACGCTTCACACTAATGGCGGCAACGAGTAACGAAGCATAGCGGGACCGCTCGACCTTTCAGTTGGTCAGAACATGACACAGGAAGTGAGTGCCGAGTCATCCATTGACTTCCTGTCGGACTGTTTCCCAGCAGAGTGACTTTAGCCTGACCGGCTCATGTCGAAGGTAAAATGTAGTTTGTTCTGGTCCAACCTTAAATGCCGCTTCTGTGATCAGAGCGCCTTCTGCTGGTCAGAAGACCGCTCCAACATGTCTGACCCATCCTTCAGCTTTAATGGTAGACTTCATAAAACAGGAAGTGAACGTTTTGGTCCCTTATGGAGCGACTGGGACTGAACAAAAGGAGGCGGAGTCTATGTCAAAGGTTTCCGTCTTTATTGGCGTCCATGTCTACTTGTCCTCAGGCTTGTTGAAGCAGTAGGTCAGGCAGCACTTCCCGCAGTAATGACGATCGAAGTGGCTCGCCATGAAGACGCCGGCGCCGCACTCGTCGGCCGGACACTCGCGCCTCAGCCGGTGGATTTTGCCGTTTTCGTCCACCTGAGGAGGAAAACGGAACTGCTGTCAGGCGACGCTCAGGTAAGACTCGGGTGTCCGGTTTTGAAGGAACCCCAGAGGACACCGAGACGAGCGGTCTCGCCGTCCGTCCCTCCGTGGACGTACCTTGTAGTATTTCAGCACGGCCAGCTTGACCTTCTTCCTCTTGTGCTTGTTCTTCTTGGGGGTGGTGTACGACTTCTTCTTCCTTTTCTTGGCGCCGCCGCGCAGCCTCAACACCAAGTGAAGGGTCGACTCCTGTGGGCCAAAATCAGGGTTTGAGAAACCCACCAGAGCGACGACAGGCGAGCAGGCGTGTCCACGTAGGCGGTCCGACAGGCTCTCACCTTCTGGATGTTGTAGTCGGACAGCGTGCGTCCGTCTTCCAGCTGCTTCCCAGCGAAGATCAGCCTCTGCTGGTCGGGAGGGATTCCTGCAGGGGGACAGAAGGAGGCTCAGAGACGCCTGTGATTGGCTGCTGCAGCTGGTCAGGGTCTGGCCGGTACTCTGTTCAGCCATGGAGCCTTTAATGGGCCCACAGAGACCAGGGTTCCAGCTCCAGGCCTCCCAGTGCATGCTGGGAAATAACAGGTCTGAGCGACGTTTGAGCTCCGACGTAGTAACGTTAACGTTACAGAATATAAAGGTGTGCAGCTACAGAATGAGTGTGACCCGAGCCATGTTGTGTGGCTTCGCAGGGCTGATCTCAGTTCAGTTCAAATACGCAGCAAATGAACGTTGACGGGACGCAACGCGGCAGCAAGGAGCCCGAGTCCCGCTCCGGACGGACACTCACCCTCCTTGTCCTGGATTTTGGCCTTGACATTCTCGATGGTGTCCGACGGTTCCACCTGAAACACAGGACAGCTGCTCAATCCTTCCGCCCGAGTGTTCGAGTTCACGCAGGACCGGCTGACGGAGTCTGGACCCGGACACGTGTTTAAGTTGCGGAGCCAGGTTAGCTTAGCCACTTAGCATCCCGGGCCGTCCTGCCGGGCGGCTCCGGGCAGCGGCACGCGCTCCACCGCCGCGCTGCCGTGAGATCAGTTGAACCCCTGAGCGTCACGGGGACACGTCGGCGCCCTTATTCGGTAAAAGCGGCCTGCCGGGACCGACGGTCCGCCGCGCGGCGTCCCTCCATCACACTCACCTCGAGGGTGATCGTCTTCCCCGTCAACGTTTTCACGAAAATCTGCATCCTGGCGTCCGATCCACCTGCGGGGACACACACGGACACGTCAGACTCCTGCGGCGGCGGCGAGCAGCGCTCGGGGCGGCGGGATTCACGCGCAAATATCGGCAAAAACACGGAGCTCCGCTTACCACCGCTGCACTCTAATGGCGGATCATGAGAAGAGGGCTTTCCGGCGGCGGCACGGGGTTTTCGTTGCACACTCGCAGGGGCCGGGTGGCCCCCGCGCTGCCTGACCACAAATACAGCGGAACCGTTTCCTAACACCTAAAGACCACACAAACGCAACATAAACACACCACGACACACCCGGATCCCCTCCAAAGGGGCCAAAACAAGTTTTTTTTCAACTCCGTCTCCGAGCTCTGCTTCACCTCCAGTGACGTCATTTTATTTAAAATGGTGAAAAATGAACACAAATTAATGTGAAAGGAATTTTCCCTGATTTGAATCTCTCTGCTGTTTCAGACTGACTGTGACACAACTCTCGGGAAAAAACACCGGGCCAAGTGGCCTCATTTCCCAGCTGTCCTTGTGCAGTTGCCATAGCAACAGGGAAGCGCAAGCGGCTTCGGACGCAACACCGAAATTTTCTGTGAATTCAGAGAAGAAACCAGAAGATCAAAGATGTCTGAACTCCAGACGCCCCGCGGATCGGCGGCAGAAGCGCGTCACACACCGGAAGTTCAGATTTCTGAGAGCGACGAAAAGTTTTTTCATTCTTTGCGGGAGTTCATCAAACATGAGGAAAAGTACCTGCAGGGTCCGGAGGAGGGCGCTCACGAACACCGCTACGTCATCTATCGCTCAGCCTTCAACAAGGTAACCGGAAGGGCAGATTCAGTTAGTGGGCCGATTCAAACTCGCAGGTAACCAGGTGTAACCAGGTGTAACCAGGTGACCGAACCAAATCCAGAAGACCACGAACCGAACCTTGTTTTGTTCCTGGCAGCTGATTGGCCGAGCCACGGCCTATAAGAGGCTTCTGATGACCATAAAAGGCGAGTATGACGCCACCATCAGGGCGCTGAGGGGAACGCAGGAAGAAGAAGAGGCGGCTCGGCGCGCACGCATGACGTCACACAGCCGGAAGGAAGCAGTGACGTCCTGCAGGAGGAGGAAGACTCAACTGAGGGACAGGTGAGAGAGAGAGAGACAGAGACAGAGACAGAGACAGAGAGAGACAGACAGAGACAGAGAGAGAGAGACAGAGAGAGAGACAGAGAGAGACAGACAGAGACAGAGAGAGAGAGAGAGAGAGACAGAGAGAGAGACAGAGAGAGAGAGAGACAGAGAGAGAGACAGAGACAGAGAGAGACAGACAGAGACAGAGAGAGAGAGAGAGAGAGAGAGAGACAGAGAGAGAGACAGAGAGAGAGACAGAGAGAGAGACAGAGAGAGACAGACAGAGAGAGACAGACAGAGACAGAGAGAGAGAGAGAGACAGAGAGAGAGACAGACAGAGACAGAGAGAGAGAGAGAGAGAGATGCCTTGAACAAAACCACGTTCTGTGTTTGCAGGATTTTGGTTCTTGGAGAGGAAACAGCAGAACTTCGGAGGGACGTCCAGAGACGGAGGACAAGCAGAGACACACAGCTGTGGGCCCCAGGTCTGAGTCTCGTTCTCACACACACACACACACACACACACACACACACACACGCACGCACGCCCCTCTGTACACCCGTGCTTGCGTCTCAGGTGTGACGGTGGCTCAGGCCGAGGACCCTGCCGCTCTGCAGCGCCTCCTGCTGGAGCTGCAGGTCCACAGGGGCGCCGTGTTGGACAGGAGGAGTGGCTTCGTCCCTCTGGACGCTCACAGCAGGCTGGAGGAGGAGCTTCTTCACGCCGAGCGCCAGCGGCGGCGTCTGAGCGCTGAGAGCGAGCGTCTGAAGGAGCTGTGAGGACGGCAACACACAAACTACACAAACGACTCTCAATTGTACCGGGCTAAAGTAATCTGAGTACTTGTGGTGGCGGCGAGTAGATACGAACGTGTGAGCTTTGTGAGTGATGGTCTGAGGAGGTGGGAGGAGCAGCAGCAGGAGAGGCAGGTGGAGGTCCCTGTGGAGGAGGTGCTGCTCCCCATGCTGAGCAGCATCAGACAGACTGCAGGTGGCGGCGCGCGGCTGGCCCCTCCCCCTCCCCTCCGCGACCAGCTGTTCCAGGACGACGAGCCGAGCGCAGAGGACGAGCTCGGCCTGCTGGCGGCGCACCTGCGCAGGTGATGCATTCACGGAGCGCTGAAGCCCCGAGACAGGAGGCCAGCCACTCAGTGCCACTCCCTCCTCCTCTCCTCCTCTCCTCCTCTCAGGTTTGTGGAGCTCCTGACCTCCTCTCGGTATGAAGACGCCGCCCTGTTTGCTGCAACAGCTCCTGGAGGAGTGCTGAGGAGTCTGGACACAATGGACATGTTCACAGGTAAGACGGATGGACAGATGGACGGACGGATGGACGGACAGACAGACAGTGTCCTCCTCCTGTCTCCTCTCAGCAGTGAGGACCCCCCCGGGCTCCTGCCCCCCGGTGCTCCTCCTCTTCCAGGCCCTGCTGCTGAGCCTCCCTGCAGGAGTCACGTTGTCCTCCTGCGCCTCCCTCCGCGGCGTCCTCTGCTCCCTGCAGCACGACGCGCTGCCATTGGTCGTTCACGCCGTCACGCACAACAAGTACCGCCTCCTGCACACACAGACCCTCCTCCTCCTCCTCCTCCTCCTCCTCCTCCTCCTCACTGACTCTTCTCCTCCTCGCCTCACAGAGTGACCCTATCCGAGGAGCTCGGGGACGTCCTCACTGAGCATGCTCAGAGGCGTCCCGCTGCCGCCGATACCTGCCTGGCGTTAGCGAGCAGCGTGTATGAGGCCCTTGGGCTGCACAGGAAGACGTCACTGAGCATGTGCAGAAGAGGTCTGATCCGCAGCGCCGCCGAGCTGATGAAGCACAGCGAGGGCGTGACGGCAGGTGTGTGTGTGTGTGTTTGTGTGTGTGTGTGTGCAAGACACTCCTCAGTCTTTACCGAGGCTCCTCCTCCTCCTCCTGCTCCTCCTCCACTCACAGATGTTGTTTGTGTGTGGTAGAGGACGCTCTGTGGCTCCTTCGTCACTCCTCCAGCCTCCTCCTCCTCCAGCTCCTCACTGAGCCTCGGCCAGGTAGCCACGCCCTCCTGCCAGTGGGCGTGGCTTGTGCCGCCCTCCTGGATGAGCCGCAACAGCAGCAGCAAGTGGCACTGCAGCTTCTTGATGGCCTTATAAAAAGGGGACCAGGTGAGCTGTGTGTGCACGTGTACGCGTGCGTGCGCGTGCGTGCGACTAAAAGGACCATGCGTCAGCGCCTCCTCCTGCCCCTCCTCAGCCCTCTTGCAGGAGGTGATCGTGGGGGACGCCGGCTCCTCGGTGGACGACTGGCTGCAGGTGGCGTCCCTCTGCTCAGCGGCGCGGCGGCCCGACCTGAGCGTGGCCGTGAGCGCCGTCCTGCTGGATCAGAGCGGCACTGCGGCTGTGAGCCCAGACCCAGAGGGGGGCCGCTGCATGGAGCACGTCTTCCTGTGACCGCCACACACACACACACACACACACACACTGGAACGGACTGTGTTGAAGTGAAGACGGACCTTTGACTGATGGAGCTGTAGTGACAGCCGGCGGCCACCGGGGGGCGACTCCACCCACAGTGAACCCAGCTGTGGTGTAAGTCATTCCTGTTGTCAGACAGACAGGTACACAGTCCTACAAGTACAAGTACGACAGGCTGTTCTTGAGGGTAGTTGCACTGTGTGACTCCACTGGGTTCAAGGTTCCACTGGAACATAATGAAGTGGTTTCTCTTCGTATTGTCTTGTGTGTCTCTGTTCACTCACACACACACACACACACACACACACACACACACACACACACACACACACTCTTGGACAGAGGCCTCTTTGTGTGGTCTGAACTCCATCATGAAGAACTAACACACTCCCACACGTTGACAAACGGCGGCCACACTGCTTGCTCTGTTTACCCACAATCCTCTGCTCAGCTCCACTTCTCCTCTTTCCAGTCACTCAGTGGTGCGGCCCTCTAGTGGCCTCCAGTGGTCATAGCAGATAATACAGTGACGCTCAGACAGGTGGGTCTCGACTGGCCTCTAGTGGCTCGAGGAATCATGGCATCAACACGGTCAAGAGCCAGTGGTCTCATGTCGCTGATCAGTGACAGACACCCAGGAGTGTGTGTGTGTGTGTGTGTGTGTGTGTGTGTGTGTGTGTGTGAGAGAGAGAGACATTAGAGAGGTGATGCTGTGTTTAGTCGAGAAGCTGATGTGACGGTGCGTTCAGGGTCACATTACAAGCATGTTAATCTGAGTCGCTGACTCACTTTGTTTCCTGGAGCCAATCAGCTCGCAGCAAACGTCCCCTCCAACAGTAAACAGTCCACACTGTTGCCAGGCAACCGCCACTAATCGGAGCAGCTGCCATCCTCCTCCTCATCCTCAGTAGGGAGTGCCTAAAGATAACTCTGTCTCACACACACACACTTTCTGACTGTTGCCTTTGAGCACACTTTGTATGTTTATTTACTCCCCCCCCAGCTGTACTGTCGTAAAGTCCGTGTGTGTGTGTGTGTAACAGGTTAAGCATGTGACACGTGTGCCCAAACTGGCCTGTGATTGGCCCCCTGGTGGTCAGCCGTGTTATGACAGCAGGATGTTGTTTCTGAGACAGAGAACAAGAACTGGGACTTTCCTTCACTCAGCGGCTCCTCGCTGAGGTGAGAGGAGGCGGCGTCCCTCCGGGATCTGTGCTGGGTCCTCACTCGCTGCCGACACGGTGAGGCCACCGAGCCGGGCTCCTGCTCCAGGAGGAGCCTGCTCCGGCTCCTGCTCCTGCGCCTCCTTTCCCTTCAGTGTGACACCAGACGGGAGCTGAAACCGTTTTGAGTGCGTCTCGGATCTTTGGACTCCTTCGATCCTCTCAGGCTGACTTTAGCCCCCGTGCCCCCCCCCCTTCGGGCCCCCCCCCAGACATTATCATATGTTGGCAGGCGGCTCCTTTCCTGGTATATATAGAGCGGCCTGTCAGCACTCAGCAGTGCAACTCTATCTGTGGGCGGAGTCACTCCGCCCTCGGAGGAGCTGAGTAACAGGACGTGAGACAGTGAGCATGTTCCCCTTTGAGTCGCACGAAACCAGCCACGGAGTCGGTGTACACACGCACGTGCGCGTGCACACACACACAGACACAGACACAGAGTTAGGAGAAAGTTCGGACGAAGGTTTTTCAAACTTTGGACGAACTTCTGACAGTTTTCAGTCTGTGACGCAGGACAAAGATCAGAGAATGTCCACCTGAAGGAGGCGCAAGAAGGAGGAGCAGGGGAGGGCCAGGAGTTACGCACCGGTTGGAGGAGCAACAGGCGGGTGTATGGGCGCGGGAGGAGTCATGAGGAGCAGCGGGGGGAGTTGTGAGGAGCAGGAAGTGCTGTCATAAGCAGGAGGAGCAGCAGGAGGAGTCCTGAGGAGCAGCAGGAGGAGTTACGTAAACGCTGCCCCGTGGAGCTCCGGTTACGTCACGGCCGTTCAGGACTCCCTGAACTTTTCCTGCTCGGTGTCGGGGAGGCGGTTCGGCCACGCCCCCCGCGGCCTGCGCCGCGCCCTGATTGGCCGCGGCAGGTGTCGGTCCCGGGTCAACGCTCGGGTCATTGGTCAGCGGGGCTCCCCCTTTCCCCCCTCGAACTTGTCGGAGGCCGTGCGGGACTCGGGTCCGACTCTGTGGCGGCTGTCGTGCGGCGTGCTCGTCCTGCTCTGTCCGGTGTCGCGCGGAGGAACCGAACCGCTCGTCGAACTTTGGCGAAGTTTCCGAAGAGCCGCGAACAAAGTGAAGAAGATGGCAGACCGCGACGAACACCTGGTGTCCTCCTCCACCCACATGCTCCCCGAGGAGCTGCACCACTACGAGGCCGAGCCCGAGTTCGAGCCCGAGCCTGAGGCCGAGCCCGAGCCGGTCCCGGTCCCGGAGCCGGTCCCGGAGCCCCGCCACGACCTCTTCAGCGTGGACGACATCGTCGACCTGGTCGGCGGCGCGCAGGACGCCCTGGAGCGGCACATCGCGGAGGACAGCGCGCCGCACGACTTCACGGAAACTTTGGTGGAGGAGCCCGTCACAGTGCCGGAGCCAGACCCGGAGGCGGAACCCGAGCCGGAACCCGAGCCGGAGCCGGCGGTCCCGGACACCTCCGCCGCCCCCGCCCCCAGCAGCGCCCCCGCGGTCCCAGAGGAGCCCGCAGTGGTCGCGCCCAAAGCCGAACCGGAGAGCACAAAGATCAGCGCGCCGGCCCCTCACAGCGACGCCCTCCCCGCGGCTGACGCCCGGACAGCAGCGGAAGCGCCCGCAGAGGCAGCAGAGCAGCGCGCGGTGACGGAGGAAGCAGCGGCTCCGGCGTCCTGTGAGTATCCCGCCCGCCGGATCGCGCCCCGAAGCGGCACCACAGCGGCTCGGAGCGGCTCCGACGCCCGGTTGTGTCGCCGCGAACGGCCGAACGGCACTTCGGAGCCATTTGTCGCGGATCCGCAGCGTTTCTGTCGCTCCTCGCTGGAACTCCGCGTCGGGCTCCGAGCGAAGCACCCAAATAACCGCACAGTATGTCACCGTCCGGCCCGCGGAGCCGCCCGGTCCGCCGGACTCCGTCAGTCGTGTTCAGTCGGTGCAAATCGAGCACTTTTGTCCGGCTCGGTGGTCGGCGGCGCGGCGGCGCGGCGGAGGGGAGCGGCGCTAGCCGGCCAGCCGGCCCGCCGGCCGGCCGGCGCTACCTGCGGGCGCAGCTGCTCCGGTTCTCCGCTCCGCCGACCTGCTCGGCCGGTGCCGGCGGTCCCGCGTCTGCACCGGCGGACGGTGTCCGTCGGCGGACCGGGGCGGCTGTGCGTGTGGTCCGCGCCGCGTGGCGCCGCCGCGGCGGCTCGCAGATTAGCGCCGCTTTCTGCGGTGTTGTGATGCGGCCCACCTGTTTGTGACGGCAGCGCGGTGACAGAGCAGGCCGAGGCGGCGGCGCCGACGCCCGCCGTAGCGGGCGGGCGGGCAGCCGGCCGGCCAACTGGCCGGCCCCGGGGCTCACACACCGGGAGCGAGCGGCCGACTCCGCCCGAAACGCGTCGCTGTGGCCACGGGGCGAGCGGCGCCCATCTGCTCGGTGCCCGACGCGCTGCGCGTCCGCCGCGGCTAACGCTGCACCCATTGTCGGACAGGCGGCCGAAGCGGGTTTCGGCCGCGGTTGCAACCGAGCTGGCGTGTGTCAGGGTTTCAGGTGTGACGCGGGAAGGATTCACTGTGGATGGGGCGCGAAAACATCTGAACAAAGACGTCTGATCGTCTGCGGGTTTCGCTTGAGGGACGGACCGACGTTCAGCACACGTTGACGTCTGTGGCCTCCGACGAGGTCCGTTACCGTCAGTGTCGCTGATCCAGGAGCGGCGGCTGCGGGCAGCTCGGTCTCCATCAGGTCTGGCTGTTTGTGGGGAGAACAGGGCGGCTGGAGAGGCCGGCCCCTGTCCGATAATGGACGCAGGGCGCATTAGCACAGCTTCGTCACAACAAAGGAATCCGCTCCCCGTCCACTCCCTGCCCGCCTCCCGGCGTCCTCCCTCCGCAGCGGCTCCAGGCCGCCTTTCGGGGCTTATTGGGACATCCTGACCCCAGTCCTCCCTCCCTCCTGCCTCCACCCAAACCACCCCTCCCACCCCCACCCCCAGGCTGGCCGCCTCCTCCTCCGTAGGCCGCTACCGGTCCAGGACCGCCGCTGTGTGTCTGGGCCTTCGGCAGCCGCACTCCTCCAGGAGGCGGGTGGGGCCGCCGATGGAGGTGGGTGGAGCTCAGGCCACATCGGGGACGTGGTCCTGCACCCGCTGAGAGCCGGTCTGCAGGGAGGACAGAGACTCCTTTCCAGGAGCTGTGAATGGACACTCGGCGTGGAC
>JASSRZ010000014.1:746742-763722 GCA_032164315.1 Malacoctenus gilli | reverse complement strand
GGACAGCGGCCACCGCAGCCTGCCGCCCTGATGCTTCTTCTCGGCCGCTGCACGACGGAGCGCAGCGCCGCAGCGCCCCCTGGCGGAGCCAGACTGTAAGTGCCTGTTTCAGAGGTTGTGCTGGAAATCTCGCGAGTTTTACCGCGTCACGTGACTGATCCTGAACCACGCGAGCCAATCAGAGTGTCGCTTCAACTCCTGCTGGAACTTTCTCCCCGAGGAGGAACCAGGAGGCTCCAGCAAATCAACCAGCGTTTATTTCAGAGTCACACGCACAGAAAAGCCCAGAAAGGTTCGCGCTGCCACAAGTCAAACAGTCGAAACCCTCCAAACGCACTGATCACAAACAGTCCTGAGGAGTCGAGTCACCGGAAGAAGAAGAAGAACTTCAGCGGGTTCCAAACCCGCCGCGAGAAAAGTTCCAGTTTTACAAGATTTTTATCTTGAAACACTCGAAGACGGGAAGACGAGGACGGGGACGGGGACGCACCTCTCAGTATTTACACGAACAGGAAGTCCTCACTCCTGCACTTTCAAAGTAAAGCTGAAATAGTCAGAAGTATGTTGAAATGTTTTGGAACAAACTTGCAGCTCAAAGATGGAAAATAAAAGTCAGAATGTCACATTATGAATTTAAACACTTTAAACTGGAGCCAAATAAAGAAAAAATAGAAAAACGCCGACTTGAGATGTTGGAGAGAAAAGAAACAGAATAAGAAGTTGTGGACATGTTGAGGCAAATTCGGGCAAAACACAGAAATGAGCTTAAAGTACAAATTACTGCGAATATCCGGAAAGTTTCGAAAGGAAAGTCAGTCAACTTTTGTGGCCTTCATCTGTGACCTCGTTCCTCCAACATCATCATCGTCCCTTCGCCTTCACGTGTCCACGCAGAGGACACCTGCAGCCCCGGCGGTCACAGGTGGACCTCCGGCCCGGGGTACGGCTCCCCTCCGCACCAGAAGTCTGCGGGCTGGGAGACCTCCATGAGCCAGACCTCCCCCTGCTGCTGCTGCTGCTCCGGCAGCAGCCGGTAGTAGTGGCAGTCCCTGCCCTCGTCCGGGTCGTAGGGCGGGGCCAGGATGTCCATGAAGGCCGACGGTCCGTCCACGGCGTCGATCTGGTGCAGGTTGTCCCGCTCCGGGGACAGCACGCACGGCCCGCTGTCCTCGCCGTAGACGCCGGTGGAGCGCAGCACGGAGCGGCGCAGCGCGGCGGCCTGCGCCGGCGGCAGGTGCGGCAGGTGCGGCGGGGGCGCCGCCTGCGGCCGCTGCAGCCGGTCGAAGCAGCTGATGCGGACCTTGCCGTAGAGCACCCGCAGCACGCCGTGCATGCCCGGGTGGTCGTGCAGCGGGATGGACGCGCCGCTCTTCAGCAGGAACACCCCCATGCTGAACTGGTCCGTCTCGCAGATGTGCATGTAGGTGACCGGCGGCGCGCCGTGCTGGTAGGGGAGCGCGGGGGGCGCGTCCTCGGCCCGCCGCGGGACCAGCTTCAGGTCCGCCGCGCGCACTTCCGTCATCAGGCTCTTCAGCTTGGCGTGGTTCTCCAGGAACGACACGCCGGCGTCCTCCGCGGCCCGCGGCGGGCTCCGGAAGGTCACCAGGGCCTGGCGGGCGATCCGCTGCACGATGGAGGTCATGGTGCGGTCCGCTGGCATCATCCCGGGACAGCCGCTCCGCTCCGACCCGCTCCGGTCCGGTCCACTGCGCGCGCGCGCTCGGCGGCTCCGAGCGCTCCTCGCGCCGAAGATCGTGTGTCAGCCGGATGACTCACTCGGCGGAGGGCGGGCGAGAGGGCGGCCAGCTGGCGACGGCGCCCCTGGTGGCCGAGAGGCGGAACTGCAACTACAGTGTCAAATATTTCAGCTGGAAATGTTGCTGAGCAACGACGCCTCGCGCGCGCGCACACACACACACCGCGCTCTTTCACTGCTGCTGTTGTTTACCTGTGATGTTTACTGTTGTTTACCTGCAGCGTGAACTGGTAAACAACAGCGGGTCCGATTGGAAGCTTCCAGCCTGACTTGCGTCCGAGCGACTCTGAGCCCCATTTCTGAGCGGCTGTCAAACACGTCCGCACGCGTCACAGCTGGTGCATTGTGGGACATGAAGTCCGCGCGAGTGTCAGCGCTGAAGCCCGCCAGAAACATCACGCTTGAGTTCAATATGAAGCAGAGAAGCGACCCGATGAAACTCTCGGAGCTTCCGCTGAGGTCAAAGGTCAACCGAGCGGCCGGCTCCACCTGGAGTTGATTCATGTTGACTTGGACTAATGAATTTCAAAATAAGAGCAGACGCACACTGGTCGCGTTAGTTCCTTTAATTGAGGATGACGTCACACATGGTTGTACACAAAGAGCTCGGTTTGTCTTCACAGTATTGCATCTCACACAGTGTTTTACAGACTACAGACTTCTTGAGCGAAGGCACAAAACTAGAGATCCACTTCTGCCAACGACGGACACGCCGCTCGCCACCGCCACTCGCCACGCCCACACGTGTTCTTCCAGCTGCCAACGTTTCAGACTTTGTCCCTGTGTAACCCTGCTGATTGTCTCCACCCCCCCCAACTACCCTTGACCAGACGTGGCTCTGCTACAACGGACACACAGCAGTACATGAGAACAGGTCTATAGGTACAGTTTGCTACATATGAAGCATGCTTTCACAGTAACACGATGGCTACATATGCAGTGGTGGTCGTAGCGGTCGTCGTAGCTGCGCGAAGACGTCCCACCGACGTCCAGATGGAAGCTTCACACTGAGATGACTTTGTCTGTCGGCAACGACGTCACACAAAACTTCAAAGGACTCGAATGGAGTAAATATTACGATATCAGTGTTGAGGTTGAACATCGGCGCCGCCACCGCGACAGCCGGAACCCACGGAACCAAAGTACTTGTACTCTGACGAGAGCTTCACTGCTGAACGTGAAACCAACCAGTAGAAATACTGCCGTCGAAGAAACGGGTGGCGTCCCTCAAGGCTCCAATCTGGGTCCACTTCCGATCCGATTCCTCCATGACAGACGCGTTCCGACCGGAGCGCCGACATGTGGGTCAGTCCCACTCGTCTTCCAGGAACTCTGAGCAACGTCTCTTCGTTGACCCGTTTGTGGACGCCACGAGAACACGTTCGGATAGAAAAGATCAACTAAAACTCAACCACAAACACCTTTTTACACCAAAGAGCGTCCGTCACATTTACATTCACATGGCCGGAGAGGGCGGAGCCAGTCGCAGCGCCGCCGCCGCCGCCTCCTTGAGAGTGGCGTCCTCGTTCCCACGGTACCAGGACGGACGCTGCTACTGGACTGGACGCAGTGAGGAGGTTTGGACGGCGCAGACGGAGACGGGACGGACTTCTTCTGGAGGACGGCAGGGTTTGGACCAGGAGGGGGGTGGGGGTGGGGGGGCATCAGACCTCCACTCACTCATAGGTTCTGCTCGACAGCAGTGGCTCCCAGTGGAGGGTCTGAAGCCCCGCCCACTCTGATGTCATCACATTTGAACAACCAGTAAAAATGTGACTTTCTGGTCGTCAAACTGGAGAGGGCTTTTATTCTGAAAGTTCCAGTTCAAACGCCAATTGCACCCACGCCGCCCCAGTTTGGTGGTCAAGAAGGAAGGGGCGGGGCTTACGAGTTCAGAGCTGCCTACAGAATCTCGAGGGGACGGTTGAAGGAGGCTGCACTGGAAGGTCACGACCCTCCCCTGACTGGTCCGTCCCCCTCGCCCCGGTCCGTCCCGGTCCGTCCCCCGTCAGGCCTCGTAGCCGGTGGAGCGGCGCCGCTGGTGGTTCCAGATGTCGTCTCTGTGCTCGGGCCGGCAGAAGAGCCTGGACGACTGCGCCAGGCGCTCCCGCCGCTCCCGCTCCCGGTCGCGCTCTGCCGGTTTGGAGGACGGGGGACGGCCGCCGCCGAGCTGGAAGCAGGACTGGTTCCTGTTGTCGTGGAAACCGGAGGTGGACAGCTGACCTCCGGCTGACCTGCGGACGTCACGGCGAAGACAAAGAGGCTTTATCTCTGGTGGCAAGCGGCAGGAAGGTGACGGGCCGCAAACTCACCTGCTTTTAGTGATTCTGTGGGGACCGTTGTCCGTCTGCTGCTGCTGCTGCTGCTGCTGAGGACACACAGGTCAGAGGTCAGAGGTCAGAGGTCAGAGGTCCGACCGCAGTGGAAAAACAGGGCAGAGGGGGCGTGTCTCGCGTGGGCGTTACCGTGTAGTGGCCGCAGCGCGGCGGGCTGCCGCCGTTGAGCTGGTAGTACTCCACCAGGCGCTCGGCGAGCGCGATGCGTCTCAGCAGGTTCTCGATGAACCGCTGGATCCGCACCTTGCCGCAGGTCTCCTGGCGGGCCGCCGACTCCAGGAACCTCTGGATGGTGAGCACCTCCCTGCGGGCACGAAGCGTCAGCAAGCGCCTGAGCGGTGGGGGCGGGGTCTGAGGGGCCGCCGGCGCGCTCACCTCTCTCGGCGCTCCAGCTCGTTCTCCGAGGCGTTGAGCTGCTCCCTCAGCGCGGCGATCACCATGACGGCCACGTCCACCTGCCGGCTCAGCGAGCGCTCGCGCTCCGCCACTTCCTGCCGCTCCTGCGCCAGGTGCTGCGAGTGGGCGCGCTCGCACAGCAGCTCCGTGTCCGTCTGCGCCAGCTCCGTGCTCACCCTCGCCAGGCGCCGCTGCATGGTGCTGTCGGCCGCGCGCAGGATGCTCGCCAGGCGGCGCCGCACCGCCGCCGAGGCCGCCGCCGTTTCCAGGCCGCAGTAGGAGTTGTGCTCTGGAGACGGAGAGAGAGAGACGAGTGAGACGTGGGCGGGGACAACGAAGCCGCGGAAAACCAGACACCAGACCGAGGAGGGGACGTACCGACCAGGTCCCGGTCCAGGTCCCGGTCCCGGTCCCGGTCCCAGTCCTGGTGCGGGCCGGGTGGCTGGTCGGGCGCCGCTGCGGCAGCGGCGGCGCTGGCGAGCGGGAGGTGCTGGTGGTTGAGGCGATGCAGGAAGAGTTCTGCCCTGTTGCTGTTCAGCCTCACGCTCTCGTCGGCCTCCTCGTCCTCTTCCTCGTCTTCGTCCTCCGTCCCGCCCTCATCCTCCTCCTCCTCCCCCTCCTCGTCATCGTCGCCTTCCTCGGCCTGCGTCCCCACCCCCACGCTCTGCGTGCGCCTCCTCGCCGAGCCGTAGCTGGGCGGGTAGCCGCTGTCCCTGCTGTCGCTGAGGGAGCGCGTGTGCGGCGGCCTCCCCGCCGCGCTCTGCTGCCCCCTGCGGGTGGGCAGGCTCATGTCGTGCCAGGGGATGGCCGCCGTCAGCGGGTCGGGCAGCTTGCCGGTGATGCTGAAGCCGCCGCCGCCACCGCCGGCGACCGCGTCCGGCGAGCGGTACGAGTGGCGGTGCTCCAGGTGGGCGCGCAGCGAGGCCAGGCTGCCGAAGCGCTCCTGCTCGCCGCAGCGCGGGCAGCGGAACGGGAGGCCGCAGGAGGCGACGGCGCCGACGAGGGCGCCGCCGAGGGCGCCGCAGGCTTGGCCGTTCCGCTCCACCAAGAAAGAACCGGAAGCTCTGGAGCCAAACTTCTGTTGCATCACTGGACACCTGCAGGTGGGACAAAGGGGGCGGGGCCGTGACGTCACGCTGGATTCAGGAAAAAACGCAAACTGGAAACTTTTCAAACAAATAAAGAAAGAAAGAAGAGAAACGGTGGAAAAATAATAAATATGAACAAATAAAACATTAAAATAAATAAAACCCGGAAGTCTAAAAAAGTTTAAAAAGGAGATGAACTCAAAATCGACATTTTGATATGAGTCAAATTCAGTAGAAATATGAAACAATTGGAAGAACACCAACGATGTGTTCGAATAGGACAAAGCACAACTGACGGAGAGTATAAATCGGAGACCGTTAACGTGAATTAATCGGCGGTCACAGACGGACCGACGTGCGAGTAAAGTTTCGGTCGCTCGATCAAAACCGGCAGGTTGGTTTCAGGCACCGACATCACGGAGCAGCCTGGATCCGCGCCGGTAAGACCGCTCGCCCCGGTAAAACCGGACGAATCGTTCCCGTGAAGACCGAGCGAAGCTGCGAGTCTCCGCGCGGAGCCCAGCGGCCAAGAACGAGCGGTTTTAACGCGTTAAAAACGCGTTAACGGAGCCCCGTCAGAGGATGAAGGTAACAGGTCGGTGCGTTAGCATCCCTCCGTTAGCCGCTAGCCGTCAGCTCCAACCTCCGCCGTCCCGCCGGAGGTGGAGCCCCCGCCGCGGACCCTCCGGACTCACCGTCAACCGCTGGCCGCTTAACGGGGCCGCTCAGCGGGCCCGTGGAGCTCCGAGACGCCGGGAGGAGACATGTCGCAGCTGGGGACGGAGGGAGGCGGCGCGCATGATGTCATTCATCCCGGAGACACAGCGCGAGCGGCGGCGCGGCGACGGGGCCGTGCGTCACCACGGCAACCGCGGACAGCCAACCACACCGCCCAGATCCGGTGACGTGGAAGTAAAGGAGGCGGTACTTCCGGGATGGCTTTGCAACGCTGGAAGCACGCTGGGCGCCTGGTCAGCCTCCGACTGGACCCGTTCGGGCACTGGAGAGGCTGGCAGGGTCCAGGAGAGTCCAGCAGGGTTCAGGAGAGTCCAGCAGGGTTCAGGAGAGGCCAGCAGGGTCCTGGAGAGTCCAGCAGAGTCCTGGAGAGTCCAGCAGGGTCGAGGAGAGTCCGGCAGGGTCCTGGAGAGTCCGGCAGGCCCTGGACACGCATGTCGTCGTCTTCTTACGTTGCTTCTCGGTTTTTCTTGTCAATCTTTAAGCGACAGTTCTTCAGCTCCTTCCTCTTTGACTTCACGCATACTCTTTCATACTCTTACTCCTCTCGCATACTGTGACATACTTCCACCTCAAAAGTTGAGTGTACCCTTCAACAGCTCTGTTCCTGTTGTTGTTTTGGATCCTGGCAAAGTTAGTTTACCCTGAAGGGGGAAAACGGCGAAAATCGAACATGAAACCAAAGAGAATCAACAAGAGGTGGCAGAGGAACCTTTTATTAGGACTTCTGTTCTCTGAAGGTGTCCAGCAGAGAGAGAGAGAGAGAGAGAGAGATGCTCCAGGTGGAGCGAGTGTGAGTGCTGCTTGGTTTCTCTGCCGTTTCATATTAAGCTGGAGCTTCAAGGGTTAAATCAGAGCTCCAGCCAGCGGCCAAATGAAGGAGATGAGGAGCGATGGCGGCTGGACGGCTCGTCCACACAGCGAGCTGTTCCTGACGTTCAAGGAGGAAACCGGGCGGTCTCTCGGTCCGTCTCGGTGGGATTCGTGGCCCTGAGCTGCGCCTGCCAGGTAAACATCGACTGCGAGACGGACGCCTGTCGGACCCACGTGTGGCGCCTCCTACTGGCAGTACAGCTGGTAGTTCAGCTTGGCTCCCAGTTTGGTGCCGGCGAGGGTCCGGTTGAAGGCGTCGTCCATCGCTTGGCTCTGCTCGGCGGTGAAGTGGTTCTTCCAGTCCCCCACCTCACCTGCTCACACACACACACACACACACACACACGGACACACACACATCAGTTCCTGTGTCCAACCAAAACATCTTCCAAATTAAAAGGAGAGAATCTGCTCCTAAACTCAACTAAAACTTCCTGAATTTCAAAATAAAATCCAACATGAAACGGAAGTCGAAAGCGGCGCCGTGGGATCTTTTCCCGCCTTCGGTCAGTCTAACTTGTCTCCACGGTAACGGGGGGACGCAAGCGGCCACCTTTCCGGAAGAACACGCCGCCCATGTTGCCGTGCGTGCCGGTGGCGCTGCTCTTCATGGCGTTGAAGGTGCTCTCGCCGGCGACGCGCTGCACCTGCTCCTCCGTCAGGCGGAAGCCGAAGAAGGCGGCGATCTGGCGGACGCCCTCGCTCAGGTCGTCCTTCAGCTCCTCGTAGGTCACCACCATCACGTTGGGGTCGTCCATCTTCCTGTCCCAGGCCACGGCGTGGTCGAAGTACGAGCCCCAGCCCACTGCGCAAACGACAACAACAAGCCGGCGTTCAGCGCCGGCCGACGGAGCTCACGAACGTCCGGGAGTGTCGAGTTCAGGGAGGCGCCGTGACGGCGGCGGCAGCGGCGGCGGCCTCGCTCTCACCGTCGCCGCTCAGGAAGTCGGCGCAGAAGGCGTCCCAGGACTGTCCGCCTCGCAGCACCGGGTTTTTGTTGCTGAAGTGGAAGTAAGACACCAGCGTGTCTTTGGGGTTCCTGAAGATCACCAACATCTGTGGAGGACAGCCAGGAGACGGGGCTGAAAGACGGACGGACAGAAGGGAGCCACCGGCTGTCTCCCTCCCACCAACGTCCAGGTCATAGAGCATCTTCCTCCCACGAAGTGACCCATACAGAGCTGACAGCTCAGCTAACACACACTGAGGACATGATGGAAGCTGCTTTCTCCCACTCGTTACCGCCTGTAGCCCTCCAGCTGAGCTTTACCTTGGTCTTCTTCTCATAGAAGGTGGACGGGATGTTGTCGGGGTGAAGGTGAGTCCCCATAAACCTCGGGGACGGCGCTGCGTCCATAGTCTGAGGGGACAAGAGTGCCGCTTGTCAGGTTTCTCAGCTTGAGTGCCTGCCCCCCCCCCCCCAACAGGACCCTCCCCGTGGTGTTTACACGACTGTCGGACTCTGATTTTGCTTCGGTTTGTCTGCGAGCTTCAAAGCGTCGCTGCTTTACAACGCCGTGACTCAGCAACAGTGTTTATCTCAGTGAGCCGACCTTTCACCTGGACACACACACACACACACACGCCGATGTCCGTCGGCGGCCGAGCACCTTCTGCACGTCGGGGCTCATGAACTCGATGAGCGGCTGCAGCGGTTTGCCGTGCTCCTTCTCGCCGGTGGCCTCCACCATGATCTTCCTCAGCACGCCCACCATCCAGTTAAAGCCTGCGGACACGAGACGGACGCGTGAGGCGGGCGGGACGCGAGGAGTCCGGACCGTCTCGGAGTTCAGCGTCGCGCTGTCACGCGTTCCATCGCTGCAGCTCGACTCTTTCAGCCTCGAATCTGAGCTGTTTCACCCAGAAACAGCAGCCCCCCCCCCCAATCAGGAAGTTGTTACAGGCCCCTTGGGGCTCCGCCCTCAGATAAGGAACTCATGAAGCTCCCAAAATGTGGCGTCTTACAGATCGCTAAACTCACTTTTTGTTATTTAACTTTGTCCCTTTGACACTTTTTGCTCCATAAACCATCAAAACTGCGAGTGCAGCGTCACTTTCGCCGGTGTGACGACACACCAGCAGGAAGTGCAATCGGAGGTCACGTCGGGACACGCTCAGCTTTCACGCGCTCTGTGAGCCGGCCGCCCCGAACGTCCAACCGTCCCCCGACACAAAGAGAAGTCGCACAGAGTTCACGTCTGCGTGCGCAGCCGCATTCCTGCCGCCGTCCGTCTGCAGCGGCTGCGCGGCGACACAAAGAGCCCAGAAGTTCCTAAACCTGAACTGCTTCTCTGCCAGGTGGGTTGAAGGTGACTGATTGCTTGCTCCTGCTGGCCGTCGGTGGGCGTGGCCTGGAGCGGCGCCCACACCATCGATTCGCTGACTCACCCGTGGAACTTTATTTTGAAACTTAGTGGGGAAACAGTGAAGCAGCAATCACTCACCTGCTAACAAGCTTCACCTCAGGTGGTCAACTTGAGCAGACTTTACCTGGCGAGACCTCCAGGACGCTTCCTGTTTGACCTGAGCTCGATCCCTTCCATCAGCGCTCTCCTCTCCTCTCCAGGTAGCTTGACTTAACTCGGCTGAACTCGTGTGACCTGGCTGGGTTTGCCGGTGGGCGGGGGGGGGGGTGTCGCCACTACTCACCACATTTGGGGTAAGCCACCAGCATGACGTCGTCGGGCCGCGCGGTGATGCTGTCCAGCGCCTTCAGGTTTTCCTCGGGACAGACCACCCGCGGGTACAGGACGCCCTTGTACCTGTACAGCTTCTCGTCCTCGCTCAGCTGCTTGGCCGTCTCGAAGGAGGACCGGATCATGGACTCTACCTTCTGGTCGCTCATCCTGAGGACTCCTTGGAACTTCACCTCCAACACTTCGATCTGCAGCTGCTCAGAGGAGCGAAGGACTGAGCTGCTGCTCCCGGAGGGAGGAGGAGTATGGAGGAGGTGGAGGAGGAGGCGGCACAGGCCCCTCCTCCTCTTCCTCCTCTTGTGTTTGTGTGTGTGCGCACACTGGGCATGTCAGTGGCCCTCCCATTAGAGCTCGAGTTGCAGAGTCTCTCAGGAAACAGATGTGTGTGTGGAGGGGGGGTCAACCGTGTAAACTGTGGGAAAACCAAGCTGAAAGGAGACGCTTGCGAGAGGAGACTTTGAAGGTACTTCCTGTTACAGAGGAGTTTTAACAGGGTTCACAACAAGTATATTTATTTTTTTATGCATTTTAATCGTGGATTTTATTCATCTTTTTGTTTTGTTCCCGTTGATCAACTATTTGGAAGTTTCTTCAGTTTCATTTTGTTTAATTTTTTCTTTGAAACTTCAGTCTGCACTCCTGGCCGGAGGGGGCGCTCGTGCGCCTTGAAGCTGTGATCAAAACAACAAGCCAAGCGTGCGTGGCGCATGCGCCCTGCGGGCTAAAGCGCCGGGGCTGCTGGGTAGCGGAGGTCCAACATGGCGATGGACGGAATGATGTCCACGTCCTCGGCCCTGTCCTACCACAACGTCGGGGACTTCTACCCCCGAAAGTTCGGCCCGAAGCCGGACGTGGTCCCGAGCGGGGTGACGGAGCGGAAGGTGGGGCCGCTGGACAAGCCGGACATGGTGTCCGTGGACGTGCTCAACATCAAGGATGCAGGTTTGTTATGCTAACAGGCTAGCGGCTAGCTACACGTCACCTGAACCGGCAAACCGGCTCGACCGGCGGCGGGTTGAGGTGTCGAACCGGTGTCCAGGCTCACCGGTGTTCACTGAACCGGTCGTCTCTCCGGTTTCCGGTGTCTCCATCCACCTGTCGTGCTCTTAACGGGTGTCCGGCGACCCGGTGGTCCCGCTCACTGACGTCAAGGTAACCTGCCAGTCGCTTATCTGTTAGCTGCGACTTTTTGTCGAGCGATTCCTCCCTTTGGTGTGTCAATCCTGATGTTTTGTCGTTCGACACGAGGCAAATCAAAGACCGGAAGAAGCACAAAAGCTCAGCTCGAACCTCAACAAAGCTCAGCTTAAACTCGGCTTTCGGAGGAGCTCAGATTTGCAGCTCCAGATGCGCTGCAGCACCCTGACTGACGCCACGCCCACTCTAACCAGCCACTGAGACCAGGGTCCGTCCGGAGGACCAGACGTGTCCGCCAGCGTCCCTCCAGGACGTCTGCCGGACGCAGCGTCACGTTGTTCTTCTGAGTCGAAGTGAACTGTTGCGTTCTGACGTGTGCGTCCTTCCACAGACGTCCCCGTGCACCGGAAGAAGCTGGAGCACGACACGTATGTCCTGGTGAGTTCACGCACTCACACGTTCACGCGTTCACACTGCAGCTCCTCAATGACAAAGCCGACATTTAAAGATGCTGTTTGGCCGGTTTAAGTGACGCCCTTTTTGGCCGTCAGGTGGCACCGGCGAGTCGCTCGAGTTTATAAAAGCTCCAGCCTCAGCTTTGTTGACTTTTCAGCCTGCAGGTCAGACGAGACTGACCGTTTGGTTGCCATGGTAACGCGAGGGAAGGTTTCCGTGCAGCTTCAGTTCAGTTTGTGTTCCAGTCGTAAAGAAAAGCTCAGATTTGATGCAGTGCAGCAACCTGCCGCTTGGTGTCACTGTCGGCTGCAGATTGTCTGGCCCGCTGATGAATGTTTAGTTCATGTCTTTATTTTATAAACTCTAACATAGAGAAATAAAAACAAACTTCAGTCATAGAGAATCATTTGTTGATGATGTGAAATGCGAAACTGTTTCGTTCAAAGGTGTCAAAGAATTGAGATGTTTTCCTTCGGACGATCTTGTCGGAAGTTTCCGGATTAAAGTTTGATTTGGAAACGCATTTGATTGTAATCTTCGGCCGCCGTGTTTGTTTGGCCTCGCAGGGCACCATCCACCCGTTCCGGCGGACGCACCGCTCCGTGGCGGCGAAGCTGCTGCAGGAGTTCAGGCTGGTCTCCTCCGACCGGCGGGTGAGTGCGGCGCTCGCCGGCACAATGGCTTCACTTTTTAATCCCGTTATGCCGTAATCTGGTTAGACGTCTTCATGCACAGTCAAACACAAACACCTCCGCTCATCCTGTTTGCAGTAAGCCTGCCAGGACCTTTAGGGACCTTTGAGGACCTTTGTGTGTCGCTCCCATCTGCCGCACTCGCAGGCTGCTTCGCCCGCTTTTGTCTGACGACGTCAAACGCGACCACAAAGAAAAGTCAAAGAGTGGAATGAAGTCGTGATGAACGCAAACAGTCTGCCTGACAGTTTAGCTGAGTGGCGGCGGCGGCGGCGGCGTGCAGCAGGACTCGTGTCGACACCCTCGTGGCTCACCGTCTCTGCGTCCTGCTGGGATCGCTTCACTTCTGAAGTCAGTGAGGCTGCTGTGGGCGGGGCTTCCTCGCCGTGTGGCCATCGAGTGCTCGGGGACGGCGCGCCGTGGTCCTCGTCGGGCGCCGCCGTCACCAGACGTCCTGTGAGAAGTAGGACAGGAACGTGAGGTCATCGGCAGAGGAAGGACGCGGCTGCGGGACAGGACGGCCGAGTCACAAAGCTCCTCAGACCGCTCGCAGGCCGCCGCCGCCGCCGCCGTTGCCACTCTCACAGCCGCCGCCGCCGCCGCCGTGGCGTCATTATGTAAGCAGGTTTATTTTGAGCAGAGAACACAGACGCCCCCGAGACACCGAGCCCGGCGGCTGGAGGAGCAGACGGGGGGACGTGGGGGGGGGGGGGGGGGCACGGGACGTGTTCAGGGTTAAAACGCCACCGAAGGCCCCGCTCGCCACGACTTTCAGCGTGGTCAGAGACGCACGTGCTCAGTTTGATGCAGCGACCTCTGCGTCACGCCTCCTCGCCGCCATGACAAACTTCTCCCCTCTGCTGCCCCGCGATGCGTCCTGGGGGGGGTCAAAGCAGCAGGGTGGCCAGACCGAGGACGGGGGTCCGCAGCTGTTTGGCAGATATGAGCAGCATAACAGGCAGACTTGCTGGTTTACAGCTGAGTTGCGGCAGTGAGATGGAAAGACAAAGACGGAGAGACGGACGGAGAGACGCCCGACCCCTGCTGTTCGTCTTAACCGGAGACCGAAGCGGCTCCTCGGCCTCTCTGAGGAGGATCTTTCCTCCCGATGTCACATGTGACATCAGCGCGGCCGCGGGACGGCGCCGCCGCCAGACGGCGCCGCCAGACACCTGAAGGGGGCAGCAGAGTGCTGCGGCGCTGCAGGCGTGCACGTGTGGGTGTACGTACATGAAGGGGGAGGGGGTGTTTGGGGCCGAGCGTTTGCTCTGTGTTTGCACACACACTCCTTCGTATACACACACACACACACACACACACAGAGTGCTGGCGAATGCTGTCACCAGACGCTGCAGCGCTGTCATAACACAGCACACCACAGTAATTGTAGATTTCACAGCACTCGGCGCTCCAACCACAGCGTATGAGCCAAACATGAAGTGACAGGCCGGCGCGCGCGCACACACACACACACACACACACAGACACACTGCTCGGGGGGTGAGTTTCGACTTCCCTCGCCCCCCCCCTCCCCCCTCCTCCTCCATTGAAAATTCTGCTGAACTTACATCCCGGCCGTAAAGCGAGAGCGCCGCTGGAATTACCAACAACCTTTAGATCTCCTTGTTTTGGTCATTCTGGCACAAACACACCGGGTGTGTGTGTTTACAAGCTCGCCGCAGCGGCCCAGCGAGCGACGAGCGCGCCGCCCGGGTCACCTTCGAGCAGCCCCCCCCGAAACCTCAGGGTAGACCCCCCCACACCTGAGTCCGCCGCCTTGCCCGGGTGTCCTCAGAGTCCTTCGGCTGCCAAAATGAGAGCTCCAATTCTCTCGTCGCAACCACGCCATCCGTCCGTCTGTCGCTTCAAATCCGAGTATCCGCAGCTTTTCTAGAGATATGAGAGGCAGAACAGAGGGAGGGACTCTGTACACAGTGAAGGAACGTCTTCCTAAGAATGAACTGCTGCTCTTCCAGGAAGCAGGAGCTCAGTGACATAGTCACCGATTGGAAACGCTCCATGTTGTGTGTCTGTGTGTGTTTCTGTGTGTGTGTGTTGGGCTGTGACCTGCAGGTTGAGCGGCTGTATTGTTGTCCTTTAAAGGCTTCTTGTTTGGTGTTTGTTGTGGTTTCCAGTCGTGGAGGATCCTGCTGTTCGGCGCCCTCAACCTGCTGTGTACCGGCTGTCTGCTGATGTGGTGCAGCTCCACCAACAGCATGGGTGAGCACACACACACACACACACACATGCAGCAGCGTGGATAGACACATGCGAGGCGACGCGCAGACTGACAGACGCACACGCCGTGACACGGGGACGTTAACAGGCTCAGATACCCGTCGACACACGCTAAACACAGATCGACAGCCACACAAAGGGATGCTGCAGACACACACACACACACCGTAGTACATGTGTGTTGCAGGAGTGTGTCGTCTCACCATGGGGGGTGCTCCTGTGTGTGTGTGTGTGTGTGGGGGGGGGGCTGCCTCAGTCAGAATGTGGCACTTTAAAGGGCATGTTGCAGAAACAGAGTCCTTCACAGCGCCTGTTTCCAGCCTGCGGCGTGACAACACTGAGAACACATCTGTCATAATGACAGACGCTGCGCCGCATCAACACAGCGCGCCGCGGCCACCGGACAGACCGCCACACACTCGGACTCTGACGGCAGCTGTCGAGGAAACCGTTCGGCGGGACGGCGCTTTCAAAATAAAAGTTTGCCGCTGTCCGTTTGGTCCCAAAGCTGGGACGTGTGAGGTCACGCTGTGTCATACCAAACGGCGGCGTGGCGGCCCAGATGTGCGCCGCGACGCCGTGTTTATGGTCAGCGCGGCTCCCGTGTGCCACCAACATCAACTCTTGTCATCGCTCAGGAAAAACGCCACCGCTAACAGAACAACACGCAACCTGATCGCAGCTCGGCCTGCAGATACTGCAGCGTCACACACACACACACACACGCACGCACGCACACACACTCGGGTGGCGTCGGGTGTCGCTCAGACAGGAAGCAGAGAACAGAGGTATCGAACTCACAGGAAGGTGACACCGCCGTCGATACGCTGCAGCAGACAGCGGGCGAGTCTCAATACTGTCAGTCAGCTCCTCCTGTGTACACACTCGCTGCTACACACTCACTCAGCTACACACACACACTGTGACACACACTAACTTTGTCACTCACACACACACACACACACTCCCGCACACACACACACAGCCTCTCCTGTAGATGTACAGATAGCATAAACAAGAACAGTCTTCTCGTCGTCTCATCGTGCCTTCCGGTCCGTTTCTTTCTGGTGTTTTCTGAACCAGGTGTTGTGTTGTTCCAGGGGGGGTTAGAGCGCCCCCTGGCGGAGTCCAACCACATTACACCTCCCCAAACGCTGTTGTTACATGATAGGATTTTATTGTGGAACCAAAACCAAAGCAGAGCGCTTCTCCTGCGCCAGACGGCTCTTTATTCATCCAGCAACCTTTGTTTCTGACACTCCTGTTCATTCGTCTGGTCATTGAGGGACCACTGGCCATGTGTTGGGAAAAGGCGTCCCCCCTGACCCCGCCCCCAGCCACCCACTCTGAAGCCACAGCAAACGAAGGCTGCGGCAGGGTTTCTGCCTCAGCTGAGGGGCCGTATGTGGTGATGAGCTGACTCCAGATCAGCCTCCACGTTGCTGCGTTTAGGCTCCAAAACGACACCTTTTGCGTTTTGTATCCAAGGGTTTTAACAGCAAGTTTCTGTGGTTCGTCTTTGTCATGCTGGTGTGTTGGAACGACATGTACATGAGCATCCCACGCCTCCAGAGCAATGCTGCCTTCAGTTCCAGTGAAGCATAAGGCACACACACACACACACACACTGACCCCCCTTTGCAAGTGTAATACCATGTTCTGGAGCAACGGCCACACTGAGACAAAGCCACATATGTGCCACATACAGGCTTCATATATGATGCAACACACACACACACACACACACACACACACACACACACACACACACACACACACACACACACACACTCTGTCCCCATTAGTTCATGACTAACGGCTTAACAGACATGTATGTGAACACATTAGTGCATGGATACACACACATCTCTGCACAATCTGGCCCCGTGTTCTCCTTTTGGCCTGTTTGCAAACACACGCACACACTCATGCACACACGCACACACACACACACACACACACACACACACAGAGTATGGAACATATACATGCTTTAGTGGACGCGGGAAGGCGGTTAACCCTCGAATGACCCGTGAAGCTGTTGACAGAGATAATCAGGCTGCTGCTTTTCTAGACACACTGTTCCTGATCTCATTTCCTGCGTGTGTGCGTTTGTGTGCGTTTGTGTGTGCGTGGCCTCAAACTGTGTTTGTCGCTGCTTTCTAAGAATAAAGTGTTGAAGGAATTCGCTGCTGAGGTCACTTTTGAATAGAACTTTATGAGCAGAGGATGGTCTCACAGAGGAGGCTACCTGCTAATGGACCCTCCTCCTCATTCCTGGGACCAGGATCCTGGTTTGAGCGCTTTTAGCTGGGAACTGTGCTGGAACCACAGAAGAAGAATACGAGTGCAGTGACTGAAGTCTCTGCCTGTCCGTGATTGTTCAGGTTGCTGGGGTTGAAATTGTTGCAGAGCTGCTGTCTCTCTAATTCCTTCTCACTGAGCCTACTGTGTGTGTGTGTGTGTGTGCGTGCGTGTGTGCGTGTGCTGTTTAAGCAGAGCTTTTGTTGCACTGTCGCTGAAACTCAATCTGATGATGATTCTACAGAAGTGTGTGTGTGTGTGTGTGTGTGTGTG
>JASSRZ010000014.1:598567-610760 GCA_032164315.1 Malacoctenus gilli | reverse complement strand
CCCCCCCCACGCCTCACCTTACTCACCTCCTCCTGCGCCTCCTCCTCCTCCTCTTCCTCCTTCTGTCTCGTCCCTCGGTCAGGGATGAATTTTAACGTTAAAATGTGGGCATGAAGTCGCTCCGAGCTGCTGAGTGTTCACAGCTGTTCCACAGGTAGCAGGAGCAGAGCAGCGGCGTCGCCATGGTAACTCCCGCGATGGGAGCCCTGCCTTTGGATCCGCCCCCCTGCTCCGTCTCTTCCTGAGGTGCGTTTCCCTCCGTCGGAACGCCGCCGCCACCGCCGCTTCAGAAGTCGCTTCTCGGCCTCCGTTGGAAAATAAACGCGTGTGATGACGGACGGACGGAGTTCAGCATCCAACACGCCGAGCCGCTGCACCTCCTTATCGCCGCTCCTCCTCCTCCTCCTCCTCCTCAAGGGACAGAGGGGAGACGTAGGTCCAGCGCCCCCCCGCCGCTGCTCGGCGGCTCCGGTTTCCAGGAAGGACGGTGTGAAATGTCTGCGCCGGCCTTCCGCCGCAAACTGACAGGCGCTCCCTGACTGGCAGCTCCGCAAGCGGGACAGGAAGCTGGCGTGGCGCGGCGCGGAGCGGCGCGGAGCGGGCGGCGGCCGCAGGTCAGCGAGCGGGAGGCTTCGGAAACCAGAGGCGCTTTGATTCCACGCTGAAAGGTTCCTGGTTCCTCTGATTGATGGTTCCTCTGCTGCCTCCCGGGCCAAAAGTTTAGCAGGCCGAGAAACGGTCGAAGCTGCGGCAGCAGCAGCAGCAGCGTTACTGTGTGTGTGTGTGTGTGCGTGTGTGTGTGTGTGTGCGCGTGTGTGTGCGCTCGCACCTCTCAAGTCAGCGCTGGCTCCTCAGGTTTGATGCAGACACACTCTGACAGGAGCGACCTGAGGCTGAGACGACTGCAAACACGCACACACACACACACACGCACACGCACACACACACACGCACACACACTCTGGATCCTGGCAGTCACTTCCTGTTCCCGCCCACTGAACCTCCGTCTGACCCTGAAACGTGTCTGCACGCGTCTGTGATGATTTACCTGGAGTTTAGTTCACACATAGACAACCTGCCCCACAACAGAGGGAGGCCGGCAGTAAACAGGAGTTCGGCGTAACGGGAACCTTCCATACAGCTGAAGCTGGCGTCCCCAGTTGTCTCAGAAGCGGGACAAAGACGAGAGGGACAGGTTGGTGTGTGTGTGTGTTGTGTGCTTCTCTCTTGCCAGTGCGACCCCTGGTGGACAACTGATGGACTCAAACCGGCTCACAGGAAGAAGACAGGAAGTGCAGACCTTCAAAACAAAGGCGGGTGTTATTCCTGATGTGGCCACTGGGAGCAGAAGCGACACAGTGGGGACGGACCTCATGCTAATGCTAATGCTGATGTCGGCAAGGAATCTGTTTTCTTGCCTGTTGATTTGTTGGTTTGTTTGTGGTCGAAACCAGAGAAGAAACTGATGGAGACAAGCTGGAGGAGGAGGAGGAGGAAGAGGAGGAGGGGGAGGAAGAGGAGGAGGAGGAGGGGGAGGAGGGGGAGGAGGGGGAGGAGGAGGAGAGTCTCCATTACATAAGCCTTTAAAAGCAGAGGATTTAGGATTAGCAGAGTGCCGGGATGAGCCTCACAGTGTGTGTGTGTGTGTGTGTGTGTGTGTGTGTGTGTGTGTGTGTGTGTGTGTGTGTGCTCCAGCTCCGGGCTCATCACAGCATTGACACCACAGCTGGTTGAGCCGGGTTGCTGCTAATGCTCATCGCTGCTGCTTGTCTCCGCACTGCGAATGCAAAAGCAGGAAGCTGTGTCCGTAAGTGTCCGTTTGAGTCACCGGGCGCCCAATAGGAGCAAAGGGGGGGCGGAGTCTGACTGCAGGGGGCGCTGGCGCTGCTCGCCACCACTTCGGCAGCGTCAACCCGACACGTTGCTGTTTCACCGAACTCCTGTTGACTGCAGCAGGGACCCAACCGTCCCCATCCAGCCGCTTCCTCCACCTGAGACACGAAAGACCAAAGTCCCGGATTAGCGTCCAGTTCGGTGACAACTGACCCTGGACCAGCGTCACTCTGAACCGTCTCCGGCGCACTCGGACCAGTTTGACCCGAAGGCTCAAATCCGATTTAAAGTATCCGAAGCGTTCAGCCGACGCACGCGCAGACATGACGTCACGTCAACAGGCCCCAGAATTACGAAGGAAAATGATCAGCGAACATTAAACAGCGACGAGTCATTCTGTGTGTGTGTGTGTGTGTGTGTGTGTGTCCGTTGAACGTTTTTTTCTCGTCTCACGTTTCGCTGCAAAGATCCGAACAAAAAACAATTAATTTGACACTCGATGATGTATTTAAAGGTTTATTCTGAAACAGATTCGATGTTCGATTCTTCTGCGATCAGCTGAGGGTTTCGTGTTTTTCTTGAGCGCGCAAAACGATCCGTCGCAGCTTGTTTGTCCGAAACGGTCCGATATTAAATGTACTTCCTGAATTCTTCCTGCAGCGCTTCGCACAAATAAACATTTGTCGGAAAATCTTTGAAATCGTTTTGACCGGAAACGCCTCGAAAAATAAAAGTCGTTTTGTGAAAATCGGCAGTTGGTTCAGTCGGAGGCCGATCGGAGGCGGCGGCGGCAGCAGCAGTCAGGCTGGAGGCCGTTCAAGGCTCCGACTGAAGCCCTCAACACACACACACACACACATACACACACACACACACACACACACACACACACACGGAGACGTTCAACGAAACACGAACAGAGAGAGAGAAAGAATGAGGGAAAATGTTTTAACGTCTGGAATAAAAAAGGAAACAGAAAAAACCGAAAATGTCTCCAAAGGAATAAAACGAAAATCACGAAAAAAATAATAAAATAAAAAAAAAAAATTAAATTGTGGCGAAAATGTGAAGTAATAAAAATAAAACGGATCAAATCCCGGAAAAAATAAATGCGGAAGAAAAATAGAAAAAAAGCCTGTTTTAAAACAGAAAAAAATTCCAGTGATGAAAATGGTTTCAAATAAAAATATGATTTTTTTTTTTAGAAAAACTGAAAAACATGAAAGAAAAAACACGACTTTTGTTTTGAAAAATTGTTTTGGAAAAAAATGAATTCTGAAAATTTTAGGAAAAAAATAAAAATCAACAAAACATTTAAAATAAATAAAAACAAACTCGAAAAAACCTCGAAAACCCGCAAAAACGCAAAACAGACAATTGTTTTGATGAACCGACTTTTTTCTCTCCGAACAAACTTTGGTGTTAAATCCCAGCGTTTCCTGCCGGAACATCAGCGCGGTGAGGCGGACACCGGAGCACCGGGAGGCTCCGCTGAGCGCGCCAAGCCGGGACAGAGCCGGAGCGCGCACGGGGGCGCGCACGCTGCCTTTCTCCCTCTCTCTCTCTCTCTCTTTCTTTCTCTCTCTTTCTCCTGCACGTGTGTGTGTGTGTGTGTGTGTGTGTGTATGTGTGTGTCGCCCCACACGCTTCCTTCGCCGCGCGCCTCTTTAACATATTCACGCCAACGTCACCGGCTGAAGGTGGACCAGTCGGCGGGGCCGCGCGTATAAAGCGCCCCGCAGCCCGAGCACCGCAGCGCACCGCAGCGCACCGCAGACGAGGAGCAGTCTCAGGCGCCCGCAGCGGAGCAGGAGCAGGAGCAGGAGCAGGAGGCGGAGGAAGGCTCACCTCAGCCCGCACGCGTTCGTCGGCGGCCGCGCGGAGGACACGCAGCCCGGAGGTGAGACTCGGCTCCGCGCGCGAGACGCCAACTGGGGTTCCGGAGGCGCAGAGGAGGAGGAGGACGCCGCCGCCGCGGCTCCGCAGCTCCGCGGCGGCGGCGGCGTCCTCCTCCTCCTCCTCCTCCTCCTCCTCCTCCAGCCTGCTCCTTTCAAGGCTGATTTATTGGCGCAGCGCAGCCGCCCGGGGGGCGGCGGAGCCCCCCTGAACTGTACCTATAAAGGCGCACAGCTAATAGGCAAGCCGGCGCACGCCGACCTGTAAAACTATTTGGAATAGCTGACAGCGCGGCGCGCCGCGGCGCAGCGGGACTTTCCTGCTCCAGCCGGGACCCGCGCGCCGCGGCGGATGGAGGCACCGGGACGCCTGCGTGCGTGAATCTCAACCCGTCCGTGCGTCATGACATGTCTGTGCGTGCGTACGTGCGTGCGTGCGGGTGTTGTGAGGTTCGTGTGCCCGGATTTGTGTGCGTCGCGGCGCAGAAACCGCGAAGGTCTCTTGAAACGGAGCTTTTTCCTCCAAAACAGACTGAAACGGGAGCGTAAATGTGGATGTTCCGCAGGTGTTTGCGTCCCTCGGTGCAGACTTGCAGGATCAACATTTAAACAGACTGCTTCCCAGCGAACTTCTGTCTCCACTTGGACGCAGCAACAAAGAAAGTTCCACTGGAGCGGCGGCGCTTCACTTCAGGGGCCCCAGCGAAACGTTTCAACGTTTCACCTTGATGTTTGCGTGAATGTGTGCAACTCAGTGCGTGCGCGTGCCTCGGTGAACTCCTGACTGCCTGCTGCGCGCGCGCGTAAGGCGCAGAAGCGCGTCAAAGTGCCGCTTTGTGCGCGAAGTTTCCGCTCCTGCAGCGACAGATTTGTAGGTAGCAACACGATGGTTATCTCCCTCAGTCTAGACTGGCAGGCTCATTCATGTCGGGCCTTTGTTGTCGCCGAGCATCCGTCCTGTAAACAAACAACACCAGCGGCGGCCACAAACAGCCAGAGGTGAAGGAGTGAAGGCGGTGGGTCAGTGAGCTGGAGGGAGCCTGTTCATGTGTTCATCGCGTTCCATCGATCGAATTGCTTTCTTTTATCAGCTGTTTGACTGGACATCTGTCTGTCTGTCTGTCCCCCCTCTGTCCCCGTCTCCTCTCCGCCAGCTTGTGGAGGACGTCTGCAGCCGCCGGACTCGCCGCGCTCTCTCTCGCTCTCTCTCTCTCGGCGGGACGCAGGTGGATGCCGGCCGGCGGAGGGGATGTTCCCGCTGGCCCAGTTCGGGGCGCTGTCGGCCTTGGCCGCCGCGCTCGCCTCCGTGCTGCTGGCGCTGCTGCTGCTGGCGCTGACGCGGCAGCTGTGGAGCCTCCGCTGGAGCCTGACGCGCGACAAGCAGAGCCGCCTGCCGCTGCCGCGGGGCTCCATGGGCTGGCCGCTGGTCGGGGAGACCTTCCACTGGCTCTTCCAGGTGAGACGCGCGGCCCGGTCCCGCGGATGCTGCGGCGCGGGAGCGCGCGGCGGCCCTTCGCGCGACGAGTGTGAACGGCTCTGACGGCGCGGCTGCTGCTCCTGCTGAGGAATGCGCCTCATCCATTCACCCAGTCATCCATTCACACCCGAACCCGTCACAGAGCAGCGCGTTCTCGCGAAATTAAAAAAAAAACCAACCCTTTCGCGCGGCTGCGCGCACGAAACCCGCGCCCAGCAGCAGCAGCATGGGGCTCACACCCGCCCCCCGGGCGCTGTGACCCCCCCCCTCCTTCCTTTACAGCAGAAGGGAACCTAAAAGTCCCCCTTTTCCTCCCTCAGGGCTCCAACTTCCACATCTCGCGCCGGCGGCGCCACGGGAACGTGTTTAAGACGCACCTGCTGGGGAAGCCGGTGGTGCGCGTGACCGGCGCCGACAACATCCGCAAGATCCTGCTGGGGGAGCACAGCCTGGTGTGCACGCAGTGGCCGCAGAGCACGCGCATCATCCTGGGGCCCAACACGCTGGTCAACTCCATCGGAGAGCTGCACAAGACCAAGAGGAAGGTGAGGGGGGGAGGGGCTTAATGCTGGTGGGAGGAACATGCTCTAAGACCTCTGAAAAGGTACCTTCCTGGTCCCGCGATCCTCCCAGGAGCGGCTGCGGTCGCCGCCCTGTTTAGCGAGCGCTTGGTCGCAGGCGTCGCCGCCGCAGCCGCCGCCGCAGCCGCCGCGTCGGGGGCCGTAACCTTTACGACCGCCGTCTGCTCCCTCGCCCGTCAGATCCTGGCCAGAGTGTTCAGCCGCGGCGCCCTGGAGTCCTACCTGCCCCGGCTGCAGGCCGTGGTCAAGTCTGAAATCGCCAAGTGGTGCGCCGAGCCGGGCGCCGTGGACGTGTACGCCGCCGCCAGGGCGCTGACCTTCCGCGTCGCCGTGGGCGTGCTGCTGGGCCTGCGCCTGGACGAGGAGCGCCTCGCCTACCTGGCCGGCATCTTCGAGCAGCTGATGAACAACCTGTTCTCGCTGCCCATCGACGCGCCGCTCAGCGGGCTGCGGAAGGTGAGAGCGCCGCGGCGGGACGGTGGGCGGCGTCTCGGCGCCGTCCCTCAGACCCTCACGCGGGTGGCCTTTGTGTCCAGGGCATCAAGGCCAGAGAGATCCTGCACGCCAACATGGAGAAGATCATCGAGGAGAAGATGGAGCGCCAGCAGGTGGAGGCGGAGTTTCAGGACGCCTTCGACTACATCCTGTCCGGCGCCAAGGAGCACGGCCAGCAGCTCAGCATCCAGGAGCTCAAGGTACCGGCAGCGCCAGCAGGGGGCGGCGCACGGGGGGAGGGGGCGGGGTTTCTGGGTGACGGCGGCGGGAATTGAACCGGCGTCCGCTGAGCGAGTCAGCTGTGAACTCTGCGGCGTGCGTGCGTCCTTCCCGCAGGAGACGGCGGTGGAGCTCATCTTCGCCGCTCACTCCACCACCGCCAGCGCCTCCACCTCGCTGGTGCTGCAGCTGCTGCGCCACCCGGCCGTGGTGGAGCGGGCGCGGGCCGAGCTGGACGCCGAGCTGGACGGCGAGCCGGACGGCGAGCTGGACGCCGGCGCTGCGGGGGAGGACGCGCTGGAGAGCAGCTGCCTGCTGGCGCGCTGCCGCCGCGTCCCGCCGCTGAGCCTGGACGCGCTGAGCCGCCTGCGCTACGTGGACTGCGTGGTCAAGGAGGTGCTGCGCTTCCTGCCGCCCGTCTCCGGGGGTTACCGGACCGCCCTGCAGACCTTCGAGCTGGACGTGAGTGCCACACACAGAGACGGACACACACGGAGACACAAAAAAAGTCAAAAATTCCATTAAAATACGATTGCAATTTAAAAGACTTTATTTTGAAAAACATTCACTGGATCCGAGTCGCTGCAGAGCCCGTCGCTGCAGTACCTCCTGCTGCCTGCAGGCGGTTCGCCAGCAGGGGGCGCCTCTGAGCCGAACACGCGTGAACGGCGACGTCTTCGCTTCGCCTTCTTGCGAGAAGGAGGGAAGTCGCTGGGCGGCCCCGCGCTGCGATTGGCCGAGGCCTCTCCTGGGAAAGTGCCCCGGCGCGGCCCCCCCCCCCCCCTCGCGTCCCGAGACGACCCCGCCGCGGCCTCGCCGTGCCCCCAATTTGCTGCGTTCACTCGCGAAAGGGACAAGTGGAGTCTGAAGTGATCGCAGAGGAATCCCGGGAAACGGCCGGAGCGCCGCGCCACTTTCTGCACCTTTTTTTCTCACGCGTGCGGCCGAAACGCAATTATGTCCGTTCGCTCCGCTGGATCGCCGCCGCCGCCGCCGCCGCCGCGCTGATAATTGGGACGAGGAGGAAGAGGAGCGGGTGAACGGATGAAGGGATGAAGGGGTGTTTTTACCGACACACGTGCTCGCGTTCGGTCACATGTCGCAAACCAATAGGTGAAGTTCAAACACGCTTGTGTTTTCAGCCGTTCCAGCTGTTTATTCACGAGGCCGGCGGCAGGAAGTCCCCGGTGAGACTTTCAGAGTAAAAGCTCCCTCTGTCCTCTCTGCAGGGCTACCAGATCCCCAAAGGCTGGAGCGTCATGTACAGCATCCGGGACACCCACGAGACGGCCGCCGTCTTCCAGAGTCCCGAGCTCTTCGACCCCGAGCGCTTCGGGCCGGGCCGCGAGGAGAGCCGCGCCTCGCGCTTCAGCTACGTGCCGTTCGGCGGCGGCGTGCGGAGCTGCGTGGGCCGCGAGCTGGCGCACATCATCCTGAAGACTCTGGCGGTGGAGCTGATCGGCACGTGCACGTGGACGCTGGACACCCAGGACTTCCCCAAGATGCAGACCGTGCCCATCGTGCACCCCGTCAACGGGCTGCACGTGCGCTTCACCAGCGACCGCCCGCCGCCGCCGTCGCCGCCGCAGGACTGACGGCAGGGGAAGCACCTCCCCCAGGGGCGGTGACTCCCGACGGACTTCCTGTTGCAGCTGCGGGGCTGGCGGTGACTTCCTGTCCCGCCCCTGCAGCTTCCTGCCGTTTGACCAGAATCCACCAATCCGCTCCGGAAGGGGCCACGAAACCGTGACGACGGCGCCCGTCGAAGCTGGTGTCAAATTACAGCGAGCGCCACGGCGAGGAAAACTCAGGCCGACGACGCTGGTGTCAAACCACCAGAAGCGCTGCAGCGCGTCGGATCACGCGTCCGCCTCGAGGGGAGGAACTTCCCCCGGCGCTCTGCTACTTCCTGTCTGCTCCCCGGACAGGAACAGTTCAACAACCCTAACTCTTTCCAATCCGATCTGCAACCCCCGCCCCCTCAGCAGAGCCCCGCCCCTCTGAAGTGCCTCCGAGCAGGGCAGCGGCGGCCTGGAGAAGAACCTGACCGCAGGTTCCCGTCCTGGGAGCAGCAGGAAGGTCACAGTGGAACTTGCACTCGATTGTTTTTGGACTCGTTGGTTCCACATTCGGGAAGAGACGGGAACATTAAAGACTGTGTTCAAGCCGCTTTCCTTCCTTTATGAATGTCACCCGTATACCGACCGCGTATCATGTGTATCAAATGAAGTAGCGTTATGAATAAGCTGTATTTAAAGGCAGACGCGTCGTACCTGTCGGACTTTATGCGTAACACTTTATTAGATAGAGACACTAACCTGTGCAGGAGCGGCCAGAGGAACCTGCTGACGACGACGATGATGATGATGATGATGGTGATGGTGATGATGACGATGATGATGGTCTGCTGGCTGTGCTGTGAATCGTCCGGCCGCTCGGTGGAAGGAGGAAGCACTTTGTCTGTAAACGTTTGTAGCGACGATGGCGAGTAAAGAGGAAGATGATGAAGCCGAAGGTCTCCTGCCGTCAGTTCCTCCCTTCGGAAAGAAAGTACTCGCATTACTGCACATACTGAGCGACGAGTACGTTTGTAGTACTTCATCGTGTCCCTCCCATAAACTACAACGCACTACCACCACACAGACAGAGAGGCTAACTGCTAATGCGAATGCTGACGCTTCCTTCAACAAGTTGAGTTTTTTCTTCATTCATTCAAACATCTGTGCCAATGCTGAAGCAAAAGAAAGAGAAAGAAAGTCCCAATGCTGAAGCAAACTGCCACATCTGCCCTGCTAATGCTAATGCTGACAACAAGAACCTCAGTGAGCTGAACACAGAGAAATCAGCTCGTTTGAAGGCCAACTGTGTTTGTTTGAGCTGGACAGCAGCCTTTACTAATGCTAACAGCCGACTGGATCCCTTCGTGTCCATATTTCCCATGATCCTCGGCGGCTGGAACGCCAGTGGGGAGGAGGGAGGGGGGCGGTCCGAGGAGACAAGACCCCAGAAACACGAGGACACCGAACCAACGCTGCCAACGCCGACTGCTCGCTCTCGAAGCGTGGACCGTCACGTCCTCGTGCTCGCTTCGGACCAAGTGAGGTCACCGCCGGGGTCGGCGGGCGGCTCCGCCCCCCCCCGCCGGACCGCCCTGGTTGAAGGGGGGGGGGCGGCCAATGGGCCCCAAACAGGCCGGCCTAATTATGTCCGCTGCAGGGACCCGTAGCGCTGCCAAGGTCGTTATCTGATGGACGCTCCGCCGCTGTGAACTTGGCGACGTTTTGAACCGGGGTTCACTGCGGTGCCACCGCCTGCACAGGTCAGTGACCGGTCAGCTGATGAGGACCGAGCCTGGGAACCGGGTGGGGAGGGAGGGGGGGCGTGGGGGTGTGGGGGGGGGGCACAACACACACTGTGTGCCCTGGGAGAGAACGGCGGCGGCGGCGGCTCTGGGAGGAAGATGCTCTAGCTTTTAGGGGGAGCTGATTGCAGGCTGCGAACGCTGCTCACAGCCACAGCGGGCACAGCGTAATGGTTCCAACGTGTACTTCCCTTTCACGCCGAGAAGGGCTGCACGACACAGCTTAAGCCCCGCCCCCCTCGTTATTTGTGTGTTTTCTGGTTCAGAGGAAGTTCTCGGCACGATAAGGGCGAGAAGCAATCTGCGAAAGCGGGAGAACCGCAGGGTCAGATGGTGACGTGGATAACCAGTGTGTGTGTGTGTGTGTGTGTGTGTGTGTGTGTGTGTGTGTGTGTGCGCGAAGCTTCACCTCCACCGGACTGGCCGCTGTGTCATGTTCTGCCTGCACATCCCACAGATGCTCCTGAAGGACAGAAGCGGCGGCGATGACGTGTCGCCGTGACGACACAGTCAGACAACAAGCCTGCAGGAAGGAACAGCGATGCTGCGTGCTCGCACCAGGAGCATGAGCGTTAGCAGGAGGAGGAGCAGCAGTAGGGACGTACAGCAGATAATTACTGGCTTTGTCAGACAACATCTGTTATGTCGGCATTCCAGCCGTCAGCCCGAAGGAAGCTGAGCGGTGGAACCGCCTGCGCCGCGCCGCGAAGGGACGCGTCCACCTGCGGCGGCGAGCGGCCGCGGAGGCTCCGGCCAGGTCACAGGTTCGACTCCCCGGCCGGCGTGGCCTCGAACGACAGACCGGACGCCTCGGGGCGACCTTGACCTCAGACCGCGTCGCCGGGACGCCCCGGTGCGCCCGGGTCCGACACAACCGCACCGCGCCGGCCCAAGTGGGCGGAGCTCACGGTGACCGCGTGCAGGCGTCCACATACCTCAGAACAGTTCAAGAGTTCATTTATTCGTGAACTCTGTCGGGGCGCCACACCCAGACCGCCGCATGCAACGCTGCTGGCTGCCTGCGTGTGTGTGTGTGTGTGTGTGTGAGACAGGTGTTTGCACTTATTCTGCATGATTAGGCTGGCAGTGGGCGTGGCCACCACTGTGACTGACAGCTCCCAGATTTCTCGCCTCATTACGCCGCGTTCGTCAAACGGAACGAGCAGAATCCGCTCAGCCGCGGTCACGCTAACGTTGCCCAACGCAACACGCCGGCAGACAGAGGAGCATCCTCAGTCATCAGCATTAGCAGCCTGAAGCGGCACCACATCCAATTGACGGGTAAAAAGCAACAGCTGACCAGGGAGTCGGCCATCTTTGTAGTCCAGAGGAAATGTCTCACACAGTTACACACTAACACAGTGTGTGTGTGGGGGATAATCTGTGTCTACACACACACACAGACACACACAGACACACACAGGGCTGCATTCCTGTTGGGAGGTTTGTGTTGTTTGCTGCGGCGCGGCGCTGCGCGGCTGTCTGGGCTCCCGGCCTGTGAATCCAAACATGGCGGGGGTCAGGACCTCGGCGTGTTTGTGCAGCGCGGCGATAGGTGTCACCGCGGCGGGCATCACTGGCTCCGGAATGACAACAGGCTCCGGCTGAGTGTTGTTCCGGATAATTTGCTGGTGTTTTTCCCAAAGCCCACAACAAGGGCCGGTTAACTGGAGCAGCGCTCCGCTGTTTTAGCCGCCGCGCTTTGCGCCCCGCCTGTTGTCGTTTCCCTCGCGGAATTGAACAGGCCCCGCCCCCCGCCCCCGACCGTGACCCAATGGCCTTTCATCGCCGCGCCGCGATCGGCTGGAACCGAAAAAAAACCTCCCAGGTTGAAGGTCGGATCCAGGTGAGCTCCGGAGCTCTGAGCCGCTAGGGACCCAGGGACGGGAAGAGGGGCGTCGCCGTGGCAACCTGAAGGCGGGACGCACCCGGGACGAGGCTCAGGTTCACCTCAGACCCGCGCGAGCGCAAAGACTCCAGTCTCGCCGCCGTGGGACCAGTCTGGGACCGGTGAGGAACCGGTTCCCGGCCCGAGGAGTTCCCGGCCATGACCCACCGTCTCATTGGACGAGGGACGCCGAGCGGAGCGCCTCGGACCTCGCGGCGGACGGGCTGACCTGCGGCTGTGCTGCCGGCGCGTCCGTCTGTCCCCGCTGTGAAAGCAGAGCGTCCCGCCTGTGTCTCTTTGTGCCAGTGTTGTTGCTGGGTGCAGTGACCTGAGGTTCCCCTCGCCGTTGCCGGCAGGATCAACACCTCTGTGAGCAACAAGTGGTCACAGAGACCCTCGGGGGGGGGGGGGGGGGGGGTTCCCGCGGGGCCAGGGGGCGCGGCC
>JASSRZ010000014.1:557977-579472 GCA_032164315.1 Malacoctenus gilli | reverse complement strand
GAAGAAGAAGAAGAAGAAGAAGAAGAAGAAGAAGAAGAAGAAGAAGAAGAAGAAGAAGAAGAAGAGGAGGAGGAGGAGGAGGAAGAGGATGCCTAACAAGTAACAAAATGTAAAATAAAAAAAAACCAGTGAAACTTTGTGTTGTTTCTTAGTTGATCATAATGAACAAACCATTTTTGTGGAACACATTTAAAAGAGACCAATATGTCGCAGCTGGATCTGTTTGGCTTTGAGACTCAAACAGTCACTGAACGGAGGCAGAGATGGAGGAAAACAGGAGCTGACTGGAGGTCAAAGGTCCGATGACGTAACCATAATCTGGATCATCGCGAAATTCCGGATTAATCTGCGATGGGGATTTAATCCTCTGTGGTGCGTTCAGGGACCTGTGAGGAGGAGCACTGAGTTCATCAGCTGGAGGCCAGCAGGGGTCCATCACGGGCCTCCGACCAGCTGAGCCAACAAGGGGGGGGTGGGGGGGTGGAGGAGGGGGGCGGGGCGCAGGCCTCCAGCCGTGGAGCCCTCTCTGCGGTCACGCCCCTTCCAGTTGGCAGCCAGCCAGGTGCCGTCGCAGCTGATTGGCCAGCGGAGATTCTGGCTGCCTCCTGATTGGCCCGTCTGCGCACCACATGATCGCGTATGTAAATGCGGAGCAGCAGCGCATTAAATGTGTGCGTGCGGAGCTGCGCGGCGGCACTGAGAGCAGGAAGAGTCCGAGAGGCGGCGGACCGACGGCGGCATGCGCGGCTAAGAAGACGCAGGTCCGCACCGCACCGCACCGCACCGCACCGCAGCGACACGCACCACACCGTCCCGCAGCGCGGAGCCCCGCCACTTCCTCCCTCCTCGGTCCTCCTCGGAGCGGCTCCTGACCGTCCATGAGTGCTGCCAGGTGAGCTTCCGGCGGCGCTTCTGCGACGTGAAGTGCGTCACTTCTTCATTCGGAGGCTCCGCCGAGTTCGCGGAACCTTTGCGGGACTTTTGGGGCCGCGGAAGGTTCTCGGAGTCCAAACGGTTGACGAGGCTTGAACTCGGTCAGCTGAGCTGCGGAGTTTAACCCTTTCAAAGCTTCGACTCGACGTTGTGGAACTTAAAAAGTTCCTCAGAGTTCAGATTGTTTCAGGAACTCTCCAAAAATCCACTCAACGGTTTTTTAATGTAACTTTAGGAGTCAAAAAAACCTGCGACTTACTGCTGGAACTGTCTCTAATGAGGAGCTCCGAACTAATCTCTGCGCAACGTCACGAGAGGCTGTTAATCCCTCCAAATGTCCCGTCAAATTAATGGGATATTTTCAAAATAAGAGCCCTGCTGACGCAAAGAAAAGTGCAACGTTGTGTTTTCTGGAAGGTCTCCATATGGGAGAGTCCTGATCAGAGGTGCAGCAAAGGGTAAAAGGTGAACTGACGGCGCTCTCCCCCCCTCCCCCCTCCTCCCCCACAGCGTGCTCTCCTTCAGCCCCTCAGCGATGCCCGGCCCAGTCATGCCGATGGACGTGGCCATGCGATTCTACATCAGCCACTCGCCGCCCCCCCTGCGGGGCTTCCTCAGCTCCTACGAGGACCTGCAGCGGGCCAAGAACCGGGCCAACCAGGCCGCCACCGCTGCCGCCGCCCACAACCCGCCGCTCTACAAGCCGCTGCGGCCCTGCCTGAGCAGCGGCGGCGGCGGCGGCTGCGTGGGCTGGAGCGCCGGCAAGAAGAAGCGAGTGGTGTTCGCCGACACCAAGGGCATGTCGCTGACCGCCGTCCACGTCTTCTCCAAGTTCGACGACGAGCCGCGGTGCGGCCAGGCGGCGGCGGCGGCGGAGGAGCTGCAGTTCGACCTGACCGACCTGGAAGCCGCCACCATGGACCTGAAGATCAGCTCGGCGCGCCGCCTGGAGCTGGACTTCAAGCAGCCGTCCGCCGACTACCTGGACTTCCGGAACCGGCTCATCCGCAACTCGGTGTGCCTGGAGAACTGCTCGCTGCAGGAGCGCTCGCTCACCGGCACCGTCAAGGTGCGCAACATCGGCTTCGAGAAGGCGGTGCAGGTGCGCGTCACCTTCGACTCGTGGCTCAGCTTCACCGACGTCGACTGCACCTTCATGAACAACGTGTACGGCTGCCAGGACACCGACACCTTCGCCTTCGTCCTGGACCTGCCCGCCGCCTCCGCCGCCGCGCCGCCGCAGCACCGCGTGGAGTTCTGCATCTGCTTCCGGGTCGGGGACCAGACCTTCTGGGACAATAACGACGGCAAGAACTACGTCCTCAAGCACGTGGGCTGGAGCGGCGAGGACCTGAGCCCCTCGCCGCCCCCCGCCGCCTCCCAGCCGCACAAGAAGGCCTCCGAGCAGAAGGGCGGCGGCATGAAGGTGCTGGAGCTGGACTTCGACCAGTTCGGCAGCCCCCGCATGTCCAGCGGACTCTTCCCGGGCTGGCAGAGCTGGGGGCAGATCGACACCGCCGTGCCTTACTGGTGAGGAGGCGGGCGCTCGCTCGCCGCCACAGGAAGTCTACAGACGGGAGCGGGACGGTTTGTTGTAAACTGAAGTGCCTTCTCATTGGGGGGGGGGCTCCGCCCTCCTGCTCCGTAGCCAGCAGCTCACCTCAGTCGAAAGTTTCCTTTGATGTCGGGGTCCATCGGGCCCGTTAACCCCCCCCCCCTCCCCCTCACCCCCGTGCCTTCATTTGGGACAGTCCGCCTCGGCTGTGCCCCCCCCCCCCAAGGCCCCAATGGTTCGATCTGCACTGACTGACTGAGACGTCTCCCCCCCCCCCCGAGGGGACGCCTGCGACCAGGACTCCTTCATATTGAAGGGACAGCACAGGGAGTGTGCCGCCACGCCCCCTCCCCCCCCCCCCTCCCCCCCGCCTGCTTGGTTTCTCCACCCGTGAAATAAAAAACACACTAAAGTTTCTGCACCTTCAGCTGAGAGCCGACAGACTGATCGAGTTCCCTTCAAGCAGCCCCTCCCCCCTCCGCCCCCCCCCTCCCCTTGCACATGTTTGTCTTTGTGAAAAAAAATGACTTTTATTGAGTTTGTTTGGAGGCGCAATAAAGGAACTGGGCTGCTATAAACAGGAAGTGATGTATCGAGAGGACCTGGCACGTGATTGGTCGCCCTGGAGCGGAGAGGAAGCGGTGAGGAAATGTGAGCGCTTCTCGTAAGTGGACGGCGAGAAAGGAGGCGTCGGCGTGGTAACGATGTGAGAGTTCTGAGCGCCAGCTGCAAGCTTTTATCCTGCTGTTTCAGAATGTTGATGATGATGATGATGATGATGATGATGATTTGTCACTGTGAAGGAAAAGGTTGTGTTTCACTTGAAGGTGCCGGCGAGCACCGAGTCGCTTCTGGTTCTCTGAATAAATTTGTATATTTGTGTTAAAAAAAACCACTTCGTCCCGACTCCTTTCTGTTTGTTTCCTCGTCTTTTTAACTCAATTTAAACTTTATCGACCTTTTTCTCTTTGCTAAGTTGAACGTCAACATTATCATTCTCCTCCTACTTTATTTACTCACATTGGTGATAAAAAAACACCTAAAAAAGTCTTTTTTTGGCTTCGCATTAAAAGTATTTTTATGATCACTAGTCGTATTTAAAAGTCCATCATAAAGGTTTGATTACACACGCAATGTTTGTAAACACAGCAACTAAAATAACCGGTGTGTTTACAAACATTGGACATTAAAGTGATCTGTGAATGGGGCTTTTATTTTGTAAACAAATGTATTTTTCCTGGTGCAGTTACTACAACGGATTTTTTTTTAACCTTTGAAGCCATAAAAGTATTAATAACTAACTGTTTACAAACATTAGCTTGTAAACAAGACACCTGACGAAACTTTTTGTAAACAATACAATTTGGTCAATAATGGGAGTAAAAACAAAGTACCTTCATTTTTACTGCTGAGTTACTCGAGGACAAAAACCGCAGTGTTGCCAAGAGTTTGGCAAAATAGCAACAGATGCTAATGCTAACACTAGCAGTGAGTCCTGTGGTGCGTTCAGGGTCAGTAGTTTTAGACCTGCGCTTGAAGCTGCGAGCTGTGTTCGTTCCCTTTGTGCAACAACTGATCCACTGACGCGCAAAAGTTCCGTTTCAATCGTTTGATTCAAAGTGAAACATCGCAAAAATCCAGGTCGGTCGGCGGGAACTGTGACGCCGTTGCTACACAACTTCCGGTGTCGTCACGGCAGAGGCCGATCGCCGCGGCTGTGTGTCAAGAACAGAAAGAGAGAAGGTGCAGCCGAGGGAAAAACAAAGTGTCGACCAAATCGACCATCGGTCGCCGGCGTCGTCGTGACGAGGGGACGGCGTGGCTGTCGGCGGCGCGCTCGTTTGTGACTATTTCGTGTGGGTTGTTTCTGGTACTTTCAACCGAGTGAGGGAAATCAAACAGCTGGAGGATCACCTGCGGTTTGCTCCTGGGCTTTCATGCCCCCCCCCGCCCCCCCGCCTGCCTTTTGTAGGGTTTTATGGTGTGAAATTGAAAGGCTGATCTGCCCTCAGCTCCTTCCAGCCTCCACCTGCATCCTGATCGAACCACATTCCTCTGCAGCCTGTAATTTCCTGGCAGATCAGCATTAGCCCCGCCCCCCCCCTTTCCTCCCGCCTGCATTGGCAGCACGAGCAGCCGTCCGGCCGTTCCTCCCCGCTCTCATTTCCTCGTCTTTGCTGCGTTTCCTGTGTACGTTCCAGTTCAGAGGCCGAGCAGCCGACTGACGAGCGCCGTCCTGAAGCTTCGCTGGCTTCCTGCTCAAATAGCATTTAGCATTAGCATTCCAGCTCTTAGTTTTAGCACCGCCTCCAAGCACAACATTACAGACCAGAACAGCTGTATCTTTATCAGTATATAATGCTGAAGCTGCTTCAGCATCAAAACGACTTCAGTGAGTCTGCAGCTGGACCTCCATTGATTTGCTAATGCTAACCCCCCCATAAACAACGCTCTGAGCTTTAACCTCCCCCCTCTTATCACTGTGTGTGTGGAGCATTAGCACTGCTACAGCGTCAGGACGTCGCCGTCGGTGACGGACAGGAAATGTGCGGCGGCAGTCACGTGCAGCGGACGGAGCGCGGCGGTCAAACATTGACGTTGGCCGGGACCTCGCCGAGATAGCGAAGCACCCGCATGATGCAACGAGGAGCAGCGACGCAAACAGCCACAACAGGCCACACAAGGTCACTCAAGGTCACTCAAGGACAGTCAGGAGTGTTGACGCGAAGACGCGGGGCCGATCGGCCGAACTCGGGAGGAAAGCGCAGAAACGGGAACCGAATTCAGGCGAACGGAGACCCAAGTGGTTCCAGCTTTCCTCAGGACGTCTCCACGCTGCTTTACATTTATGTCATCTGCAGCGCAGCGACTCAGCGGCCCGACAACAAAAACAAAGAGACACGAGAAGGAAATGAATCCCGAACGCGCCGACACGCAGGAAATCCTTCTGAGGTCCTGCAGGCAGCGCCGGAAAAGAAGACACAGCGGCGGTCATGAACGCAGCTCGTCCGTCAGAGACGGGGACATGGACGGTCTGCATCACACTTGAACGAAACGAGACTCTTTTCCTCACAAAGACTTTCCTCTGATTCCAGTGAAGACAACCTAAAGGTGGACAACCTGTCCGTGAAGAGACCAACACACCGCAGGGAGGAACCGTCGCTTTAGTTCCTGTACTCAGTCGGCCACAGCCTCACTGTAGACATGGCGTCTGCCTCCCGGTACAGGAAGACGTAGAGTCAGAGGACGTCTCCAAGTTCAGTCCTGCAAACAGCGAGCGATCAAGTCGACGCAGGTGAGCAGAAGGTGTTGTGGTGAAGGAGGAGGAGGAGGACAAGCCGAGACACAAACACAGGCGGCACGACGACACCTCCGACCGCCAAAGAAACCACACAACGAAAACACAACAACACCAAGATCCCGCTGCAACGGAACCGACTGCGAAGAACCAAAAGAGCTGCGACGGGACGTGAGCGAGAGACAGCAGCTCAGCAGCTCAACGACCAGCAGAGTCCCGCTGCGCTGTGATCCAAACAACAGCACAATAACAAAGACAATCGTGTGTGTGTGTGTGTGTGTGTGTGTGTGTGTGTGTGTGTGTGTGTGTGTGTGTGTGTGTGTGATGTTGTTGAAACTGGAAGGGTGAAGGTTGTCAGGACTCCCTTTTGGCACGTGACCGAGCTGATAAGCAGCCAGTTGGGACAGGTTGTGTTATTTTTGTGCGGCCGTCTGAGGAAGATTGTTTGATCTGTGTTACTGATCGCGGTGTATCGATCCCCTGTGTGTGTGTGTGTGTGTGTGTGTGTGTGTGTGTGTGTGTGTGTGTGTGTAGGGGGGTGACAGTGACCTCTTTCATGCTACACACCAATCAGAAGATCACTGTTCAATAAATCCATGTCTCGCAAGCAGAGACTACGTCCACAATCTAGAGCATCTTCCTCCCAAAGACTGATGTTGGTCGGGTGAAGTTCCCCAGGACCAGATGGTTCCTGAAGCTGGAGGAGGAGCTGAAGTGGAACCGTCCCAGTCGGGCGCTTCCGAGCCGCTCGCGGTCACCCGGCGGACCGACGGCGTCCGCACACGTCGAGTCCAGAAACGCGCGTTTGTTCTGGAGACGCTCCAGCAGAGACGGATTTAGACGCTTCAGCGTGACTCTTTTAAAGATTCTCGCCTTCGCTCTCTGAGGACACCGTCTGTACCGGCACAAAGACGCTTTCTGTCGCGAGAGGGGCGGAGCCAAGCGGCGGTTAACCGGGGCAAAAAAAAGGTTGTCCTTAATCTGTGTCGGTCAGCGGGAGCCCGAAAAGAAGCAAGAAAGGTTAGACGTCTGCACATAAATCTACACATGCAGGAGGGAACACCTGTGAAAAGACGCAGGAGACGCAAGGAGACGGACAACATGAGTCACTCGAGGTGTTTTCTGGTGTTTTCCAGAGCAGCACTCTTGAAGGAACCAGGAACCATCGAGGGGACAAAGAGGACAACAAAGTCTCAGGATGGTTCTCAATCTGTCACTCGACAATGAATGCCCGAGAACCAGAAGTACCGCTGCTACTGGTTGGGTGGAAAAACTCCTGAAACCATCGAGGTATAAAATCCTCGGGGGGGGGGGCCAAGATCGACTCAGTTCAAAGACGGAACCAACAATCAATTTGGACGCACAGTTCCTAAAAGTGGTGGAAAAAAGTACCTCATTTACTTCACTGGGTCTTTAAAGTCCTTCACAAGTCAACTGTGTGCGCGCAGCCCTCAGGTGGACCTCTCGGAGACAAAGCGTCTCTTGTCTCCGGCGCCGTGGCAACGCCACGGCCTGAACGTCAGCAGTAGCCTGGAGAGGAGAGGAGCTGGCGCCGTCTGCAGGTGAACAGCCGCTGGTTTGTCACCATGACATCAAACACCGGCACAAAGCGCCTTTTTGCTGCTTCCCACGTTCGCTCAAGGAGAGTCCGGGACAAACCAGAGGAAGCGAGACGACGGCAGAACCAGGAAGACGTCCTGTCCTGGGACAAACGGTTCAGGACGAGCCCGCTGAGCAGGTAGAGTCCACGGACAGAAACCAACACCGACGCCACAGAGCATCTTCCTCCTTCAGCTGACCTTAAGGAGTGAATCTGTACAGCGAATGTATCCCGGCACGATGGGGACAGGAGACACCGAGGGACAAGAGGGACTGGGACGGTCGAGAGCCGAGAGCTCGCAGCCTCCCCGGGCGGAACCAGGACAAAGTTCCGAGCGTCACTTTAACACCGAGTGACACGGTCGCTCCTCCGAAGGTTTGGTTACATAAAGCAGCGGCCGAGAGAGAGAGCCGCCTTTAAGTGCAGCCCGGCCCTGACGTGCGTTTATTCAAAGGAGTCAACGGAGCAGCAGACATTCAGGGCTGCTGCTGCTGCTGCTGCTGCTGCTGCAGGCAGGCCGGCGTTTGGGAGACTTCCTGAAGTGACTCCATTTTTAGCAAACCGGCCAAGTCGCCGCAGAAACGCTCGTTCGTGACCACGTGAGGCCGCGCGGACAATGTCGCCCTCGCCACGGCTCATCAAAGCTCATCTGACTGCAGAATGTCGGAGCGTCGCGAGCAGATGCCGACGGGAACGAGCTGTTCTCTGGCCAACACGTGTGTCTGTTGTTCAGGTTACAGCCGTAAAAATCCAGAATCTGTTTCATCAGGGCTCCCGTTTCAAGCCCTCAACTAACACCAAGTACACACACACACACACACACACGCACACACACACGCGAACACAGACAACACGTCCATATTACCCGATTAGCAGCCCTGTACAAACAAACAGAGCAGAGGCACAGAACTCTGCCATCAATGTTAATGATTTACATGTTGAACTAAAACTAATATGGATTCCGTGTGTGTGTGTGTGTGTGTGTGTGTGAGAGTGAGATATTGAACTGCTGTCCCAGTGCCACGGTGCTCTCTTTCCAGAGGCTCTTATTTGCAGACAGGAAGTGACGTTCGCAGGATGAAACCGCGCAGGACCAATACGGCGCTGTCGTCATGGCAGCGGCTCCTCGTCCAACAGAACGGTAACAGGAAGTGGAGACCCCGAAGTGAAGCCTGAGCTTACAAAGTTTGCGTCGTGTCAGCGAGTGACACACAGAGCAACGAGAGGAAGAGGAAGGCAGCAGCTCTGCGGCGTGACGACCTGAAAACGACAGACGTCTGAGTGGAGAGAGGGACGACTTTCACCTGACACGGGGACACGTTCGAGCTGCAATATGATGATGCCCTGACACGTGAATACGATCGCGTTTCACTGCCCCGTTCGAGCCGTTTCCAAAATACTCGCCAAACCAGGCTGCAACTGAGGCCCTGAGCCTGCAGCGGCGGCTGCAGCAGGAGGAGGGGGGGGGGCTGATAAGAAAGGCGTGGGGGGAGATAACGGCGGGCGGTGACACGGGAACAGAGGTCTAGCGCCGCACAGCTCCCTCTGGATGATCGGCGGTGGGCGGGGCCAAAACGTTCTAATCGCTCAGGACATCAGAACTTCACGGGCGGCTCCAGACAGAGTGTACAGAAATCAACAGGTTATCAAAGTTCTGAACGCTGCTGGAAAAGGGACCGATGGACCGATACCGTCCAACTGCATCCTAAAAATCTGCCACGTGACGAGTCGTCTGCAGGTTCCTAATCATAGACCGAACACCTGGACCGACACCAGCGGGACGCCCGTCCTCACGTGGGCGCGTGTGAACACACGCACTATTTTAATGGACGGCGAGCGCGGACAGCGTCCCCTCCCCCTCCGTCTGTGTCGGTCGGGGTCAGCGGCGCTGCTATTCCTGCTGCAGAAGCGTGCAGCTGTAATATGACGCCAGCACGCCGGCTTCACGCCGCCACTGCGTGATCAGCTGCAGGAGGCGGGAAGACAGCGAGCGAGTGTGGGAGGGTAATATAAGGAGAGAGGGAGGCCGGCGGTGACCTCAGCCCAACCGTGTTTAAATCCTCCTGAGTGAGTGTGTGTGGCAGGAAGTTACACACTGAAATCATCTCAGTGAGTCATTAAAAAAGATATTTTACGTCATGAAAAGACATTTTAAAACATGTTGGTCGAGATTACAGCGTTTCGGAGACGAATCACAGCTCACAAATATACTTCAAGAACATGTAAACAATCTCAGCAGAAATGTAAACACAAAGCAGGACGTTAAACAGAGATTCACTGGAGCTTTTATTTTGAAGTCGCAGCCTTTAACGACATCAGGAATCGTTCGGCCCGTTTCAGAGGCTAACTAGCTGCTGCTAACAGACCAGCTCTTCGAAGCAGATGGAAGAGGGCTTCACGTAACCATGACAACAACAACAACCACAACAGCGACGTCACAGCAAGGTAAAAGCAGACTTATCGTGACATCCCCGAACACAGCAACAGTTGGCAGGTTACCGGAAAACAACGCAGCTCGTTTCCGGGGGAGTAACTCAGCACACAGATGTTGAAGCACAGCATGCTAACGTCAACATGCTAACCTCCTTGAGCCACTCAGGCGCAACTGCGCCTCGCTGACGGGCTAACGTTAGCTGACACGGAGGCTAACGGGGAGTAAAAGACTAGCTATTTCCCATCAGCTGTTAAACTTCACCATATTAATGTAGAAACATTCATCAACTTAAGTTTAACCTGCAGACTTTACGCCAGGAACGTAACATTGGCGGGAATGTTGTGCACTTCACTTTGACTTCCGCCTGCTGTTAGCATTAGCTCGTAGCACCGAGCTAAAGAACTGCGAGGCAGCAATGAAACCACAGATCTGTATAGAGACTCACGTTTCCATCGTCCAGGTTAGATGGTTGCAGCTGAACCGGGTTCAGGAGGAGTCTCGCTGTCCTCTGTTGACGTGAGCCGAGTTGAAGCCGCAGTCAGACAGGAAGTGGGCCACACATACAGGTGTTCACCCCTTCAAAATAAACATCTCAACCGGTCCTGTTGTTCCTGGTAGCTGGGTACAGACCGGTTTAGCCGTTTCTCTATCCCAAGTACGCCGAGTGCGGATTTCCGAACTTCTGAAGTTGGGACTTGGAAACTTGGAAACTTCCCGAGGACGGGAGTTCACAGGACGGTTTTTCGACAACTGGAACGGCAGCGTACTCGTGACGTCACTTCCTTGACTTCGGTATCTGCCGCCGGTGATTATCCCAGAAATGTTTATTTTATTTTTTAATGAAAAATAAAATAATATCTATATAAAAAAAAACACCTTACTCGTTTTTTAATTACTGCTCACAGTTGTGTTTTTACTCTTCCGTCATCGCTGGTTGTAGTGAAATGCATTGTGGGATACATGGCTGTCCGAGTCCACACGAGTCACCATCCGGTGCGTCCTCGGTAAAATGGGCGTAACGAGTTCACATCCGGGTATCTAACCGAACTTGCCGAAATGCGTACTTGTGTATTGGAACAGGACTTGGGCGCTGACTGATGACGTTTCTCGAGAACGCAAGTACAGACAAGTACGGGGATTGAGAAACGGCTAAATTCTACCAAACTCACTCTGATGCTCAAACCCTCCAACAAAGTGAGTTTTTCCTGCATGAAGGGTCCCTTAAAAATATAATTTGATGAGTCAAAGTTGAACAGCATGTTTCAAAAAGAATTTACTTTTTAATCCAATCGTAAGTTGATCAAATAAAACAAATCAAATACAACAGGACAGAACAAAACAACATCCAAGGCTGGAAAAATGATCTTATGTGTGAAATATAATGCATTTAAAGCCTTTGATTCCAGATATTAAACCAACTCCTGCACAGTGTGGAGGTTTTGGGGTTGCATCGGTCCATTCCGGAGCGAAAACGCAGCGGCACCGTGTCAGCGGCCGCACGTGCGGGCCGGAGCGCTCGGACGCCGGCGGCCTGAGACGCCGGCGAGGTCGTGTTGTGTCTGCTGTCAGAGTCCACGTGAGACGGAGCAGCACAGAGAGGCTTTCTGTCTGAGTAGACAAAGAGAGGGACACGCACACACGCACACACACACACACACACACACGAGCCTCACACACAATAGTCTCACACAAACTGAGTAAATTCCATCCGTCCATCCGTCCGTCCATCATCCAAGAGGACTTCCTGCTGTTTTCAGGTATTACGTGGACTCAGGAAGTGACCTGATGCGGAGCGGCCAGGTCGCCATGGCGATGCTCTTCAGGAGGCATCAGCATTCACACAGCTTCAGTCCCGCTAATGAGCATCACTCACACTTCTGAAATGACCCACCGTCACCCCCAGTGTCCAACGTGACCTTAGTTTCACTGTACTCCTCTTTGAGTGCTTTTACCTGTAACAGAGTAGTTGTGATTGAGCTCTTTGTTCCGACCAGGTGGACATCAGGCTCATCTGTCCGTCCTCTGTCCCCCGTTGGTCGTCCGTCCACGACACGTGACGCACACACGGAGGTCGTGGGTCTATTTTGTTTAAAGGACGCGGCGTCTCGCCCACGTGAATCCGTGCAGGCGGAGGAACGGTGGACGTCACCACGGACAGTCCTGTCAGGAGGACGGACGCCTCCGACAGGTGGACACACTCTGACCTTCTCCTCACATGCTGTGGCCGAGTGTGCGTGCGTGCGTGCGTGCGTGCGTGCGTGCGTGCGTGCGTGCGTGCGTGTGTGTGTGTTCACACTGTATTTTTCTTAGGTAACTACGTGATTTCTCAGCTTTCTCTTGCGTTTGATTCGGTTGCATTTGACTCACCAGCTTTCTGTGGGCGTGGCCTCACTGTTGCATCACTTCCTGCTAATCGGGTCGACGGCACGGCAACGCAACCTGAATTACCCGTCTCGGCGATGACACACAGATGGTGAGAAACTGGCAGGCGGAAGGTGTTGGACTGACTCCGACAGACACACTGATGTTACTCATCACAACGCAATCATTTGAAAAAAAAAACCTACTAATTTACTATTAAAAGATTAAAAAATCTGGGAAATCTTGGAGTTTTTTTGGTTTAAAGTGTTTAAAACTTTTGCGGAGGTGAAGAAAACTTTGGCAACCTTCATTTTTGAGAGAGAATCGCGGTAAATTGTCACCACTTCCTGTGGGATGTTTAAAGATTTGGCTCCTTCAGTACAGTCAAGCAGAAGGAGCCAGTTCCTCCTGAGCTAACAAGCAGAAAACATGGCAGCAGCTGAGTGGGGTCTCCTGTTGCCACGGTAATGCAGGGCTCATTTCGGGGGTGGGGGTGGGGGGGGTGGGGGCTTTATATAGCTGGCAGGGAGTCACAGCTGAAGAGGTGAAAGTCAACAGGTCGAGACTCAGAGCGGACAGATGTCTGCTGTCAGAGAGCCTGTCGCCGCCATGAGGAATGTAGGGCACATGGTCAGTCAACACACACACACACACACACACACACACACACACAGTCATTCGTCTGCAGCGTTTCATTTCTCGGATGGAAACTGATGCAACGTTCACACGACCTTCACACCTTCCCACCGCCACCGTCCGCCTCCGAAAGGGGCGGAGCCAAAGCTCTGTAATCCCCAGAGTTGTGCAAGTAACTGTAATCAGTAACTCTCATGTTTTTCATGGTGTAACGCCATCCAGAAGGCCTCAGCCAACACCTGCTTTTCGCTGTAACATTGTCGTGTTGCTGTAGCGTTCGCTGAGCATTCATTAGGTCCAGCCGAAGGGAGGAAGATGCTCTATAAGATGGATGTCAGCACTCCCTTAAAGAAGCAGACCAAGTCCTGATGGCAAGGATCAGCTGAGACAAGCAAGCAACTCACAGACAGCTAAATGCTACCCAAAGCTGCTAATGCTAAACAGTGAGATTAGCATTAGCAGTGAGACAGTGAGTGCTGGACTGAGTGAGTTCAGTCTGAAGGTGTTTGAACCTTTACTGATGTAACAGAACGGGTTGTTTGGAGGCTTTTCTGAGCCAAGCTTGCAGCAGGAACCTTTCCTGGTGTCAACAAGAGTTTGGCTTCACTGGAAAGGGACCAAAATACCCCGGGCAGCGCTAACATGTCTGTGCTGAACGACGAGTGCTTGCAGAGGAACACCGAGTCTCTGTTTGATGAGGACGGAGTGAGCGACCCTGAAAACCAACACCGCGTCAGAATGCGGGCTGCTGTTCACCAGAGTTCGACGACCGAGCGAAAAAGACTCTGTAGCCACGAACCCTGTAGAGTTTGGGGGAAGAAAGCTCGCAGGAAGTGGCAACGTGGAACAGGAAGTCAGGATTTGAGGGCAGCAAACCTGGCAACGGGAAAGAAAACCATCGAAAACAGCTGGCTCAAAATGGAGAAGAAACTGAGGACGACCGAGGAGAAAAATGTGCAGAAAGTTGGCGCCAAAACAGTCGTTTGAGACGTGGTTCGAGTGAGGACAGGAAGCCGGCCGGAGACAACGAGCCGCTCGACGACGCTCGTCCGACTGTCGTCGTTCTCGTTAAAGTGTCCGCCCCACAAAAGGGCGCGCAGAGCCGGCTGTGTTTACCGCCGCATACCTGGCAAGTGCTGGGAGTGTTGACATGCAGTGCAGTGGGTCAGATGACATTCCAGTGGGAGAGAGTTGACACACTGAGGACGCTGGCGCCGTCCCAGCGGACGCGCAGCTGGGCGGACGTGCCGTCCGACCGCGGCGCCGGAAACGCTCCGAAGAGGAGATTTTCGGAGGTTTTCTCCGTCGGCCCGAGGAAAAAGGAGAGTCGGGTTCGGGCCGACGCGATTTACGAGCGCGTCGACGCTCCGCTGCAACCCGACAACGTCTCTCAGGTTGTAACGAGGCTTTTTAAAGCCGCCGCCGCCGCCGGCGTCACGGCATTGAATCACTCGGAGTGACAGAAGGGAGGACGCCATCGACGCCGCTTTCATCCGAAAAAAAGGAGACGAAGCAGCAACACTCGAACAAACATCTTTGAATCCATCCTAAAGTGAATAAAGTTCCCTCTGGCGGTCCCCAAGGCTTCATCCTGGGCCCCCTGCTTTTCACATGTTCCCATTGGCTCCTGGCTCACTGCCGAAGTTAGAGGAAGATGCTCTATGACAGTTGTTTCGTGCTTGGAGAACGTGACAAAGCCATCACATGCTGATCAGAGCACAGCAGCATTGGCAGTCCTGTGGCGTCGCTGCAGAACCGCGCAGACCGAACGTGGCCTACGTGCAGCGGAGCAGCGGTAAGAGCGCTGGCCCCGCCCCCTTCCCCCCCCCGGCGGTGAGTCAGGACCATGACAAAGCTGAATGGCTGCTTGTGTAACACTCGCCTGCCGCTGCCAGAGCCTCCCGCCTCCCTGCGCTCCGCCAAAGCCGCCGAAGAGAGCCGAGTCGGTGCCACACGGAGCCGCGGCTCCACATCTGGCGGCGAGCCGGCAGCGAACCACGGAGGAGGATTTCGCGGGGACGAGATCTCTCAATGCGATCCCGCATCTCTCCTGTTGGACGCTCGTGACTCCAGATGAGAAACAAAGTTTCTCCTGAAACAAGCGTCTCAGAGTTGAAACACAACTGACACACAAACACACTAACTGAGTTGTTTTGCCCATAATATCCCCAACACAAACACACACTTTGTGTACATGTGTCGAAGCATAACACAAGCTTTCTCTGCAGGTCACACACACACGCACACACACACACACACACACACACACACACACACACGAACACGCACGCACGCACACACGCACACACTTGTTGCCAAGTCTGAGGGTCATCTGAGGGCAGAGCACAAGTGGGAGGAAACTCGGATTTTACCTTCAGAGACGGGAGAGTGTGTGTGTGTGTGTGTGTGTGTGTGTGTGTGTGTGTGAACTCACTGTGAGGTATGAAGGAGACGTTGGACAGGCTGCAACATGTTTCTGTGTCTGAAGTTCGATAAAGTCTGTTTGCAGCCTGAACGCGTCTCAAGAGCAACACGAGAGACTGAATGAGGCTCTTATTTTGAAAAATAAAGGTTCACTTCAGTGACCGAAGACCTGCAGCTTGTCCTTGAACTGGCTCATCACAAACACTGAGCTCAATGATGCAGCTGACAGGAGACAGACGCCGACATGAAGCCACTTGAGCGCCACCCGCAGGTCGGAGGATCGCGGTCGGGTTTCGTTGGATTCGTTGGACGAAGACGGCGAGCAGCTGCGGCTCGCCACGCCGACGCGTCTTCCGAGGCAACGGACAGAAATCTGCAGTCCGACAACAAACGGAAGAGCGCGGAGGTGACCGGCCGCCGCCGCCACCGCCGCCGCCGCCGCCGCCGCCGCCGCAGCGCCGGCCCTGGCCTACATTCCTCTGTTTGTTTATCAGACGATAAGCTGGCTGGTTCCCGGCACTGAATGGGGCCCCCGGGCCCGGGCCCCGGGCCCCCCCAGCCCCCCCCCCCCCGGGCCCCCCCGGCCCCCGGAGACAGACTCAGACGGAGGAGATACAAACACGAGAGAAAATGCAACACTGAGATTTAACTGGAGAGAGACGGAATACGAACCCGAGTCCGATCGCGGCGAGAAAAGGGTTGGATTGGGTGGAAGTTTCAACGTGTTTTTACGGCGGCGGGACCACGAACGAGTTCAGAAGCTCAAACGCGACTCTTCGTTTTTAAGTAACGAGAAAAATTTGGTTTGATTTCCAAAAGTTAAGAAGAAATAATGCAAGAAATTCAATAAAACTCAATAAAATCACAGATAAACATCAAAGACGTATAAAAATCCATCAAAAGTCAGATGAACAAAGTGATTAAACTGTGTGTTCGGCGTGCGGTGAGCCCCGCCCCCCCGTCCGGCCTTGACCCGCTCCATCAAAGGACGAAGCCGTCCAGCTGCTGTTTGTGTTGTGGTGACAAACACTCGTTCATTAGGAGACGGTTTCACGGACGTCACAGGTGAACCCGATGGGAGGGGTCATCTGAAGCCGCCGCTGCCGCCGCCGCCGCCGCCGGCGTCCGCGGCGATCCCGTCTGCGTCTCCGTTGAGGACGTGCAGGAACCAGAGCAGACGGCCGGCGGAGGAATGACCCAACAGCGGCGGCGGCGGCGGCGGTCCGCAGGGCGTTACATAAGTCCGCACACAGAGAGCGCCCTCCGCGCAAAGTGGGTCAGCGCAGGGTCAGACTTTTATTTTGACAGCAGAAAAACATCCCGGTCTCACATGTCCCGACAGGTGAAGCTGTCCTATATCTTTTCAAAATAAAGGCGTCTTTGACAAGTTTTGACGTCGGAGCTTCGATCCATCTTCGACCTCCTCGACTCGCTTCACCTGTGATTCGGAGGTTGGCGCTCTACCGAGTGCCCTCCCCGTTTCCAGGTCTGTAAGCGACTGCGTTCAGCCTCACGCAGACCCGCGTTTCTTCCTCCTCGCCACGTCTTCGCCATAAAGTCCGACGTGACGCGAACGCCTCGCGCCGCCCCTCATCAGGACCCGCCGTTAGTGGCTCCATTGTGGACGCCTGTTTTTCCTCCGCGGCCCGCCGGCTGAATGAGTGACCCACATTCGCCCGGACCCGAGTTCCTCCGGCGTTGCCGGGATACTCGAGTCCGTCCGGCAAGCCTTCAGACGTGGCGCCATGGCAACCTTACATAACGCGGCGCTGCAGAGCCGCCGGAGGCTCCCGCAGAGGCCTTTGGGTGTCACTGGGTTTGTGTGCCGCTCTCACCACAAACCGCCGACTCACTTCACACTCGGGGCTTTTTCTGGCTTTCAAAGGCTTCATTGAAACCAGAGGAGGAGCTGCAGCCGAGCCCGTCGGTGTGGGGGAGAACCTACGGCGGCCACCGAAGTCCCACTGCAGAGAGGTTCCAGGTGCAACAAAGTTTTAGACTTGGTTCCAATAAAAGTTAAAGACGCAGAACATCTAGCAAACTGCTGAGTTCCTCCTGTCGGTGAGGGAGAACCTACGGCGGCCAGGAACTAAACGCTTCGAAGACGGTAGCTTCTCCGGCGCCCACCAGATGCGAGAACCTTGCGGCAGAAAATAGCAGCCGTCACGAGCTCGGGTTACGTCACAGCCGGTCGCTGCGGCTCGGGTTGCGCCGGCCAACTTTACTTAGAAGCCACGAGCCAGAGGCTTTTACTCTGAAGGAGCAACGTGCTGAAATGTGGCCGAATGCGGCATCTTCTGGAAGAATCCGGAATCCCGTTGGAAGCGTCGGACGCAGATCGGCTCCATCAGCGCCAAACGCCGCCAAGAAAACAGGCGCACACACACACACAAAAGAGTCACACACTTTGTGAGGTCCCTGTTCAGGAAGCCAACTATCACCAGAGTAGCAGAGCTCCTCAGCCAATCAGGGGGCCACGCTGCAGCAAGACTCCGCCCACCTCAATCATGGCTGAGCAGGTCCTAAAAAAGTACCTGAGGGCGTCGAATCGAGTGAAGGCAAGTTGGAAAAAGCCAAAACGGAGTTGGCGTGGAGGGTGGGGGGGGAGTGGGGGGTGGAGCCTAATCATTCCCACTTGGCCACGCCCATAAACTCACACCCAGTGGTTTGAAAACAGACGAAGCAGACGGCGGCGTTTCAGACACGAAGCTTCAGCCTGCGTTTATTCAAGCGAGCGGCCAAGTCAACAAACACAACAACAAACAACAACATCGCACGACGATGAGTCACAAACCGCACGACAAAACATGGTTCAGAAAAAGCTCCGTTTCAAAATAAGAGCGCGTTGTGTTGTGAAAGTGGACCTGATGAATCAAAACATCTCCCGCTTAAAAGTCTGGTTGCGTCTCCGCAGAACGGCGACGAAACGTGGCGAGAAATGTGGGATCCAAACCAACCAATCAGATGTTTGGACTCGCAGGTCGCCAGTTACAAACAAACAAACAAATTCCTACAAATCTGCAGGGCGTCTCCCGCACAAGGTCCTTTCAAAATAAGGCGCAAGACCTTGTCAGCTGCTGCTTCAAATTAAAGCCACATATTTAAAACTTGCTACATTTTGTACTTGAGCTTCTGACTCTTCTTCAGCCTGTTCATTCGTCCATATTCATGCTTTTATTTTGATGTTTGTTGAGTTCACGTCGTTCAGTTCTTCCTGCAGCAGCTGATGAACCTTCAGCAGGTTCAAGTTGGAGGTGAAAAGAATCAAAGTGGGTCAGAGTCCAGAACGAAGCCGCCGATCGCGTTGGCTCTCAGGCTCCGCCCCTTCTGCTGCTTACTTATCAGGAGCGTCCGTGATTGGCTGCGGGGCAGATTGATTGACAGGTGAAGCTCTTTTCGCTAAGCCAGCATGCTAATGCTAAATAAAACTTTTTTTTTCTACTGGCCTTTGAAGGTTTTTCACAATAAAACTCTCCAACGTTGCATTTTGGACTCATCTGACACTTAAAAATAAGCTAACACGTGCCAGTTAGATGCTTTTACTTTGAAACCTTCAGAGAGTTTCTGGATCGAGCTTTAACTGTTGTTCCCGTTTCACTTCCTTTGGTCCGGTCGCGTTTTTGAACTCTGTTTACGTCGAAAGGTCGCAGAGTGAAAATAAATACGAATGTTTTTAACCCAGACGGTTCTGCAGCTGGTTCCACCTCCCGCCTCACAAACAGAAAACATCAAAGTGAAGCCAAACACTGCTGAACACGCCCCCCCCCCCCCCCGCCTCCCCAAACTAAATAAAAGGGTGGGAGCTTTCAAAATAAAAGCACTGAAAACCTTCCCAGGTGTCTTCTAGAAGCTTCTCGTTGTGTTTTTTTGACATGTGCAAATCTAAGGCGGACGCTCCAGACCACCGCTGTGAGCTCCTACGCCCCCTGAAGGCATCACGGTTCCCTGCAGCAAAGTCCGATCCGTCACCGGTGTCAGGTGTGTTGTCACGGACACACAATAGTTCCTCTGTGTGTGTGTGTGTGTGTGTGTGTGTGTGTGTCACTCCAGGCCGAAGCCTTCGGCGTTGGAGATGGCGATGGTGAGTTTGTGTTTGAGCTCCTTCCTGGTTCGATATGGAGGCAAACAGATCTGATTGAAGCAGGTGTGAGAGATCGGCAACCTGCAGGGAGAACGCACACACGCACACACACACACACACACACACACACACACACACACACACACACACACACGGGTTTAATCCAATATGTTCCACAGTTTGGTTCACACAATAAAACTGATCCATCGCGCCGATTCTTCTTCATTTTATTTTGAAGAGGTGTTCCTGTTGAACGTTTCTGCCTCTTCAAATCAACTTCAGTTTCTGAGCGTGTTTCAGCTTCGCGGTGAGACGTGACAGGAAAGACGTGGTGGCGGTGGGGGGGGGGGGGGGTAGGGGGGGGGTCTGCGCCTGACCTACATCGGGAGGTCGACGCAGTTCAGCGTCTTATCTGCCGTCTGTCAGTTAATGTGTGAGCGCTCAGCCCGCAGCTGCACTCTTCACCCGCCCGCCGCAGCTCTTACGTCAGCGGGCCGCCACCAACTCACCAGTCGGTGGAGACGTCGATTTTGGAGATCTTGAAGTTGAGGTCGGCCATCCCGCCGACGGGGACGCGGTCGCTCCCGGTGGCGAAGTGCAGGAGCTTCTTCTGCAGCTCCAGAGGGAACGCCAGCACCACGTCCCAGAAACACCTGGAGGCAGACGGCCGGTTACGCCGACGGCTCGGGAAAAGCGAACCACGGAAATGCACGCGCTGTCCTCTTGCCTGGCTCCCCCCCCCCCCCTCCCCTGGTGGCTCAGCGCGGTATTGCAGCACCCATCAGGCCGCCGCTCTTGATGTTTGTTGGACGCTCTGAGGGGAAGCCGTCCGCCGGCAGAATCGACTGGCAGACAGCTCGCAGGTTGTGTAAGAGGCCAGCAGCTGTTGGCCGTCAGCTGTCAGCCCCCTCACTGGGGTACATTATCAGACTGCCCCCCCCCCCCCCGCTGCCCCCCCCACCCCCCTCACTGCAAACAAAGGCACTGAGAGCAACAATGTGACCTCGTTACCAAACCAAACCACAAACTTTCACAGGACGACAAATCTGACCTGGACAAACACCGAGAAGAGACGACAGAGGGGGAGGGACGGGGTGGGGGGGGGGAGAGAGGGGGGGGGGGGGTCACTCGAGTTACTGGGAACAAGCAGCCACTGCTCCTCAGAAAAATTCAGCACGGAAGAAATAGAAGAAATAGAGCTGCTGCTCGGTCGGTGTGTCCTGCTTGAGTTGAGTAAACAGGAGTTCAGTGAAACAGCAGTGGTTCGACCCCGACTAGTCCCTGCTCTGCACTTCCTGTTTGCTCAGAGGAGACAGGAAGCGGCGGCGGCGGCGGCGGCGTCTCACCGCACGGTGGCGTCCGTCCGGCCGTATCCTTCGTACTGCGCCGCCTTCTGCAGGACGCTCATGTCCAGCTCGGGGCTGCCGCACACCAGCATCTCCACCTCCTCCGGACGCAGCAGCTGCACCGGGACAAGAAGACAGAGACACTGAGGGGGGGGTCCCACACACAGAGGACACTGAGACACAGCAGAGACCGCCCCCCCCCCTCCGCAGACTGACCATGAGCGCGTCGGACGCACACACGCTGTGGAAGCCGTGGTAGAAGGCGGCAAACTGCTTGGAGATGGATTTGTTCAGCAGGAAGTCCACGTAGAGCTGAACGTACTCTGAAACACACACACACACACACACACACACACAGCGCGGTCTGTGAGCATCTTCCCCCCACTTACATCCAGGTCGTGTGTGTGTGTGTGTGTGTGTGTGTGTGTGTGTGTGTGGACTCACCCTTCCTGTTCTGCTTGGTCACGGGAATCTTGTCTCCTCCAGGCTTCAGGTTGTAGGACTTCATCACCCCCATCTCCTCCTGGAACACCTGCCCACACACACACACACAAACACACACATACACAGAGACAGGCATACACACACACACACACACAGACACAGGCATACACACACACACACACACAAATAGACACACACACACAGGCATACACACACAGTCACAGACACACACACACACACACACACACACACAGACATACATACACAGACATACAGACACATAGACACACACACAGGCATACACAAACACACACACAAACAAACACACACACACACACACACACACACACACACACACACACACACACACACACACACACACA
>JASSRZ010000014.1:448650-460169 GCA_032164315.1 Malacoctenus gilli | reverse complement strand
CACACACACACACACACACACACACACACACACACACACACACACACACACACACACACACACACACCACACACACATCCCTGTAGGATGGAGATTTGTGTGAATTATTAAAGTTGCCAATTAGACGAGCTGACATTTAGATCAAAAACACCGTGACACTGGCTTTTAGCAGCTCTTTCTCTCCTTCCACACACACACACACACACACACACACACACACACACACAGACAGACAGACGCGCGCACACACCCTTTTCGGCTCCTCTACAAAGGGCAGCAGAAGCAGAGCGCTCTTATAAATGAATTACCACAGACGGAGGGTCAAACTGAGTGGCCGTCGCGCAGCGGGGGGCTGCGATGAATGGTCAGTTACGTTTTATACCTGACATTTGACATAATTGGCAAGAAGGAAGTGAGTCTTTCTTCTCCGTTTTACCAACGAAGCTGCAGATTCTGCCGCTCACAGCAGAGACCGGAAGCCAAAACGTCAGGATTTTTCAACCGTTTTCCTCCGAAAAAGAGGCGTTTATGTCTTTGCATGCAGATTGAAGTGATCATTTTGACGCTCAGGATCATCGTGGAGCGTTCCCATGATGCTTTGAGTCCGCTAGAAACAGGTTCCCCTCCACGCAGGCTCTTACCGCGGCGGCGAGTCCGGATACAGGCTGTTGATCTGCGACAGAGTTTCTCTGAACGAGTCGAAGTCTAGACCGGGAGGAAAGTCCTCCAGGCAGCTGGACCGCAGTTCCCCGGCCGAACCTCCGTAGGAAAAACCGTCTGGACCTGGAAGACAGGAGACGCCGCCAAGCCCTCAGTTCCAGGGAATGCCATCCAAGGAAGTTACTGGCCCGTTAGTGGCCTCATTACTGGTTATTAATTGGTTGCTTCGCCGGGTGTCGCTCAGGTGCTTCGGCGGTAATGAAACCATGTGTCAGACGGGGCGGGAAATCGATGCGGACTGACCGTAGCTGGCTCGGAGGTGGGGGTTTCTCAGCCGGCTGTCTTTGCGCAGGCTGCCGACGATGATGGTGACGCAGGAGAGGAAGAGCACCAGACCTATGACGATCCCGGCCACCACCAGCGGAGACACCAGGAGAGACGCCTCCCCTCCCGACTCCCGCTCGCTCCGGCAGTCCGGGTACTCCCCATGGCTCTGGTTGGAGCTCACTGCGGACAGAGACCAGACAGGAAGGAAGGTCAGGCTGGAGTGTGAGGGGACACTCCCAAGAGCAGGACTGACTGAGACCTGATCTGAGAACCTGACCTGTCTATCTTTGGTCTACCTTTCGTCTAACTCCTGTTTAACTTTGTCGACTCTTTCTCTGACCTTCGTCTAACCCAGAAACCTTTTTTTGACCTCCGTCAACCTTCTGTTTCTAGCCTTCTTCTAAACTGAGTCAAACCATTTTGACCTTCAGTCCAACCTTAAGTCAAACCCTCATTATCTACCCTCACTGTACCCTCGATCTAACGATTTATCTAACCTTTGTCTACCCTTATTCTGACCTTCGTCTAACCCGCAACCATTCGTCTGGCCTTCGTCTACCCTCAGTTTTACTTCAGTCTAACCTTCGTCAACCTTTCGTCAAACCCTCATTATCTACCCTTACTGTACCCTCAATCTAACGATTTTGTCCTTCAGTCCAACCTTTGTCCAACTTGAGTCTAACCTTTGTCAAACTTCAGTCTAACCTTTGTCTACCCTTATTCTGACCTTCGTCTAACCCGCAACCATTCGTCCGGCCTTCGTCTACCCTCAGTTTGACTTTAGTCTAACCTTCGGCAACCTTTCGGCAACCTTTCGTCTACCTTTTGTCTTCTGTTTGTCTACTTTTCATCGAACCTTTGTCCAACTTCAGTCTAACCTTCGTCAGCCTTTCGTCAAACCCTCATTATCTCCCCTTTCGTCAACCTTTTGTCTAGCCTTTGTCTACTTTTCATCGAACCTTTGCCAACTCTCAGTCTAACCTTAGTCTCACCTTCCTCCGATACTCTATTGTACCTGTAACCTCATTCAACCTTCAGCGTAAACCTCATTTTTTACCCTTATTGTACCCATAATCCAACCTTCGTCACATCTTTGCGTCCTCCTGCTCAAACTCAATCAAAAGTTAAAAGTGTCGAATAGAACTGTTTGTTATCGGCGTATCTGATGATGTTTTTTAGAGGTACTTGGCTGGTAGGTGGTTCTTAGGATCTTGGAAGAAGTCCCCACATTTCTTTTATAGATTTAGGTTCGGGTCTCTGAGGACTGTCGGGACCAGACCATCTGTTGCGAGTCTCGTTATCCCTCTGCTGGCGGGAGACGGTTATTTATGACTCTGGCTGCATGTTTGGGGATGTTCACCCGTTCATCCGTCCGTCTCTCTGCCTGTTTGTTGATCAGGCCTCTTCAATGACACGACTGTGTGTGCGTGTGCGTGTGTGTGTGTTATGTAACTGCTGTCTTACACTGCCTCCCCCCTTCTCATCTTTCCCCCCTCGTCTTTCCAGCTCGCGCTCCCGGAGGACTTATTCCATTTCAGCGTGTGACAGATAATTAGAGCTACAGTCGGCGAACACACAGCGCCTCTCTCTCACTCATCATCATCATTAGATTACAGAACGATCCTGTTCCTCTTCATTTCTGTTTAATGTCTCATCTGTCTGTTTTCTTTACCCCCCCCCCCCCACTCCACCCTCCTCTGCCGGTTCCTCTCCGATCTGTCTCACTGCCAATCGCTCGGAGAGGCTCTTGTTTGCTCCTCTCCTCGATGCCGCCGTTGGATTATGTTTGGCGGAAAAACCGCTAAGACGCCGGTTCGCTACCCTGTCGACACTGACGGGGTTTAACCCGCGACTCCTCGACTGTTTGTGGTATTTGGAGAGATTCAAATGTTACCGAAGAGCAGAGAAATAAGAGCTTTCGGTCCGTATACTCTTCGGTTTGTTGGCCGTCCAAACAGAGAAAAGATTCCCCAACGTGTCAGGAAAAAACGCAGTAATGTGAAATTACTTCAAGATTTTGAAAGTTCAAGCAAAGTAGTATCTCGTGGCCGAATACTGACTTCCTGAGAGTCATTTCATGTCACAGGTTCATTCATACCAGCTGTTTTTTCGTCACTTTGTCTCTTTTTTGAGGGTATTTAATAACTTTTGGCCTCGGCTCTACTTGGTTTAGGTTCCCGTTAAAACTGAGCACCACCTTCGACGTGGGTGTTTAGACATTTTCGAAGATCAGCTTTCAGATTTCCCAGCTCCTCAAACGCATCACAAAACAAAGACAAAGGACGTTTTAACAGCATCTATTGAACCAGCTTTGTTCTTCCTGAGAAGTTGAAGAAGACGGCGAAAACGTGTTTTTCTGCACCGACTGTGTCGTTTGTGCCAAAGAGTGACCCTGAGGGACGCCTCCATTGTGCCAGAAGACTGGCTTCCTGTTTCCTTCGTTCTTCCTTTCTATTACCGGACTGAATATAAAGCAGGAGGAACAATCAAAACCTCTAAATGATCCACGCTCACAATATCATTTCCCTCCCGCTCGCCGGCCTCCTCCCATCGCTCATTTTCTCGTCTCCTTCTTCCCCCCTCCGACGTCTGCGTCTGTAATTCTGTTGTCCGCCGTAATTTGGTTCCCAAGAAAAGGGAAAATGTTCTCTCGGCCCAAACGGTTCCCCGCAGACCTCCGTCTCTCTCTCTCTCTCTCTCGGCTAACGTGGTTTCCTCTTCGTTTCGCCGCCCGTCTCCTCCTCATAAACTCCATTTTCTCTCACTCTCTCCGGAGACACCTCACAAAGAAATCCATAACCGTATAGATTTACATCCACATACGCCGCCTCGGCTTTGTCGCACGCCGGGTTGCGCGCTCCTGCAATCAAAGCGGGATTTTACACAGAGGAATAAACCGTTTACAGCCTCCAACCGACAGAAAAGCACCGAGCTCCTGTGAACATCTCGGTCCTTTCTGGTCGTACGAACAGATTTCGTGTAAAAGAAAACAAGATGTGACATTTAAAGCTGTATTTACTCGATTGGAGACATTGTGAGACGCTTTTAGTCAGAGAAAGGCCTTTAAAAATGACTGCATCAAACAGCGTCGTTGCATTAATTGAGACTTTTTCGTATCCTGCGATTTGTTGGACTCGACATTCCTGCAAGGACGCATCGAGGCTCGCACGCACAGCCAAGCGAGAGTGTTGCAGGACGAACGGCGCCAGAATCGTGGGTTGGTGAGCGAGAAGGAAAAAAGGGGAGAGCGACGCCAAGGAGGGGAACGGCGACAGTGTTACATTTGGGAGCCCTGAGGGGACTGGACCCAGCTGCAGAGAGGAAGCAGGGAGGAAGAGTGCAAATTCGTCAGCGCGATTGTGGCGAGTCGGACTCGGAGAGTGTGAAAATATCACCGTCGTCCAATTAAATCCGTGTGAACGAAGCCAGGGAGTTCTGCTTCTTAAGCTGATGAATTTCCAGAGAAGAAGAAACGTCAAATATTTGGAGTCACACTTTGTTTTTTTCTCGTCCTGATGCTTTTCCAACGATAACAGATAAAACAGCTGCCCTGATGTGGGAGGAGACTAGTCGTTAAGCACTTGGAGAGCGCAAACCTCCGACAAGACGCCTCGGTTGTGTGACGTGGCTGTTTTTCACTGAATCTCCACCAAAGTTCCTTCCTCGTATCGCTCGGCAACCACTGGGTGAGTTTTGTGGGGACCTTTTTGAGCTGTCCTGCCGTAAACCTGTAAGAAACGTTGAAGCATCTGTGAGACTCGAAGGTCCCGAGACACGTTTCTGTCAGGCGAACGCTCCGCCGCATGTGTGAGACTGTGGATGTTCACATTTAATGAAAGCGCAACGGCGGTGATGCGACTTGACAGCTTGTCATGGAAGTTCACTGCTGGACCTGCACCTCCTCCCCCCTTCCTCACCCCTTCCTCCTCCTCCTCCCTCCTCTCTCCTCCCCTGTGAAGCCCTGAGGTGTGTGATGACCTCTGACTGATCGACCGCGGAGTTAAACTCTTTATGTTGAGGCAGGATGTGCGTTTGATGTGCCCCCAGAGAGACGAACCATAAAAAAAAACGACACAAATACGACAAAGAGATTAAATCAGTGAATCTTTACGCGTTTTTACGTTTGATTCCCTTCAAATCGCCAAATCCAGCGACTGTTTCTGGTGTTTTGGAGGCTCTGGTGTGAACGTCATTCTGCACAATTTCGGGACCATCTACCCGATCCGTCCGCTGATCCGCCATCTTGGAAAGCCAATACGGCAAGACCATTTGGAGGCTGGAGGTGCACGAGCTCTGCTGTCGGAACCGTCGAAGATTCAGTCCGCTGATCCTCGCAAATTGAGGATGAGGTAGCGACTTTCCAGGCAGCTTTTCTTACCGAATCCAGCCAAGGAGGAAGTGGGAAGTTTCCGAGATCCGGACGAGGAAAAACGATCCGTCAGCGGAGGTAAATCGACTCCATCAAGGAAAACTATTCTTGGTAGCACTCGATTCTCTGGGAAATCTGATTGGAGTGGTTGTGAGTCACTGACCTGTGCGTCACCGCGGTCGGTGGGGGGGGCGCTCGTCAATAACGCCGTCAGGAAGCCAACGAGCGAGCAGTTTAACCTCATTCATGTATTCAGGAGCTCTCAGAGTTCGACGCATCGGAGTGGCAGCGAACGGCTTCCTGGTGCGGATCGCGGAACGTTAGGATTCGGGGTGAAATATCAAGAGCCAGAGGTCGACGTGTCGTGTGTGTGTGTGTGTGTGTGTGTGTGTGTGTGTGTGTGTGTGTGTGTTGGTCCACTCCAGGGAGTCACTAGCAGTCATTTATTTTTCGGTGTCACAAGCTATAAAGGTTAAGAGCGTGTGATATTGACTGCTGCTGCATCGCCTGCATCGCTTTATACATTAGCCGCATACATTATAGAGAGGCATCAAGCGGCCGCCGCGATCGGCTCTGACAGCTTGTCGTTATGAGTTACGAGCAGCTTCTCTTTAACATGAGGGATACCGTCGCCGCGGACGACCGCACCTCCGCCGCCATCGCGGCCCCGCAGAGCTCCTCCCGCGGGGCACGTTCGATCGGGAGACGCGACCGACTCCGCTCCGGACAAAAGTCACTTCCCAGCGAGAGCGACGGGCCTTAAAGCGCCAAACCGCCGCGTTCGCAAAGGTCACTCAGTTCGTTCACGCGCAAACGCGAGAAAAACTCCCACGATTGGTTGAGCTCGACCAAGACTGGACCTTCAAACTTTCCAGAAAATCACCGCGAGATGACCTCACAAGTGGTGCGATATCAGTCAATATCTTTGTCTGGCCTGGAAAGCGACGCTCCAGGACAATCTGATCTATCGCTGCATGTATCCCCTTAGCTGGACTGGAATCAGACTCGGAGTTTTCTGAACAGATCCTGAACAAACCAACGAAAAATCACGTAACTTATGACTCGTTCTAGTTCATCCGTACTCACTTCCTGTTTCTAAAGTAATCAGACTTCGTTTACGCGCAAACGCGAGAAAAACTCGCACGATTGGTTGAGCTCGACTGAGACTGGACCTTCAAACTTGGACCAGGACAATCTGATCTGTCGCTGCATGTATCCCCTTAGCTGGACTGGAATCGGACTCGGTGCACTGACGCCGTTTTCGCCGCTTTGTCTGAGCGCTCCAGCAAAATCCTGACCAAAAAACGAAAAACCACGTAACTTATGACTCGTTCTAGTTCATCCGTACTCACTTCCTGTTTCTAAAGTAATCAGACTCCAAGTAATCTGATTACTCACCAATCTGTTTCTCTCTCTATGATGAGAGTTTTTATTCCAACGCGTCGGAGTAAAAGCTGAATGGTGTTGGCGTAAAAATAGCTCTGGCCATGAACATCGTAACCCAGGCAGCATCGTGCAGCACTTTGACTGATATAACAACTTTATTTTCTTCCCTATCATGAAGCGGGCAGCATCTGTGTGTGGGCCGCAGAGCTGCGCTCGTTCCGGCGATGCTCGCTGACCTGCGGCCACCTTTTTGTTTTCGCCTCAGCGGTTCTCCTGAGCGTCCGTTGCTCAGACGCAGAGTTTTTCCTTCAGCGAGACCGAGAAGGAGGAGAAAGAAAAAGACGGCGTTGTCCGTCCGTCCGTCCGTCTCTCCGTCCGACGGGCCGCCACGCTGCGGCCGAATCAAGCCAGTTCCACGCAGTGCGAATGCTGTTGGACCAGGACGCTCATCAGGACGCGTTAACGTCACGTGACGTGTCCGTCCACAGCTGGATCGTCGTTGGACCATCGCGTCTCAAACTAAGGACCATTTTTAAGGATCCTGTCCTAAGAATGCAAATACTCTTCTTCTCTGTTTGAATTGAGGCCTTTTTTTTGTTCTAACTTGCTCGAAACCCTCGCGTCTGGGATCTATAGGCGTCTTCGGGAGAGAGCTGGCAGCGACGGGCGTCCCGGCCCTGAGCGACCCTCGTTTGTCGGCGGGAGTCGGCGCGGCGGCCGTGACGTGCGGTGACAGATGTCATCTCTTCACTTGTGCGCTGTGCTGGAAAAGCCGCATCCTTCCTGCGGCCGGGTCAGAGGACAACAGGAGGCGCCGAGAGAACATCGCTGCCGCTCACGCACGCACGCACGCACGCACGTCCTCCTCCTCGCTCCCTCCTCCTCTTCCTCTTCCTCCTCCTCTTCCTCCCCCCAAAACCTTCCTGTTGTCATATCGAGCGAGCGGATCTCCGGCCATCGAACCATCAGGCTGCATTAGCAGCCGAGCAAAGACGAGCCAGAACTCGTCTGTGATCAACGTTACGCTGCAACATGTTACCCTGGAGGAGAAGTTCACCTGGCAAGAACTCCTGAGGAGAACTCTTCCCAAGGGGAACTTTCCTGAGAACTCTTCCAGAGATCCCTTCCTGAGGAAAACTCTTCCTTCAAACTTTTCCCCAAGAGAACTCTTCCTGAGAACTCTCTCAAAGGGGAACTTTTTGTGAGAGCACATCCCAAAGGGAACTTTTCCTTAGAACTCTCCCTGAGGTGAACCCTTGCTGAGAACTCTTCCAGATATCTCTTCCTTAGGAGAAGTCTTCCTGAGAAAAACTCTCCCTTCGAATTTTTTCCCAAAGAGAACTCTTCCTGAGAAGAACCCCCTCCTGAGAACTCCTCCCAAGAGGAACTCATCCTGGAGAAATCTTCCTGAGAACTCCTCCTGAGAACCCCTCATCCATCCATCCATCCGTCCGTCCATCCATCCCTCCATCCATCCATCCAGACACATGTTGGTATGGAACGAGTGTTTCCATGAGACAGTATGTGGGTCACAAAACATTACTGTGAGTGAATATGGGTCAGAATACATCATACCTCCCTTAATCTCCCCCCCTCCCCCCCTCTCTCCCTCCCTCCCTCCCTCCCATGTGGGATAGATGGCAGAGAGACAGATTACGGCGGCACCCTGCTGGCCCACATTCCCGCCGTCTCCCGCCTTAATAATGCCCCTCTCTGCTAATTTCGCCACTCTGAGTTTTCGCTGTTGGGGTCATTTATCTTTAACTCGCCGATCTGCTGATCGGACCAGATTTCCGAGGTGTCGCCGCTCGTTAGTCACCGTGATAATAATGATTCAGACAACTCTGGTTTTTTTCCCGTCCAGAGATTTTTACGTTTGGCATCGTCAGCAAAGAAATCGGTGAATAAATCTCGTCCGCGTGTTTGTGTTTGGGCGCAAATGCACAGACGATTCACAGAAAACAGCGTGACTCTGGCGTCTCCTGCGGTGTGAACCAAACTGAGGATGAAGCCTGCCAATGATTGGAACATACCCTCCTCTGATTGGTCGGTCGGTCGGGGCTGTAAATGCGGCCGTGATTGGTCGATAAACGCTCTGCAGATGAACAGCTGATTGGACAGAAGAGGCTGAAGAAACTGATATGGAGACGCTTGAAGTCACACACACACACACACACACACACACACACACACACACACACACACACTGCAGGAAGCCTTTGTGTTGGGAGATGCGCTCACACTCGCCGCTCTCAGCGGCGGCCATCTGGCGGGACGCGGCGCTTCCACAGTTCTTCCTCCCGTCCTCGCTCGGGACTGCGTGGGACTTGGACGTCTTCGAGGATTACGTGACTAACTTCCTGTCCCCGCCTCGTCCCGCGCGTCGCGAAACGACGCCGCCCCTCTCTTCCTCTCCGAACTCGGAGACGCTGACGAGATTCTGCTCCGCTCTCAGCGGAGAAACGAGACGTTTCAATCCGACTTTAAACCCCGAAAACATCCGTTTTTTAAGAATTAGAGTCTAACTGATTTTATCTCAGAGGCCACAGCTCCAGTTTGACCCTCTGTCATCGAGTTAACTGGTGTTAATTGGTTTAACTGGTGTGTGTTTGTAGGAAGGAGCTTCATCTTCACAGTTTGTAGTTTCAGAGCTCCGTGAGCGTTTTCAGGTCAGCCGGCCGCGTCGTCCGCCGCGTTGATTGACAGCTGTCGCTTCCTATCAGCTGCACCGCCTCGGTTTGCTCTTGTTTGCTCCACTTCAGTCACTTTCAGGCTGCACGTCGTCGTCGTTGTCGTGAAAACACGGCTGAGCGGAGCGACGAGACGCAGCGACAACAGCGTCGAGTCCTTTTATACGTACTGCTGCTTAAAGGAAAACAGTCAAACCTTTTTAAAAGTCCCTCTAAAAGATACCAGATTAAAATGATAAAAGTTTAAAACATGACGCTTACATGTTAAAATGCTGTTTAGGCAAATCATCATATTTTTTGTAATATTATTTTTATTTACGATCTGTTTCTTTTTGGCTTCCTTTCCCTTCTTAATCTAATGATTTGTTTCGTTTCATTCAATTTGTTTTGTTTAATTTTCTTAATTTAGCTATACATTTATATATTTTTTCTATTCTTCTTCTTCTTCTTTTTTCTATTTTTCTATTTCTATTTTTATGTTTTTAAGTTATATTGTAATATTAAGTTATTTTATTTTATTTTATTTTATTTTATTTTATTTTATTTTATTTTATTTTATTTTATTTTATTTTATTTACGAGTTTCTTTTTGGCTTCCTTCCCCTTCTTAATCTAATGGTTTGTTTTGTTTAATTTTCTTAATTTATCTATACATTTATCTATTTTTTTCTATTTTTCTTTTTCTATTTTTATGTATTTAAATTATTTATTTCTGGAATATAATTTTTGATTTTTTTAAATTTAAATTTAAATTTAGTTACTGCATTTCTGGCTGAAAAACAAAACCAGACCAACAAATAATATTCCTGATGTGTAATTCTCAAGTTTTTCCAGATGTATCAGAATTTCATGGTTGCACGTCGGCAGCGTCGTCGTTGGAGACGAGACTATAAAGCCTCCTTCACGCTCTCGGGTCTCTGACGCGAACGGCGAAGTGAAATCCAGTTCAAAACCAGTTTGCGTCTCTGAGCGCGTCCGTCCGTCTCCCATCATCCCTTCAGACAAACAGCTACGTTTAAGCTCCGACACCTGATCTCCGTCTCTTCCTGTTCATCCTCCCCTCGCGCTCACACCTTCATCTCTCCGTTATTTTCTCCTGCTTCACTTTCCCTCCTCCCTCGCCCTTCTTCTCTCTCTCTCTCTTCCGCGGCGGCGGCGGCGGCGTGGACGGAGGGGATGATGAAGAGGTGCGGAGAGGGGAGGAAGATAGTGATGTTTAATCATGTTAACACAGCACCTGCACGCGCTGCGCCGTGAAGCTTGTTTCCCTCCGGGCGGACACACACACACACACACACACACACACACACACACACACACACACACACACTGCAGCTCTTTGATGGATGTGGGGCGCCGCTGTAAAGCGATGGAGTCTTGTGAGACGATTGGTCGCGCAGCAGCAGCTTCATTCATCTTCAGCACCGACTGATGATGATGATGATGATGATGATGATGATGATGAGCAGGCGGGTCAAATATCCGTTCTTGCGGCCGCTTAGCGGCTAAAAAGATCTGAGGCTGGTGGTGCAGCAGGTCAGGAGTTAGTGACCAAATCTGCACACGTTTAACCCGAATAACGACACTTGGCGTTGATAAACGCTCGTTTTTGTCCTGGAAAACCCGAGAAACGTCTCACAGACGAACTAAAAAACGTAGAAAAAGAAGAAAAAATGTTCCGGAAAAGTTTGAAAAAATCTTTAACTTCCAAGTGAAGAAGAAATTGTGACTTTTTAGCGTGAGGAAGAAGATTTTTCTGTCCACGTTCAGAACGATAAGACAAACATCGCTTCATAAATATCCGCTAAAATAACACTTAACAATAAGTTGGGCCAGTTTAATGATATTTCAACTTGTTGAGATAATGCTACAGATATGGTCAGTGTGGCAAATGTTGCTATATTTATAACAGATGTGCATTTGTGGGATGAGCAGCAGAGAAGCTGATGCTCGTTTTGTCAAAGAAAGCGACATCCCTTCTTTATCAAACACAACTTCATTCACTGGTGTTTCCATCCATCCATCCATCCATCCATCCATTCATCCATCCATCCATCCATCCATCCATCCATCCATCCATCCATCCAT